>OX101816.2:33333439-33673439 GCA_944452925.2 Chrysolina oricalcia
TTTTTAAAAATTTTTTTAAGAAAATTTTTTTTGAAATTTTTTTTTTGGAATTTTTTCAAATTTTTTCTTTTGAAATTTTTTTTCGATTTTTTTTTATTTTTTTTAAAAATTTTTTTGAATTTTTTTAAATTTTTTTTAAATTTTTTTTTTAATTTTTTTTCGATTTTTTATTTTTTTGAAAATTTTTTTACGAAAATTTTTTTTGAAATTTTTTTTTTGAAATTTTTTTTTTCAATTTTTTTTGAATTTTTTTTGTAATTTTTTTTAAAATTTTTTTTAAATTGTTTTTTTCGAATTTTTTTTTGTATTTTTTTTTTATTTTTTTTTGAATTTTTTTTTAAATTTTTTTTTGAATTTTTTTTAAAATTTTTTTTTGAATCTTTTTTTTTTATTTTTTTTTGAATTTTTTTTGTAATTTTTTTTTAAATTTTTTCTAAAATTTTTTTTTTGTTTTTTTTTTATTTTTTTAATTTTTTTTTGAAATTTTTTTTTAAATTTTTTTTCGAAATTATTTTTTTTTAGAAAAATTTTTTTCGAAATTTTATTTTTTTGAAAATTTTTTATACGAAAATTTTTTTTGAAATTTTTTTTTTGGAATTTTTTCAAATTTTTTTTTGAACTTTTTTTTTGAAATTTTTTTTTTGAAATATTTTTAAAATTTTTTTAAAATCTTTTTTTAAATTTTTTTTTTGAATATTTTTTTGTAATTTTTTTTTGAAATTTTTTTTTGAAAATTTTTTAAAATTTTTTTATGAATTTTTTTTTGGGAATTTTTTTTTAAATTTTTTTTTTATTTTTTTTTCAATTTTTTTTTTGAAATTTTTTTTTCTGAATTTTTTGTTTGAATTTTTTTTTGAAAAATTTTCTCTTTGAATTTTTTTTCGAATTTTTTTTTTTATTTTTTTTAAATATTTTTTTTGAATTTTTTTAAAAATTTTTTTTGAAATTTTTTTTTTACGAAAATTTTTTTTTTTTTAATTTTTTTTTGAAATTTTTTTTGAATGTTTTTTAAAATTTTTTTTCGAAATTTTATTTTTTTGAAAATTTTTTTTTACGAAAATTTTTTTTGAAATTTTTTTTTTGGAATTTTTTTTAATTTTTTTTTTGAATTTTTTTTTTTTAATTTTTTTTCGAAATTTTTTTTTTTTTGAAAATTTTTTTTTACGAAAATTTTTTTTGAAATTTTTGTTTTTGAAATTTTTTTTTTCAATTTTTTTTTGAAGTTTTTTTTAAAATTTTTTTTTGAAATTTTTTTTTTGAAATTTATTTTTGTAATTTTTTTTTAAATTTTTTTTAAATTGTTTTTTTCGAATTTTTTTTTGTAATTTTTTTTAAATATTTTTTTTGATTTTTTTTATAAATTTTTTTTTGAATTTTTTTTTTAATTTTTTTTGAATTTTTTTTAAAATTTTTTTTGAATTTTTTTTGTAATATTTTTTAAAATTTTCTTTTGTAATTTTTTTCGAAATTTTTTTTGAAATTTTTTTTGAAGTTTTTTTTGAAAATTTTTTTTGAATTTTTTTTTTTGAAATTTTTTTTTTCGATTTTTTTTTAAATTTTTTTTTTATTTTTTTTTACGAATTTTTTTTTTAATTTTTTTTTTCAATTTTTTTTTTTGAAAATTTTTTAAAATTTTTTTATGAAAATTTTTTTTTGTGAATTTTTTTAAAATTTTTTTTTTAATTTTTTTTTCGAATTTTTTTTTGTAATTTTTTTAAATTTTTTTTTTGATTTTTTTTATAAATTTTTTTTGAATTTTTTTTTAAATTTTTTTTAAATCTTTTTTTTTTATTTTTTTTTGTAAATTTTTTTAAAATTTTTTCTAAAATTTTTTTTTTGTTTTTTTTCATTTTTTTAATTTTTTTTTGAAAATTTTTTTTAAAATTTTTTTTCGAAATTTTTTTTTTTTGAAAATTTTTTTAAAAAAAATTTTTTTTCGAAATTTTATTTTTTTTTAATATTTTTTTTTCAATTTTTTTTTTGAAAATTTTTTTTTTGAATTTTTTTTTTTGAAATTTTTTTTGAAAAATTTTCTCTTTGAATTTTTTTTTATTTTTAAAAATTTTTTTAAGAAAATTTTTTTTGAAATTTTTTTTTTGGAATTTTTTCAAATTTTTTCTTTTGAAATTTTTTTTCGATTTTTTTTTTATTTTTTTAAAAAATTTTTTTGAATTTTTTAAAATTTTTTAAATTTTTTTTTTAATTTTTTTTTGATTTTTTATTTTTTTGAAAATTTTTTTACGAAAATTTTTTTTGAAATTTTTTTTTTGAAATTTTTTTTTTCAATTTTTTTTGAATTTTTTTTTGTAATTTTTTTTAAATTTTTTTTTAAATTGTTTTTTTCGAATTTTTTTTTGTAATTTTTTTTTATTTTTTTTTTGAATTTTTTTTAAAATTTTTTTTTGAATTTTTTTTTAAAATTTTTTTCGAATCTTTTTTTTTTATTTTTTTTGAATTTTTTTTGTAATTTTTTTTTTAATTTTTTCTAAAATTTTTTTTTTGTTTTTTTTTTTATTTTTTTAATGTTTTTTTGAAATTTTTTTTTTAAATTTTTTTTCGAAATAATTTTTTTTTAGAAAAATTTTTTTCGAAATTTTATTTTTTTGAAAATTTTTTATACGAAAATTTTTTTTGAAATTTTTTCAAATTTTTTTTAAAACTTTTTTTTTGAATTTTTTTTTTGAAATATTTTTAAAATTTTTTTTCAATCTTTTTTTTATTTTTTTTTATTTTTTTTTTTTGAATATTTTTTTGTAATTTTTTTTTGAAATTTTTTTTTGAAAATTTTTTAAAATTTTTTTATGAATTTTTTTTTGTGAATTTTTTTTTAAATTTTTTTTTTATTTTTTTCAATTTTTTTTTTGAAATTTTTTTTTCTTAATTTTTTTTTTGAATTTTTTTTTGAAAAATTTTCTCTTTGAATTTTTTTTCGAATTTTTTTTTTTTTTTTTTAAATATTTTTTTTGAATTTATTTAAAATTTTTTTTTGAAATTTTTTTTGAATTTTTTTTAAAATTTTTTTTCGAAATTTTATTTTTTTGAAATTTTTTTTTTACGAAAATTTTTTTTGAAATTTTTTTTTTTTTAATTTTTTTTTGAAATTTTTTTTGAATGTTTTTTAAAATTTTTTTTCGAAATTTTATTTTTTTGAAAATTTTTTTTTACGAAAATTTTTTTTGTAATTTTTTTAAAATTTTTTTTCAAATTGTTTTTTTTAATTTTTTTTTGAAATTTTTTTAAAATTTTTTTTCGAAATTTAATTTTTTTGAAAATTTTTTTTTACGAAAATTTTTTTTTGAATTTTTTTTTTGAAATTTTTTTTTTGAAATTTTTTTTTAAATTTTTTTTTTCGATTTTTTTTAAATTTTTTTTTTTTTTTTTTATGAAATTTTTTTTTTTTTTTGAAAATTTTTTAAAATTTTTTTATTGAAAATTTTTTTTAAAAAATATTTTTTTCAAAATTTTATTTTTTTGAAAATTTTTTTACGAAAATTTTTTTTGAAATTTTTTTTTTCGATTTTTTTTTTAAATTTTTTTTAATTTTTTTTTTCAATTTTCTTTTTTTAATTTTTTTTCGAATTTTTTTTTTTTGAAAATTTTTTTTTACGAAAATTTTTTTTGAAATTTTTTTTTTTTAAATTTTTTTTTTCAATTTTTTTTTGAAGTTTTTTTTAAAATTTTTTTTTGAATTTTTTTTAAAATTTTTTTTGAATTTTTTTTGAAATTTTTTTTTTGAAATTTTTTTTTGTAATTTTTTTTTTAATTTTTTTTAAATTGTTTTTTTCGAATTTTTTTTTGTAATTTTTTTTAAATATTTTTTTTGATTTTTTTTATAAATTTTTTTTTGAATTTTTTTTTTAAATTTTTTTTTGAATTTTTTTTAAAATTTTTTTTGAATTTTTTTTGTAATATATTTTAAAATTTTCTTTTGTAATTTTTTTCGAAATTTTTTTTGAAATTTTTTTTGAAGTTTTTTTTGAAAATTTTTTTTGAATTTTTTTTTTTGAAATTTTTTTTTTCGATTTTTTTTAAAATTTTTTTTTATTTTTTTTTACGAATTTGTTTTTTAATTTTTTTTTTCAATTTTTTTTTTTGAAAATTTTTTAAAATTTTTTTATGAAAATTTTTTTTTGTGAATTTTTTTAAATTTTTTTTTTTACATTTTTTTTTCGAATTTTTTTTTGTAATTTTTTTTAAATTTTTTTTTTGATTTTTTTTATAAATTTTTTTTGAAATTTTTTCTTAAATTTTTTTTAAATCTTTTTTTTTATTTTTTTTTGTAAATTTGTAAGTTTTTTTTTAAATTTTTTTTGAAATTTTTTTTTAAAATTTATTTTTGTAATTTTTTTTTAAATTTTTTTTAAATTGTTTTTTTCGAATTTTTTTTGTAATTTTTTTAAAATATTTTTTTTGATTTTTTTTATAAATTTTTTTTTGATTTTTTTTAAAAAATTTTTTTTTGAATTTTTTTTTAAATTTTTTTTGAATTTTTTTTGTAATATTTTTAAAATTTTCTTTTGTAATTTTTTTCGAAATTTTTTTTGAAATTTTTTTTGAAGTTTTTTTTGAAAATTTTTTTTGAATTTTTTTTTTTGAAATTTTTTTTTTCGATTTTTTTTTAAATTTTTTTTTTATTTTTTTTTACGAATTTTTTTTTAAATTTTTTTTTCAATTTTTTTTTTTGAAAATTTTTTAAAATTTTTTTATGAAAATTTTTTTTTGTGAATTTTTTTAAAATTTTTTTTTCGAATTTTTTTTTGTAATTTTTTTTAAATTTTTTTTTTGATTTTTTTTATAAATTTTTTTTGAATTTTTTTTAAAATTTTTTTTAAATCTTTTTTTTTATTTTTTTTTGTAAATTTTTTTTAAAATTTTTTTTCGAAATTTTTTTTTTTTGAAAATTTTTTTTAAAAAAAATTTTTTTCGAAATTTTATTTTTTTTTAATATTTTTTTTTCAATTTTTTTTTTAAAAATTTTTTTTTGAATTTTTTTTTTTGAAATTTTTTTTGAAAAATTTTCTCTTTGAATTTTTTTTTATTTTTAAAAATTTTTTTAAGAAAATTTTTTTTGAAATTTTTTTTTTGGAATTTTTTCAAATTTTTTCTCTTGAAATTTTTTTTCGATTTTTTTTTTATTTTTTTTAAAAATTTTTTTGAATTTTTTAAAAATTTTTTTAAATTTTTTTTTAAATTTTTTTTCGATTTTTTATTTTTTTGAAAATTTTTTTACGAAATTTTTTTTTGAAATTTTTTTTTGAAATTTTTTTTTTCAATTTTTTTTGAATTTTTTTTGTAATTTTTTTTAAATTGTTTTTTTCGAATTTTTTTTTGTAATTTTTTTTTTATTTTTTTTTGAATTTTTTTTGTAATTTTTTTTTAATTTTTTCTAAATTTTTTTTTTGTTTTTTTTTTATTTTTTTAATGTTTTTTTGAAATTTTTTTTTAAATTTTTTTTCGAAATTATTTTTTTTTAGAAAAATTTTTTTCGAAATTTTATTTTTTTGAAAATTTTTTATACGAAAATTTTTTTTGAAATTTTTTTTTTGGAATTTTTTCAATTTTTTTTTGAACTTTTTTTTTGAAATTTTTTTTTTGAAATATTTTTAAAATTTTTTTTAATCTTTTTTTTATTTTTTTTAAATTTTTTTTTGAATATTTTTTTGTAATTTTTTTTTGAAATTTTTTTTTGAAAATTTTTTAAAATTTTTTTATGAATTTTTTTTTGGGAATTTTTTTTTAAATTTTTTTTTTATTTTTTTTTCAATTTTTTTTTTGAAATTTTTTTTCTGAATTTTTTGTTTGAATTTTTTTTTGAAAAATTTTCTCTTTGAATTTTTTTTCGAATTTTTTTTTTTATTTTTTTTAAATATTTTTTTTGAATTTTTTTAAAAATTTTTTTTGAAATTTTTTTTGAATTTTTTTTAAAATTTTTTTTCGAAATTTTATTTTTTTGAAATTTTTTTTTTACGAAAATTTTTTTTTAAATTTTTTTTTTTTTAATTTTTTTTAAATTTTTTTTTGAAATTTTTTTAAAATTTTTTTTCGAAATTTAATTTTTTTGAAAATTTTTTTTTACGAAAATTTTTTTTTGAATTTTTTTTTTGAAATTTTTTTTTTTGAAATTTTTTTTTAAATTTTTTTTTCGATTTTTTTTTAATTTTTTTTTTATTGTTTTTACGAAATTTTTTTTTTTTTTTGAAAATTTTTTAAAATTTTTTTATTGAAAATTTTTTTTAAAAAATATTTTTTTCAAAATTTTATTTTTTTGAAAATTTTTTTACGAAAATTTTTTTTGAAATTTTTTTTTTCGATTTTTTTTTTAAATTTTTTTTAATTTTTTTTTTGAATTTTATTTTTTTAATTTTTTTTCGAAATTTTTTTTTTTTGAAAATTTATTTTTACGAAAATTTTTTTTGAAATTTCTTTTTTTGAAATTTTTTTTTTCAATTTTTTTTGAAGTTTTTTTTAAAATTTTTTTTTGAATTTTTTTAAAAATTTTTTTTGAATTTTTTTTGAAATTTTTTTTTTGAAATTTTTTTTTGTAATTTTTTTTTAAATTTTTTTTAAATTGTTTTTTTCGAATTTTTTTTTGGAATTTTTTTTAAATATTTTTTTTGATTTTTTTTATAAATTTTTTTTTGAATTTTTTTTTTAAATTTTTTTTTGAATTTTTTTAAAAATTTTTTTTGAATTTTTTTTGTAATATTTTTTAAAATTTTCTTTTGTAATTTTTTTCGAAATTTTTTTTGAAATTTTTTTTGAAGTTTTTTTTGAAAATTTTTTTTGAATTTTTTTTTTTGAAATTTTTTTTTTCGATTTTTTTTTAAATTTTTTTTTTATTTTTTTTTACGAATTTTTTTTTTAATTTTTTTTTTCAATTTTTTTTTTTGAAAATTTTTTAAAATTTTTTTATGAAAATTTTTTTTTGTGAATTTTTTTTTGTAATTTTTTTTAAATTTTTTTTTGATTTTTTTTATAAATTTTTTTTGAATTTTTTTCAAATTTTTTTTAAAACTTTTTTTTTGAATTTTTTTTTTGAAATATTTTTAAAATTTTTTTTCAATCTTTTTTTTATTTTTTTTTATTTTTTTTTTTTTGAATATTTTTTTGTAATTTTTTTTTGAAATTTTTTTTTGAAAATTTTTTAAAATTTTTTTATGAATTTTTTTTTGTGAATTTTTTTTTAAATTTTTTTTTTATTTTTTTCAATTTTTTTTTTGAAATTTTTTTTTCTTAATTTTTTTTTTGAATTTTTTTTGTAATTTTTTTTAAATTGTTTTTTTCGAATTTTTTTTTGTAATTTTTTTTTTATTTTTTTTTGAATTTTTTTTGTAATTTTTTTTTAATTTTTTCTAAATTTTTTTTTTGTTTTTTTTTTATTTTTTTAATGTTTTTTTGAAATTTTTTTTTAAATTTTTTTTCGAAATTATTTTTTTTTAGAAAAATTTTTTTCGAAATTTTATTTTTTTGAAAATTTTTTATACGAAAATTTTTTTTGAAATTTTTTTTTTGGAATTTTTTCAATTTTTTTTTGAACTTTTTTTTTGAAATTTTTTTTTTGAAATATTTTTAAAATTTTTTTTAATCTTTTTTTTATTTTTTTTAAATTTTTTTTTGAATATTTTTTTGTAATTTTTTTTTGAAATTTTTTTTTGAAAATTTTTTAAAATTTTTTTATGAATTTTTTTTTGGGAATTTTTTTTTAAATTTTTTTTTTATTTTTTTTTCAATTTTTTTTTTGAAATTTTTTTTTCTGAATTTTTTGTTTGAATTTTTTTTTGAAAAATTTTCTCTTTGAATTTTTTTTCGAATTTTTTTTTTTATTTTTTTTAAATATTTTTTTTGAATTTTTTTAAAAATTTTTTTTGAAATTTTTTTTGAATTTTTTTTAAAATTTTTTTTCGAAATTTTATTTTTTTGAAATTTTTTTTTTACGAAAATTTTTTTTTAAATTTTTTTTTTTAAATTTTTTTTAAATTTTTTTTTGAAATTTTTTTAAAATTTTTTTTCGAAATTTAATTTTTTTGAAAATTTTTTTTTACGAAAATTTTTTTTTGAATTTTTTTTTTGAAATTTTTTTTTTTGAAATTTTTTTTTAAATTTTTTTTTCGATTTTTTTTTAATTTTTTTTTATTGTTTTTACGAAATTTTTTTTTTTTTTTGAAAATTTTTTAAAATTTTTTTATTGAAAATTTTTTTTAAAAAATATTTTTTTCAAAATTTTATTTTTTTGAAAATTTTTTTACGAAAATTTTTTTTGAAATTTTTTTTTTCGATTTTTTTTTTAAATTTTTTTTAATTTTTTTTTTGAATTTTATTTTTTTAATTTTTTTTCGAAATTTTTTTTTTTTGAAAATTTATTTTTACGAAAATTTTTTTTGAAATTTCTTTTTTTGAAATTTTTTTTTTCAATTTTTTTTGAAGTTTTTTTTAAAATTTTTTTTTGAATTTTTTTAAAAATTTTTTTTGAATTTTTTTTGAAATTTTTTTTTTGAAATTTTTTTTTGTAATTTTTTTTTAAATTTTTTTTAAATTGTTTTTTTCGAATTTTTTTTTGGAATTTTTTTTAAATATTTTTTTTGATTTTTTTTATAAATTTTTTTTTGAATTTTTTTTTAAAATTTTTTTTTGAATTTTTTTAAAAATTTTTTTTGAAATTTTTTTTTTGAAATTTTTTTTTTCAATTTTTTTTGAATTTTTTTTGTAATTTTTTTAAAAATTTTTTTTAAATTGTTTTTTTCGAATTTTTTTTTGTAATTTTTTTTTTATTTTTTTTGAATTTTTTTTTAAATTTTTTTTTGAATTTTTTTTAAAAATTTTTTTTGAATCTTTTTTTTTTATTTTTTTTTGAATTTTTTTTGTAATTTTTTTTTTAATTTTTTCTAAATTTTTTTTTTTGTTTTTTTTTTATTTTTTTAATGTTTTTTTGAATTTTTTTTTTAATTTTTTTTTCGAAATTATTTTTTTTTAGAAAAATTTTTTTCGAAATTTTATTTTTTTGAAAATTTTTTATACGAAAATTTTTTTTGAAATTTTTTTTTTGGAATTTTTTCAAATTATTTTTTGAACTTTTTTTTTCAAATTTTTTTTTTGAAATATTTTTAAAAATTTTTTTTAATCTTTTTTTTATTTTTTTTAAATTTTGTTTTTGAATATTTTTTTGTAATTTTTTTTTGAAATTTTTTTTTGAAATTTTTTTTTGAAAATTTTTTAAAATTTTTTTATGAATTTTTTTTTGGGAATTTTTTTTTAAATTTTTTTTTTATTTTTTTTTCAATTTTTTTTTTGAATTTTTTTTTTCTGAATTTTTTTTTTGAATTTTTTTTTGAAAAATTTTCTCTTTGAATTTTTTTTCGAATTTTTTTTTTTTATTTTTTTTAAATATTTTTTTTGAATTGTTTTAAAATTTTTTTTTGAAATTTTTTTTGAATTTTTTTTAAAATTTTTTTTCGAAATTTTATTTTTTTGAAATTTTTTTTTTACGAAAATTTTTTTTTAAATTTTTTTTTTTTTAATTTTTTTTTGAAATTTTTTTTGAATGTTTTTTAAAATTTTTTTTCGAAATTTTATTTTTTTGAAAATTTTTTTTACGAAAATTTTTTTTGTAATTTTTTTAAAATTTTTTTTTAAATTGTTTTTTTTAATTTTTTTTTGAAATTTTTTTAAAATTTTTTTTCGAAATTTAATTTTTTTGAAAATTTTTTTTTACGAAAATTTTTTTTTGAATTTTTTTTTGAAATTTTTTTTTTGAAATTTTTTTTTTAATTTTTTTTTTCGATTTTTTTTAAATTTTTTTTTTATTTTTTTTACGAAATTTTTTTTTTTTTTGAAAATTTTTTAAAATTTTTTTTTTGAAAATTTTTTTACGAAAATTTTTTTTGAAATTTTTTTTTTCGATTTTTTTTTTAAATTTTTTTTAATTTTTTTTTTGAATTTTATTTTTTTAATTTTTTTTCGAAATTTTTTTTTTTTTGAAAATTTTTTTTTACGAAAATTTTTCTTGAAATTTTTTTTTTTGAAATTTTTTTTTTCAATTTTTTTTTGAAGTTTTTTTTAAAATTTTTTTTTGAATTTTTTTTTAAATTTTTTTTGAATTTTTTTTGAAATTTTTTTTTTGAAATTTTTTTTTCTGAATTTTTTTTTTGAATTTTTTTTTGAAAAATTTTCTCTTTGAATTTTTTTTTTTATTTTTTTTAAATATTTTTTTTGAATTTTTTTAAAATTTTTTTTTGAAATTTTTTTTGAATTTTTTTTAAAATTTTTTTTCGAAATTTTATTTTTTTGAAAATTTTTTTTTACGAAAATTTTTTTTGAATTTTTTTTGTAATTTTTTTAAAATTTTTTTTTTAAAATGGTTTTTTTAAATTTTTTTTTGAAATTTTTTTTAAATTTTTTTTCGAAATTTAATTTTTTTGAAAATTTTTTTTTACGAAAATTTTTTTTTGAATTTTTTTTTTGAAATTTTTTTTTTGAAATTTTTTTTTAAATTTTTTTTTTCGATTTTTTTTAAAATTTTTTTTTTATTTTTTTTACGAAATTTTTTTTTTTTTTTGAAAATTATTTAAAATTTTTTTATTGAAAATATTTTTTTCAAAATTTTATTTTTTTGAAAATTTTTTTACGAAAATTTTTTTTTTAATTTTTTTTTTCGATTTTTTTTTAAAATTTTTTTTTTATTTTTGTTTACTAATTTTTTTTTTTTTTTTTTAATTTTTTTTTAAATTTTTTTTTGAAAATTTTTTAAAATTTTTTTATGAAATTTTTTTTTTGTGAATTTTTTTAAAATTTTTTTTTTAATTTTTTTTTGTAATATTTTTTAAAATTTTCTTTTGTAATTTTTTTCGAAATTTTTTTTGAAATTTTTTTTGAAGTTTTTTTTGAAAATTTTTTTTGAATTTTTTTTTTTGAAATTTTTTTTTCGATTTTTTTTTAAATTTTTTTTTTATTTTTTTTTACGAATTTTTTTTTAAATTTTTTTTTTCAATTTTTTTTTTGAAAATTTTTTAAAATTTTTTTATGAAAATTTTTTTTTGTGAATTTTTTTAAAATTTTTTTTTTTAATTTTTTTTCCGAATTTTTTTTTGTAATTTTTTTTAATTTTTTTTTTGATTTTTTTTATAATTTTTTTTTGAATTTTTTTTAAAATTTTTTTTAAATCTTTTTTTTTATTTTTTAAAAATTTTTTCTAAATTTTTTTTTTTGTTTTTTTTCATTTTTTTAATTTTTTTTTGAAAATTTTTTTTAAAATTTTTTTTCGAATTTTTTTTTTTTGAAAATTTTTTTTTAAAAAAATTTTTATCGAAATTTTATTTTTTTTTAATATTTTTTTTTCAATTTTTTTTTTTGAAAATTTTCTTTTTGAATTTTTTTTTTTGAAATTTTTTTTGAAAAATTTTCTCTTTGAATTTTTTTTTATTTTTAAAAAAATTTTTAAGAACATTTTTTTTGAAATTTTTTTTTTGGAATTTTTTCAAATTTTTTTTTTTGAAATTTTTTTTCGATTTTTTTTTATTTTTTTTAAAAATTTTTTTGAATTTTTTTAAATTTTTTTTTTGAAAATTTTTTTACGAAAATTTTTTTTGAAATTTTTTTTTTGAAATTTTTTTTTTCAATTTTTTTTGAATTTTTTTTGTAATTTTTTTTTAAATTTTTTTTAAATTGTTTTTTTCGAATTTTTTTTTGTAATTTTTTTTTTATTTTTTTTTGAATTTTTTTTTAAATTTTTTTTTGAATTTTTTTTAAAAATTTTTTTTGAATCTTTTTTTTTTATTTTTTTTTGAATTTTTTTTGTAATTTTTTTTTTAATTTTTTCTAAAATTTTTTTTTTGTTTTTTTTTTATTTTTTTAATGTTTTTTTGAAATTTTTTTTTTTAATTTTTTTTCGAAATTATTTTTTTTTCGAAAAATTTTTTTCGAAATTTTATTTTTTTGAAAATTTTTTATACGAAAATTTTTTTTTAATTTTTTCTTTGGAATTTTTTTTGTAATTTTTTTTTAATTTTTTTTTTGAATTTTTTTTTTAAATTTTTTTTGAATCTTTTTTTTATTTTTTTTGAATTTTTTTTTGTAAATTTTTTTAAAATTTTTTCTAAAATTTTTTTTTTGTTTTAATTTTTTTTTGAAAATTTTTTTTTTAATTTTTTTTCGAAATTTTTTTTTTTGAAATTAAATTTTTTGAAATTTTATTTTTTTGAAAATTTTTTTTACGAAAATTTTTTTTTAAATTTTTTTTTTCATTTTTTTTGAATTTTTTTTTGAATTTTTTTAAAAATTTTTTTTTGATTTTTTTTTTAAATTTTTTTTGAATTTTTTTTGTAATATTTTTTAAAATTTTCTTTTGTAATTTTTTTCGAAATTTTTTTTGAAATTTTTTTTGAAGTTTTTTTTGAAAATTTTTTTTTGAAATTTTTTTTTTAAATTTTTATTCGAAATTTTTATTTTTTCGAAAATTTTTTTAAAAAAAAATTTTTTTTTGTTATTTTTTTTAAATTTTTTTTTAAATTGTTTTTTTCGAATTTTTTTTTGTAATTTTTTTTAAATTTTTTTTTTGATTTTTTTTATAAATTTTTTTTGAATTTTTTTTTTTGAAAATTTTTTAAAATTTTTTTATGAAATTTTTTTTTTGTGAATTTTTTTAAATTTTTTTTTTTACATTTTTTTTCGAATTTTTTTTTGTAATTTTTTTTAAATTTTTTTTTTGATTTTTTTTATAAATTTTTTTTGAATTTTTTTTTAAATTTTTTTTAAATCTTTTTTTTTATTTTTTTTTGTAAATTTGTAAGTTTTTTTTAAAATTTTTTTTCGAAATTTTTTTTTAAAATTTATTTTTGTAATTTTTTTTTTAATTTTTTTTAAATTGTTTTTTTCGAATTTTTTTTTGTAATTTTTTTTAAATATTTTTTTTGATTTTTTTTATAAATTTTTTTTTGAATTTTTTTTTTAAATTTTTTTTTGAATTTTTTTTGAATTTTTTTTGTAATATTTTTTAAAATTTTCTTTTGTAATTTTTTTCGAAATTTTTTTTGAAATTTTTTTTGAAGTTTTTTTTGAAAATTTTTTTTGAATTTTTTTTTTTTGAAATTTTTTTTTTCGATTTTTTTTTAAATTTTTTTTTTATTTTTTTTTACGAATTTTTTTTAAAATTTTTTTTTTCAATTTTTTTTTTTGAAAATTTTTTAAAATTTTTTTATGAAAATTTTTTTTGTGAATTTTTTTAAAATTTTTTTTTTAAATTTTTTTTTCGAATTTTTTTTTGTAATTTTTTTTAAATTTTTTTTTTGATTTTTTTTATAAATTTTTTTTGAATTTTTTTTAAAATTTTTTTTAAATCTTTTTTTTTATTTTTTTTTGTAAATTTTTTTAAAATTTTTTCTAAAATTTTTTTTTTGTTTTTTTCCATTTTTTTAATTTTTTTTTGAAAATTTTTTTTAAAATTTTTTTTCGAAATTTTTTTTTTTTGAAAATTTTTTTTAAAAAAATTTTTTTTCGAAATTTTATTTTTTTTAAATATTTTTTTTTCAATTTTTTTTTTTTTAATTTTTTTTTGAATTTTTTTTTTTGAAATTTTTTTTGAAAAATTTTCTCTTTGAATTTTTTTTTATTTTTAAAAATTTTTTTAAGAAAATTTTTTTTGAAATTTTTTTTTGGTATTTTTTCAAATTTTTTCTTTTGAAATTTTTTTTCGATTTTTTTTTTATTTTTTTTTAAAATTTTTTTGAATTTTTTTAAATTTTTTTTAAATTTTTTTTTTAATTTTTTTTCGATTTTTTATTTTTTTGAAAATTTTTTTACAAAAATTTTTTTTGAAATTTTTTTTTTGAAATTTTTTTTTTCATTTTTTTTTGAATTTTTTTTGTAATTTTTTTAAAAAATTTTTTTAAATTGTTTTTTTCGAATTTTTTTTTGTAATTTTTTTTTATTTTTTTTTGAATTTTTTTTTAAATTTTTTTTTGAATTTTTTTTAAAAATTTTTTTTGAATCTTTTTTTTTTATTTTTTTTTGAATTTTTTTGTAATTTTTTTAAAAATTTTTTCAAAAATTTTTTTTTTGTTTTTTTTTTATTTTTTTAATGTTTTTTTGAAATTTTTTTTTTAATTTTTTTTCGAAATTATTTTTTTTTAGAAAAATTTTTTTCGAAATTTTATTTTTTTGAAAATTTTTTATACGAAAATTTTTTTAGAAATTTTTTTTTTGGAATTTTTTCAAATTTTTTTTTGAACTTTTTTTTTGAAATTTTTTTTTTGAAATATTTTTAAAATTTTTTTTTAATCTTTTTTTTATTTTTTTTAAATTTTTTTTTTGAATATTTTTTTGTAATTTTTTTTTGAAATTTTTTTTTGAAAATTTTTTAAAATTTTTTTATGAATTTTTTTTTGGGAATTTTTTTTTAAATTTTTTTTTTATTTTTTTTTCAATTTTTTTTTTGAAATTTTTTTTTCTGAATTTTTTGTTTGAATTTTTTTTTGAAAAATTTTCTCTTTGAATTTTTTTTCGAATTTTTTTTTTTATTTTTTTTAAATATTTTTTTTGAATTTTTTTAAAATTTTTTTTTGAAATTTTTTTTGAATTTCTTTTAAAATTTTTTTTCGAAATTTTATTTTTTTGAAATTTTTTTTTTACGAAAATTTTTTTTTAAATTTTTTTTTTTAAATTTTTTTTAAATTTTTTCTGAAATTTTTTTAAAATTTTTTTTCGAAATTTAATTTTTTTGAAAATTTTTTTTTACGAAAATTTTTTTTTGAATTTTTTTTTTGAAATTTTTTTTTTGAAATTTTTTTTTAAATTTTTTTTTTCGATTTTTTTTTATTTTTTTTTTTAAATTTTTTTTACGAAATTTTTTTTTTTTTACGAAATTTTTTTTTTTTTTTGAAAATTTTTTAAAATTTTTTTATTGAAAATTTTTTTTAAAAAATATTTTTTTCAAAATTTTATTTTTTTGAAAATTTTTTTTGAAATTTCTTTTTTTGAAATTTTTTTTTTCAATTTTTTTTGAAGTTTTTTTAAAATTTTTTTTTGAATTTTTTTTTAAATTTTTTTTGAATTTTTTTTGAAATTTTTTTTTTGAAATTTTTTTTTGTAATTTTTTTTAAAATTTTTTTTAAATTGTTTTTTTCGAATTTTTTTTTGTAATTTTTTTTAAATATTTTTTTTGATTTTTTTTATAAATTTTTTTTTGAATTTTTTTTTTAAATTTTTTTTTGAATTTTTTTTAAATTTTTTTTTGAATTTTTTTTGTAATATTTTTTAAAATTTTCTTTTGTAATTTTTTTCGAAATTTTTTTTGAAATTTTTTTTGAAGTTTTTTTTGAAAATTTTTTTTGAATTTTTTTTTTTGAAATTTTTTTTTTCGATTTTTTTTTAAATTTTTTTTTTATTTTTTTTTACGAATTTTTTTTTTAATTTTTTTTTTCAATTTTTTTTTTTGAAAATTTTTTAAAATTTTTTTATGAAAATTTTTTTTTGTGAATTTTTTTTTGTAATTTTTTTAAATTTTTTTTTTGATTTTTTTTATAAATTTTTTTTGAATTTTTTTTAAAATTTTTTTTAAATCTTTTTTTTTATTTTTTTTTGTAAATTTTTTTAAAATTTTTTCTAAAATTTTTTTTTTGTTTTTTTTCATTTTTTTAATTTTTTTTTGAAAATTTTTTTTAAAATTTTTTTTCGAAATTTTTTTTTTTTGAAAATTTTTTTTAAAAAAAATTTTTTCGAAATTTTATATTTTTTTAATATTTTTTTTTCAATTTTTTTTTTGAAAATTTTTTTTTTGAATTTTTTTTTTTTGAAATTTTTTTTGAAAAATTTTCTCTTTGAATTTTTTTTTATTTTTAAAAATTTTTTTAAGAAAATTTTTTTTGAAATTTTTTTTTGGAATTTTTTCAAATTTTTTCTTTTGAAATTTTTTTTCGATTTTTTTTTTATTTTTTTTTAAAAATTTTTTGAATTTTTTTAAATTTTTTTTTTGAAATTTTTTTTTAATTTTTTTTTTAATTTTTTTTCGATTTTTTATTTTTTTGAAAAAATTTTTACGAAAATTTATTTTGAAATTTTTTTTTTAAATTTTTTTTTTCAATTTTTTTTTAATTTTTTTTGTAAATTTTTTTTAAATTTTTTTTAAATTGTTTTTTTCGAATTTTTTTTTGTAATTTTTTTTTTATTTTTTTTTAATATTTTTTTTTCAATTTTTTTTTTAAAAATTTTTTTTTTGAATTTTTTTTTTGAAATTTTTTTTGAAAAATTTTCTCTTTGAATTTTTTTTTATTTTTAAAAATTTTTTTAAGAAAATTTTTTTTGAAATTTTTTTTTTGGAATTTTTTCAAATTTTTTCTTTTGAATTTTTTTTTCGATTTTTTTTTTATTTTTTTTAAAATTTTTTTTGAATTTTTTAAAATTTTTTTTAAATTTTTTTTTTTAATTTTTTTTCGATTTTTTATTTTTTTGAAAATTTTTTTACGAAAATTTTTTTTGAAATTTTTTTTTTGAAATTTTTTTTTTCAATTTTTTTTGAATTTTTTTTGTAATTTTTTTTAAATTTTTTTTTAAATTGTTTTTTTCGAATTTTTTTTTGTAATTTTTTTTTTATTTTTTTTTGAATTTTTTTTTAAATTTTTTTTTGAATTTTTTTTAAAAATTTTTTTTGAATCTTTTTTTTTTATTTTTTTTTGAATTTTTTTTGTAATTTTTTTTTAAATTTTTTCTAAAATTTTTTTTTTGTTTTTTTTTTATTTTTTTAATGTTTTTTTGAAATTTTTTTTTTAATTTTTTTTCGAAATTATTTTTTTTTAGAAAAATTTTTTTCGAAATTTTATTTTTTTGAAAATTTTTTATACGAAAATTTTTTTTGAAATTTTTTTTTTGGAATTTTTTCAAATTTTTTTTTGAACTTTTTTTTGAAATTTTTTTTTTGAAATATTTTTAAAATTTTTTTTAAATCTTTTTTTAAATTTTTTTTTTGAATATTTTTTTGTAATTTTTTTTTGAAATTTTTTTTTGAAAATTTTTTAAAATTTTTTTATGAATTTTTTTTTGGGAATTTTTTTTTAAATTTTTTTTTTATTTTTTTTTCAATTTTTTTTTTGAAATTTTTTTTTCTGAATTTTTTGTTTGAATTTTTTTTTGAAAAATTTTCTCTTTGAATTTTTTTTCGAATTTTTTTTTTTATTTTTTTTAAATATTTTTTTTGAATTTTTTTAAAATTTTTTTTTGAAATTTTTTTTGAATTTCTTTTAAAATTTTTTTTCGAAATTTTATTTTTTTGAAATTTTTTTTTTACGAAAATTTTTTTTTAAATTTTTTTTTTTAAATTTTTTTTAAATTTTTTCTGAAATTTTTTTAAAATTTTTTTTCGAAATTTAATTTTTTTGAAAATTTTTTTTTACGAAAATTTTTTTTTGAATTTTTTTTTTGAAATTTTTTTTTTTGAAATTTTTTTTGAAATTTTTTTTTTCGATTTTTTGTTAATTTTTTTTTTTAATTTTTTTTACGAAATTTTTTTTTTTTTTTTGAAAATTTTTTAAAATTTTTTTATTGAAAATTTTTTTTAAAAATATTTTTTTCAAAATTTTATTTTTTTGAAAATTTTTTTTGAAATTTCTTTTTTTGAAATTTTTTTTTTCAATTTTTTTTGAAGTTTTTTTTAAAATTTTTTTTTGAATTTTTTTTTAAATTTTTTTTAAATTTTTTTTGAAATTTCTTTTTTTGAAATTTTTTTTTTCAATTTTTTTTGAAGTTTTTTTTAAAATTTTTTTTTGAATTTTTTTTTAAATTTTTTTTGAATTTTTTTTAAAATTTTTTTTAAATTGTTTTTTTCGAATTTTTTTTTGTAATTTTTTTTAAATATTTTTTTTGATTTTTTTTATAAATTTTTTTTTGAATTTTTTTTTTAAATTTTTTTTTGAATTTTTTTTAAATTTTTTTTTGAATTTTTTTTGTAATATTTTTTAAAATTTTCTTTTGTAATTTTTTTCGAAATTTTTTTTTGAAATTTTTTTTGAAGTTTTTTTTGAAAATTTTTTTTGAATTTTTTTTTTTGAAATTTTTTTTTTCGATTTTTTTTTAAATTTTTTTTTTATTTTTTTTTACGAATTTTTTTTTTAATTTTTTTTTTCAATTTTTTTTTTTGAAAATTTTTTAAAATTTTTTTATGAAAATTTTTTTTTGTGAATTTTTTTTTGTAATTTTTTTTAAATTTTTTTTTGATTTTTTTTATAAATTTTTTTTGAATTTTTTTTAAAATTTTTTTTAAATCTTTTTTTTTATTTTTTTTTGTAAATTTTTTTAAAATTTTTTCTAAAATTTTTTTTTTGTTTTTTTTCATTTTTTTAATTTTTTTTTGAAAATTTTTTTTAAAATTTTTTTTCGAAATTTTTTTTTTTTGAAAATTTTTTTTAAAAAAATTTTTTTCGAAATTTTATTTTTTTTAATATTTTTTTTTCAATTTTTTTTTTGAAAATTTTTTTTTTGAATTTTTTTTTTTTGAAATTTTTTTTGAAAAATTTTCTCTTTGAATTTTTTTTTATTTTTAAAAATTTTTTTAAGAAATTTTTTTTTGAAATTTTTTTTTGGAATTTTTTCAAATTTTTTCTTTTGAAATTTTTTTTCGATTTTTTTTTTATTTTTTTTTTAAAATTTTTTGAATTTTTTTAAATTTTTTTTTTGAAATTTTTTTTTAATTTTTTTTTTAATTTTTTTTCGATTTTTTATTTTTTTGAAAAAATTTTTACGAAAATTTATTTTGAAATTTTTTTTTTAAATTTTTTTTTTCAATTTTTTTTTAATTTTTTTTGTAAATTTTTTTTAAATTTTTTTTAAATTGTTTTTTTCGAATTTTTTTTTGTAATTTTTTTTTTATTTTTTTTTAATATTTTTTTTTCAATTTTTTTTTTAAAAATTTTTTTTTTGAATTTTTTTTTTTGAAATTTTTTTTGAAAAATTTTCTCTTTGAATTTTTTTTTATTTTTAAAAATTTTTTTAAGAAAATTTTTTTTGAAATTTTTTTTTTGGAATTTTTTCAAATTTTTTCTTTTGAAATTTTTTTTCGATTTTTTTTTTATTTTTTTTAAAAATTTTTTTGAATTTTTTAAAATTTTTTTTAAATTTTTTTTTTAATTTTTTTTCGATTTTTTATTTTTTTGAAAATTTTTTTACGAAAATTTTTTTTGAAATTTTTTTTTTGAAATTTTTTTTTTCAATTTTTTTTGAATTTTTTTTGTAATTTTTTTTAAAATTTTTTTTAAATTGTTTTTTTCGAATTTTTTTTTGTAATTTTTTTTTTATTTTTTTTTGAATTTTTTTTTTAATTTTTTTTTGAATTTTTTTTAAAAATTTTTTTTGAATCTTTTTTTTTTATTTTTTTTTGAATTTTTTTTGTAATTTTTTTTTTAATTTTTTCTAAAATTTTTTTTTTGTTTTTTTTTTATTTTTTTAATGTTTTTTTGAAATTTTTTTTTTAATTTTTTTTCGAAATTATTTTTTTTTAGAAAAATTTTTTTCGAAATTTTATTTTTTTGAAAATTTTTTATACGAAAATTTTTTTTGAAATTTTTTTTTTGGAATTTTTTCAAATTTTTTTTTGAACTTTTTTTTTGAAATTTTTTTTTTGAAATATTTTTAAAATTTTTTTTAAATCTTTTTTTAAATTTTTTTTTTGAATATTTTTTTGTAATTTTTTTTTGAAATTTTTTTTTGAAAATTTTTTAAAATTTTTTTATGAATTTTTTTTTGGGAATTTTTTTTTAAATTTTTTTTTTATTTTTTTTTCAATTTTTTTTTTGAAATTTTTTTTTCTGAATTTTTTGTTTGAATTTTTTTTTGAAAAATTTTCTCTTTGAATTTTTTTTCGAATTTTTTTTTTTATTTTTTTTAAATATTTTTTTTGAATTTTTTTAAAATTTTTTTTTGAAATTTTTTTTTTACGAAAATTTTTTTTAAAATTTTTTTATTTTTTTATTTTTTTTTGAAATTTTTTTTGAATGTTTTTTAAAATTTTTTTTCGAAATTTTATTTTTTTGAAAATTTTTTTTTACGAAAATTTTTTTTGAAATTTTTTTTTTGGAATTTTTTTTAATTTTTTTTTGAATTTTTTTTTTTTAATTTTTTTTCGAAATTTTTTTTTTTTTGAAATTTTTTTTTACGAAAATTTTTTTTGAAATTTTTGTTTTTGAAATTTTTTTTTTCAATTTTTTTTTGAAGTTTTTCTTAAAATTTTTTTTTGAAATTTTTTTTTTGAAATTTATTTTTGTAATTTTTTTTTTAATTTTTTTTTTGATTTTTTATATAAATTTTTTTTGAATTTTTTTTTAAATTTTTTTTAAATCTTTTTTTTTATTTTTTTTTGTAAATTTGTAAGTTTTTTTTAAAATTTTTTTTTGAAATTTTTTTTTAAAATTTATTTTTGTAATTTTTTTTTCAATTTTTTTTAAATTGTTTTTTTCGAATTTTTTTTGTAATTTTTTTAAAATATTTTTTTTGATTTTTTTTATAAATTTTTTTTTGATTTTTTTTTAAAAATTTTTTTTTGAATTTTTTTTAAAATTTTTTTTTAATTTTTTTTGTAATATTTTTTAAAATTTTCTTTTGTAATTTTTTTCGAAATTTTTTTTGAAATTTTTTTTGAAGTTTTTTTTGAAAATTTTTTTTGAATTTTTTTTTTTGAAATTTTTTTTTTCGATTTTTTTTTAAATTTTTTTTTTATTTTTTTTTACGAATTTTTTTTTAAATTTTTTTTTTCAATTTTTTTTTTTGAAAATTTTTTAAAATTTTTTTATGAAAATTTTTTTTTGTGAATTTTTTTAAAATTTTTTTTTTAAATTTTTTTTTCGAATTTTTTTTTGTAATTTTTTTTAAATTTTTTTTTTGATTTTTTTTATAAATTTTTTTTGAATTTTTTTTAAAATTTTTTTTAAATCTTTTTTTTTATTTTTTTTTGTAAATTTTTTTAAAATTTTTTCTAAAATTTTTTTTTTGTTTTTTTCCATTTTTTTAATTTTTTTTTGAAAATTTTTTTTAAAATTTTTTTTCGAAATTTTTTTTTTTGAAAATTTTTTTAAAAAAAAATTTTTTTCGAAATTTTATTTTTTTTTAATATTTTTTTTTCAATTTTTTTTTTAAAAATTTTTTTTTTGAATTTTTTTTTTTGAAATTTTTTTTGAAAAATTTTCTCTTTGAATTTTTTTTTATTTTTAAAAATTTTTTTAAGAAAATTTTTTTTGAAATTTTTTTTTTGGAATTTTTTCAAATTTTTTCTCTTGAAATTTTTTTTCGATTTTTTTTTTATTTTTTTTTTAAATTTTTTTGAATTTTTTTAATTTTTTTTTAAATTTTTTTTTAAATTTTTTTTCGATTTTTTATTTTTTTGAAAATTTTTTTACGAAAATTTTTTTTGAAATTTTTTTTTTGAAATTTTTTTTTTCAATTTTTTTTGAATTTTTTTTGTAATTTTTTCAAAAATTTTTTTTAAATTGTTTTTTTCGAATTTTTTTTTGTAATTTTTTTTTTATTTTTTTTTGAATTTTTTTTGTAATTTTTTTTTTAATTTTTTCTAAATTTTTTTTTTGTTTTTTTTTTATTTTTTTAATGTTTTTTTGAAATTTTTTTTTAAATTTTTTTCGAAATTATTTTTTTTTAGAAAAATTTTTTTCGAAATTTTATTTTTTTGAAAATTTTTTATACGAAAATTTTTTTTGAAATTTTTTTTTTGGAATTTTTTCAAATTTTTTTTTGAACTTTTTTTTTGAAATTTTTTTTTTGAAATATTTTTAAAATTTTTTTTAATCTTTTTTTTATTTTTTTTAAATTTTTTTTGAATATTTTTTTGTAATTTTTTTTTGAAATTTTTTTTTGAAAATTTTTTAAAATTTTTTTATGAATTTTTTTTTGGGAATTTTTTTTTAAATTTTTTTTTTATTTTTTTTTCAATTTTTTTTTGAAATTTTTTTTTCTGAATTTTTTGTTTGAATTTTTTTTGAAAAATTTTCTCTTTGAATTTTTTTTCGAATTTTTTTTTTTATTTTTTTTAAATTTTTTTAAAAATTTTTTTTGAAATTTTTTTTGAATTTTTTTTAAAATTTTTTTTCGAAATTTTATTTTTTTGAAATTTTTTTTTTACGAAAATTTTTTTTTAAATTTTTTTTTTTTTAATTTTTTTTTAATTTTTTTTTGAAATTTTTTTTCGAAATTTAATTTTTTTGAAAATTTTTTTTCACGAAAATTTTTTTTTGAATTTTTTTTTTGAAATTTTTTTTTTGAAATTTTTTTTTAAATTTTTTTTTTCGATTTTTTTTTAATTTTTTTTTTTATTTTTTTTACGAAATTTTTTTTTTTTTTTTGAAAATTTTTTAAAATTTTTTTATTGAAAATTTTTTTTAAAAAATATTTTTTTCAAAATTTTATTTTTTTGAAAATTTTTTTACGAAAATTTTTTTTGAAATTTTTTTTTTCGATTTTTTTTTAAAATTTTTTTTAATTTTTTTTTTGAATTTTATTTTTTTAATTTTTTTTCGAAATTTTTTTTTTTTGAAAATTTATTTTTACGAAAATTTTTTTTGAAATTTCTTTTTTTGAAATTTTTTTTTTCAATTTTTTTTGAAGTTTTTTTTAAAATTTTTTTTTGAATTTTTTTTAAAATTTTTTTTGAATTTTTTTTGAAATTTTTTTTTTGAAATTTTTTTTTGTAATTTTTTTTTAAATTTTTTTTAAATTGTTTTTTTCGAATTTTTTTTTGTAATTTTTTTTAAATATTTTTTTTGATTTTTTTTATAAATTTTTTTTTGAATTTTTTTTTTTAATTTTTTTTTGAATTTTTTTAAAAATTTTTTTTGAATTTTTTTTGTAATATTTTTTAAAATTTTCTTTTGTAATTTTTTTCGAAATTTTTTTTGAAATTTTTTTTGAAGTTTTTTTTGAAAATTTTTTTTGAATTTTTTTTTTTGAAATTTTTTTTTTCGATTTTTTTTTAAATTTTTTTTTTATTTTTTTTTACGAATTTTTTTTTTCAATTTTTTTTTTTGAAAATTTTTTAAAATTTTTTTATGAAAATTTTTTTTTGTGAATTTTTTTTTGTAATTTTTTTTAAATTTTTTTTTGATTTTTTTTATAAATTTTTTTTGAATTTTTTTTCAAATTTTTTTTAAATCTTTTTTTTAATTTTTTTTTGTAAATTTTTTTAAAATTTTTTCTAAAATTTTTTTTTTGTTTTTTTTCATTTTTTTAATTTTTTTTTGAAAATTTTTTTTAAAATTTTTTTTCGAAATTTTTTTTTTTTGAAAATTTTTTTAAAAAAAAATTTTTTCGAAATTTTATTTTTTTTTAATATTTTTTTTTCAATTTTTTTTTGAAATTTTTTTTTTTGAATTTTTTTTTTTGAAATTTTTTTTGAAAAATTTTCTCTTTGAATTTTTTTTTATTTTTAAAAATTTTTTTAAGAAAATTTTTTTTGAAATTTTTTTTTGGAATTTTTTCAAATTTTTTCTTTTGAAATTTTTTTTCGATTTTTTTTTAATTTTTTTTAAAAAATTTTTTGAATTTTTTTAAATTTTTTTTTTGAAATTTTTTTTTAATTTTTTTTTTAATTTTTTTTCGATTTTTTATTTTTTTGAAAATTTTTTTACGAAAATTTTTTTTGAAATTTTTTTTTTAAATTTTTTTTTTCAATTTTTGTTGAATTTTTTTTGTAAATTTTTTTAAAATTTTTTTTAAATTGTTTTTTTCGAATTTTTTTTTGTAATTTTTTTTTTATTTTTTTTTGAATTTTTTTTTAAATTTTTTTTTGAATTTTTTTTAAAAATTTTTTTTGAATCTTTTTTTTTTATTTTTTTTTGAATTTTTTTTGTAATTTTTTTTTAAATTTTTTCTAAATTTTTTTTTTGTTTTTTTTTTATTTTTTTAATGTTTTTTTGAAATTTTTTTTTAAATTTTTTTTCGAAATTATTTTTTTTTAGAAAAATTTTTTTCGAAATTTTATTTTTTTGAAAATTTTTTATACGAAAATTTTTTTTGAAATTTTTTTTTTGGAATTTTTTCAAATTTTTTTTTGAACTTTTTTTTTGAAATTTTTTTTTTGAAATATTTTTAAAATTTTTTTTTAATCTTTTTTTTATTTTTTTTAAATTTTGTTTTTGAATATTTTTTTGTAATTTTTTTTTGAAATTTTTTTTTGAAATTTTTTTTTGAAAATTTTTTAAAATTTTTTTATGAATTTTTTTTTGGGAATTTTTTTTTAAATTTTTTTTTTATTTTTTTTTCAATTTTTTTTTTGAAATTTTTTTTTCTGAATTTTTTTTTTGAATTTTTTTTTGAAAAATTTTCTCTTTGAATTTTTTTTCGAATTTTTTTTTTCATTTTTTTTAAATATTTTTTTTGAATTTTTTTAAAATTTTTTTTTGAAATTTTTTTTGAATTTTTTTTAAAATTTTTTTTCGAAATTTTATTTTTTTGAAATTTTTTTTTTACGAAAATTTTTTTTTAAATTTTTTTTTTTTAATTTTTTTTTGAAATTTTTTTTGAATGTTTTTTAAAATTTTTTTTCGAAATTTTATTTTTTTGAAAATTTTTTTTACGAAAATTTTTTTTGTAATTTTTTTAAAATTTTTTTTTAAATTGTTTTTTTTAATTTTTTTTTGAAATTTTTTTAAAATTTTTTTTCGAAATTTAATTTTTTTGAAAATTTTTTTTTACGAAAATTTTTTTTTGAATTTTTTTTTGAAATTTTTTTTTTGAAATTTTTTTTTAAATTTTTTTTTTCGATTTTTTTTAAATTTTTTTTTTTATTTTTTTTACGAAATTTTTTTTTTTTTTTGAAAATTTTTTAAAATTTTTTTTTTGAAAATTTTTTTACGAAAATTTTTTTTGAAATTTTTTTTTTCGATTTTTTTTTTAAATTTTTTTTAATTTTTTTTTTGAATTTTATTTTTTTAATTTTTTTTCGAAATTTTTTTTTTTTTGAAAATTTTTTTTTACGAAAATTTTTTTTTAAATTTTTTTTTTTGAAATTTTTTTTTTCAATTTTTTTTTGAAGTTTTTTTTAAAATTTTTTTTTGAATTTTTTTTAAAATTTTTTTTGAATTTTTTTTGAAATTTTTTTTTGTAATTTTTTTTAAAATTTTTTTTAAATTGTTTTTTTCGAATTTTTTTTTGTAATTTTTTTTAAATATTTTTTTTGATTTTTTTTATAAATTTTTTTTTGAATTTTTTTTTTAAATTTTTTTTTGAATTTTTTTTAAAATTTTTTTTGAATTTTTTTTGTAATATTTTTTAAAATTTTCTTTTGTAATTTTTTTCGAAATTTTTTTTGAAATTTTTTTTTCGATTTTTTTTAAAATTTTTTTTTTATTTTTTTTTACGATTTTTTTTTAAATTTTTTTTTTCAATTTTTTTTTTTGAAAATTTTTTAAAATTTTTTTTTGTGAATTTTTTTAAATTTTTTTTTTTAATTTTTTTTCCGAATTTTTTTTTGTAATTTTTTTTAATTTTTTTTTTGATTTTTTTTATAATTTTTTTTTGAATTTTTTTTTAAATTTTTTTTAAATCTTTTTTTTTATTTTTTAAAAATTTTTTCTAAAATTTTTTTTTTGTTTTTTTTCATTTTTTTAATTTTTTTTTGAAAATTTTTTTTCGAAATTTTTTTTTTTTGAAAATTTTTTTTAAAAAAAATTTTTATCGAAATTTTATTTTTTTTAATATTTTTTTTTCAATTTTTTTTTTGAAAATTTTTTTTTTGAATTTTTTTTTTTGAAATTTTTTTTGAAAAATTTTCTCTTTGAATTTTTTTTTATTTTTAAAAAATTTTTTAAGAACATTTTTTTTGAAATTATTTTTTTTAATTTTTTTTCGAAATTATTTTTTTTTAGAAAAATTTTTTTCGAAATTTTATTTTTTTGAAAATTTTTTATACGAAAATTTTTTTTGAAATTTTTTTTTTGGAATTTTTTCAAATTTTTTTTTGAACTTTTTTTTTGAAATTTTTTTTTTGAAATTTTTTTTAAATTTTTTTTTAATCTTTTTTTTATTTTTTTTTGAAAATTTTTTTTAAAATTTTTTTTCGAAATTTTTTTTTTTGAAATTTTATTTTTTGAAATTTTATTTTTTTGAAAATTTTTTTTACGAAAATTTTTTTTTAAATTTTTTTTTTCATTTTTTTTGAATTTTTTTTTGAATTTTTTTTAAAATTTTTTTTTGATTTTTTTTTTTAAATTTTTTTTGAATTTTTTTTGTAATATTTTTTAAAATTTTCTTTTGTAATTTTTTTCGAAATTTTTTTGAAATTTTTTTTGAAGTTTTTTTTGAAAATTTTTTTTTGAAATTTTTTTTTTAAATTTTTATTCGAAATTTTTATTTTTTCGAAAATTTTTTTTTAAAAAAATTTTTTTTTGTTATTTTTTTTAAATTTTTTTTTAAATTGTTTTTTTCGAATTTTTTTTTGTAATTTTTTTTTAATTTTTTTTTTGATTTTTTTTATAAATTTTTTTTTGAATTTTTTTTTTGAAAATTTTTTAAAATTTTTTTATGAAAATTTTTTTTTGTGAATTTTTTTAAAATTTTTTTTTTACATTTTTTTTTCGAATTTTTTTTTGTAATTTTTTTTAAATTTTTTTTTTGATTTTTTTTGAAAAATTTTCTCTTTGAATTTTTTTTTATTTTTAAAAATTTTTTTAAGAAAATTTTTTTTGAAATTTTTTTTTTGGAATTTTTTCAAATTTTTTCTTTTGAAATTTTTTTTCGATTTTTTTTTTATTTTTTTTAAAAATTTTTTTGAATTTTTTAAAATTTTTTTAAATTTTTTTTTTAATTTTTTTTCGATTTTTTATTTTTTTGAAAATTTTTTTACGAAAATTTTTTTTGAAATTTTTTTTTTGAAATTTTTTTTTTCAATTTTTTTTAAATGCTTCTTGTAATTTTTTTTAAAATTTTTTTTAAATTGTTTTTTTCGAATTTTTTTTTGTAATTTTTTTTTATTTTTTTTTTAATTTTTTTTAAAATTTTTTTTTGAATTTTTTTTAAAAATTTTTTTCGAATCTTTTTTTTTTATTTTTTTTTGAATTTTTTTTGTAATTTTTTTTTTAATTTTTTCTAAAATTTTTTTTTTGTTTTTTTTTTATTTTTTTAATGTTTTTTTGAAATTTTTTTTTTTAATTTTTTTTCGAAATAATTTTTTTTTAGAAAAATTTTTTTCGAAATTTTATTTTTTTGAAAATTTTTTATACGAAAATTTTTTTTGAAATTTTTTCAAATTTTTTTTAAAACTTTTTTTTTGAATTTTTTTTTTGAAATATTTTTAAAAATTTTTTTTAATCTTTTTTTTATTTTTTTTTATTTTTTTTTTTGAATATTTTTTTGTAATTTTTTTTTGAAATTTTTTTTTGAAAATTTTTTAAAATTTTTTTATGAATTTTTTTTTGTGAATTTTTTTTTAAATTTTTTTTTTATTTTTTTCAATTTTTTTTTTGAAATTTTTTTTTCTGAATTTTTTTTTTGAATTTTTTTTTGAAAAATTTTCTCTTTGAATTTTTTTTCGAATTTTTTTTTTATTTTTTTTAAATATTTTTTTTGAATTTATTTAAAATTTTTTTTTGAAATTTTTTTTGAATTTTTTTTAAAATTTTTTTTCGAAATTTTATTTTTTTGAAATTTTTTTTTTACGAAAATTTTTTTTGAAATTTTTTTTTTTTTAATTTTTTTTTGAAATTTTTTTTGAATGTTTTTTAAAATTTTTTTTCGAAATTTTATTTTTTTGAAAATTTTTTTTTACGAAAATTTTTTTTGTAATTTTTTTAAAATTTTTTTTCAAATTGTTTTTTTAAATTTTTTTTTGAAATTTTTTTAAAATTTTTTTTCGAAATTTAATTTTTTTGAAAATTTTTTTTTACGAAAATTTTTTTTTGAATTTTTTTTTTGAAATTTTTTTTTTTAAATTTTTTTTTAAATTTTTTTTTTCGATTTTTTTAAATTTTTTTTTTTTTATTTTTTTTATGAAATTTTTTTTTTTTTTTTTGAAAATTTTTTAAAATTTTTTTATTGAAAATTTTTTTTAAAAAATATTTTTTTCAAAATTTTATTTTTTTGAAAATTTTTTTACGAAAATTTTTTTTGAAATTTTTTTTTTCGATTTTTTTTTTAAATTTTTTTTAATTTTTTTTTTCAATTTTCTTTTTTTAATTTTTTTTCGAAATTTTTTTTTTTGAAAATTTTTTTTTACGAAAATTTTTTTTGAAATTTTTTTTTTTGAAATTTTTTTTTAAATTTTTTTTAAATTGTTTTTTTCGAATTTTTTTTTGTAATTTTTTTTAAATATTTTTTTTGATTTTTTTTATAAATTTTTTTTTGAATTTTTTTTTTTAATTTTTTTTTGAATTTTTTTAAAAATTTTTTTTGAATTTTTTTTGTAATATTTTTTAAAATTTTCTTTTGTAATTTTTTTCGAAATTTTTTTTGAAATTTTTTTTGAAGTTTTTTTTGAAAATTTTTTTTGAATTTTTTTTTTTGAAATTTTTTTTTTCGATTTTTTTTTAAATTTTTTTTTTATTTTTTTTTACGAATTTTTTTTTCAATTTTTTTTTTTGAAAATTTTTTAAAATTTTTTTATGAAAATTTTTTTTTGTGAATTTTTTTTTGTAATTTTTTTTAAATTTTTTTTTGATTTTTTTTATAAATTTTTTTTGAATTTTTTTTCAAATTTTTTTTAAATCTTTTTTTTAATTTTTTTTTGTAAATTTTTTTAAAATTTTTTCTAAAATTTTTTTTTTGTTTTTTTTCATTTTTTTAATTTTTTTTTGAAAATTTTTTTTAAAATTTTTTTTCGAAATTTTTTTTTTTTGAAAATTTTTTTAAAAAAAAATTTTTTCGAAATTTTATTTTTTTTTAATATTTTTTTTTCAATTTTTTTTTGAAATTTTTTTTTTTGAATTTTTTTTTTTGAAATTTTTTTTGAAAAATTTTCTCTTTGAATTTTTTTTTATTTTTAAAAATTTTTTTAAGAAAATTTTTTTTGAAATTTTTTTTTGGAATTTTTTCAAATTTTTTCTTTTGAAATTTTTTTTCGATTTTTTTTTAATTTTTTTTAAAAAATTTTTTGAATTTTTTTAAATTTTTTTTTTGAAATTTTTTTTTAATTTTTTTTTTAATTTTTTTTCGATTTTTTATTTTTTTGAAAATTTTTTTACGAAAATTTTTTTTGAAATTTTTTTTTTAAATTTTTTTTTTCAATTTTTGTTGAATTTTTTTTGTAAATTTTTTTAAAATTTTTTTTAAATTGTTTTTTTCGAATTTTTTTTTGTAATTTTTTTTTTATTTTTTTTTGAATTTTTTTTTAAATTTTTTTTTGAATTTTTTTTAAAAATTTTTTTTGAATCTTTTTTTTTTATTTTTTTTTGAATTTTTTTTGTAATTTTTTTTTAAATTTTTTCTAAATTTTTTTTTTGTTTTTTTTTTATTTTTTTAATGTTTTTTTGAAATTTTTTTTTAAATTTTTTTTCGAAATTATTTTTTTTTAGAAAAATTTTTTTCGAAATTTTATTTTTTTGAAAATTTTTTATACGAAAATTTTTTTTGAAATTTTTTTTTTGGAATTTTTTCAAATTTTTTTTTGAACTTTTTTTTTGAAATTTTTTTTTTGAAATATTTTTAAAATTTTTTTTTAATCTTTTTTTTATTTTTTTTAAATTTTGTTTTTGAATATTTTTTTGTAATTTTTTTTTGAAATTTTTTTTTGAAATTTTTTTTTGAAAATTTTTTAAAATTTTTTTATGAATTTTTTTTTGGGAATTTTTTTTTAAATTTTTTTTTTATTTTTTTTTCAATTTTTTTTTTGAAATTTTTTTTTCTGAATTTTTTTTTTGAATTTTTTTTTGAAAAATTTTCTCTTTGAATTTTTTTTCGAATTTTTTTTTTCATTTTTTTTAAATATTTTTTTTGAATTTTTTTAAAATTTTTTTTTGAAATTTTTTTTGAATTTTTTTTAAAATTTTTTTTCGAAATTTTATTTTTTTGAAATTTTTTTTTTACGAAAATTTTTTTTTAAATTTTTTTTTTTAAATTTTTTTTTGAAATTTTTTTTGAATGTTTTTTAAAATTTTTTTTCGAAATTTTATTTTTTTGAAAATTTTTTTTACGAAAATTTTTTTTGTAATTTTTTTAAAATTTTTTTTTAAATTGTTTTTTTTAATTTTTTTTTGAAATTTTTTTAAAATTTTTTTTCGAAATTTAATTTTTTTGAAAATTTTTTTTTACGAAAATTTTTTTTTGAATTTTTTTTTGAAATTTTTTTTTTGAAATTTTTTTTTAAATTTTTTTTTTCGATTTTTTTTAAATTTTTTTTTTTATTTTTTTTACGAAATTTTTTTTTTTTTTTGAAAATTTTTTAAAATTTTTTTTTTGAAAATTTTTTTACGAAAATTTTTTTTGAAATTTTTTTTTTCGATTTTTTTTTTAAATTTTTTTTAATTTTTTTTTTGAATTTTATTTTTTTAATTTTTTTTCGAAATTTTTTTTTTTTTGAAAATTTTTTTTTACGAAAATTTTTTTTTAAATTTTTTTTTTTGAAATTTTTTTTTTCAATTTTTTTTTGAAGTTTTTTTTAAAATTTTTTTTTGAATTTTTTTTAAAATTTTTTTTGAATTTTTTTTGAAATTTTTTTTTGTAATTTTTTTTAAAATTTTTTTTAAATTGTTTTTTTCGAATTTTTTTTTGTAATTTTTTTTAAATATTTTTTTTGATTTTTTTTATAAATTTTTTTTTGAATTTTTTTTTAAAATTTTTTTTTGAATTTTTTTTAAAATTTTTTTTGAATTTTTTTTGTAATATTTTTTAAAATTTTCTTTTGTAATTTTTTTCGAAATTTTTTTTGAAATTTTTTTTTCGATTTTTTTTAAAATTTTTTTTTTATTTTTTTTTACGATTTTTTTTTAAATTTTTTTTTTCAATTTTTTTTTTTGAAAATTTTTTAAAATTTTTTTTTGTGAATTTTTTTAAATTTTTTTTTTTAATTTTTTTTCCGAATTTTTTTTTGTAATTTTTTTTAATTTTTTTTTTGATTTTTTTTATAATTTTTTTTTGAATTTTTTTTAAAATTTTTTTTAAATCTTTTTTTTTATTTTTTAAAAATTTTTTCTAAAATTTTTTTTTTGTTTTTTTTCATTTTTTTAATTTTTTTTTGAAAATTTTTTTTCGAAATTTTTTTTTTTTGAAAATTTTTTTTAAAAAAAATTTTTATCGAAATTTTATTTTTTTTAATATTTTTTTTTCAATTTTTTTTTTGAAAATTTTTTTTTTGAATTTTTTTTTTTGAAATTTTTTTTGAAAAATTTTCTCTTTGAATTTTTTTTTATTTTTAAAAAATTTTTTAAGAACATTTTTTTTGAAATTATTTTTTTTAATTTTTTTTCGAAATTATTTTTTTTTAGAAAAATTTTTTTCGAAATTTTATTTTTTTGAAAATTTTTTATACGAAAATTTTTTTTGAAATTTTTTTTTTGGAATTTTTTCAAATTTTTTTTTGAACTTTTTTTTTGAAATTTTTTTTTTGAAATTTTTTTTAAATTTTTTTTTAATCTTTTTTTTATTTTTTTTTGAAAATTTTTTTTAAAATTTTTTTTCGAAATTTTTTTTTTTGAAATTTTATTTTTTGAAATTTTATTTTTTTGAAAATTTTTTTTACGAAAATTTTTTTTTAAATTTTTTTTTTCATTTTTTTTGAATTTTTTTTTGAATTTTTTTTAAAATTTTTTTTTGATTTTTTTTTTTAAATTTTTTTTGAATTTTTTTTGTAATATTTTTTAAAATTTTCTTTTGTAATTTTTTTCGAAATTTTTTTGAAATTTTTTTTGAAGTTTTTTTTGAAAATTTTTTTTTGAAATTTTTTTTTTTAAATTTTTATTCGAAATTTTTATTTTTTCGAAAAATTTTTTTAAAAAAAATTTTTTTTTGTTATTTTTTTTAAATTTTTTTTTAAATTGTTTTTTTCGAATTTTTTTTTGTAATTTTTTTTTAATTTTTTTTTTGATTTTTTTTATAAATTTTTTTTTGAATTTTTTTTTTGAAAATTTTTTAAAATTTTTTTATGAAAATTTTTTTTTGTGAATTTTTTTAAAATTTTTTTTTTACATTTTTTTTTCGAATTTTTTTTTGTAATTTTTTTTAAATTTTTTTTTTGATTTTTTTTGAAAAATTTTCTCTTTGAATTTTTTTTTATTTTTAAAAATTTTTTTAAGAAAATTTTTTTTGAAATTTTTTTTTTGGAATTTTTTCAAATTTTTTCTTTTGAAATTTTTTTTCGATTTTTTTTTTATTTTTTTTAAAAATTTTTTTGAATTTTTTAAAATTTTTTTAAATTTTTTTTTTAATTTTTTTTCGATTTTTTATTTTTTTGAAAATTTTTTTACGAAAATTTTTTTTGAAATTTTTTTTTTGAAATTTTTTTTTTCAATTTTTTTTAAATGCTTCTTGTAATTTTTTTTAAAATTTTTTTTAAATTGTTTTTTTCGAATTTTTTTTTGTAATTTTTTTTTATTTTTTTTTGAATTTTTTTTAAAATTTTTTTTTGAATTTTTTTTAAAAATTTTTTTCGAATCTTTTTTTTTTATTTTTTTTTGAATTTTTTTTGTAATTTTTTTTTTAATTTTTTCTAAAATTTTTTTTTTGTTTTTTTTTTATTTTTTTAATGTTTTTTTGAAATTTTTTTTTTTAATTTTTTTTCGAAATAATTTTTTTTTAGAAAAATTTTTTTCGAAATTTTATTTTTTTGAAAATTTTTTATACGAAAATTTTTTTTGAAATTTTTTCAAATTTTTTTTAAAACTTTTTTTTTGAATTTTTTTTTTGAAATATTTTTAAAAATTTTTTTTAATCTTTTTTTTATTTTTTTTTATTTTTTTTTTTGAATATTTTTTTGTAATTTTTTTTTGAAATTTTTTTTTGAAAATTTTTTAAAATTTTTTTATGAATTTTTTTTTGTGAATTTTTTTTTAAATTTTTTTTTTATTTTTTTCAATTTTTTTTTTGAAATTTTTTTTTCTGAATTTTTTTTTTGAATTTTTTTTTGAAAAATTTTCTCTTTGAATTTTTTTTCGAATTTTTTTTTTATTTTTTTTAAATATTTTTTTTGAATTTATTTAAAATTTTTTTTTGAAATTTTTTTTGAATTTTTTTTAAAATTTTTTTTCGAAATTTTATTTTTTTGAAATTTTTTTTTTACGAAAATTTTTTTTGAAATTTTTTTTTTTTTAATTTTTTTTTGAAATTTTTTTTGAATGTTTTTTAAAATTTTTTTTCGAAATTTTATTTTTTTGAAAATTTTTTTTTACGAAAATTTTTTTTGTAATTTTTTTAAAATTTTTTTTCAAATTGTTTTTTTAAATTTTTTTTTGAAATTTTTTTAAAATTTTTTTTCGAAATTTAATTTTTTTGAAAATTTTTTTTTACGAAAATTTTTTTTTGAATTTTTTTTTTGAAATTTTTTTTTTTAAATTTTTTTTTAAATTTTTTTTTTCGATTTTTTTAAATTTTTTTTTTTTTTTTTTTTTTATGAAATTTTTTTTTTTTTTTTTGAAAATTTTTTAAAATTTTTTTATTGAAAATTTTTTTTAAAAAATATTTTTTTCAAAATTTTATTTTTTTGAAAATTTTTTTACGAAAATTTTTTTTGAAATTTTTTTTTTCGATTTTTTTTTTAAATTTTTTTTAATTTTTTTTTTCAATTTTCTTTTTTTAATTTTTTTTCGAAATTTTTTTTTTTGAAAATTTTTTTTTACGAAAATTTTTTTTGAAATTTTTTTTTTTGAAATTTTTTTTTTCAATTTTTTTTTGAAGTTTTTTTTAAAATTTTTTTTTGAATTTTTTTAAAAATTTTTTTTGAATTTTTTTTGAAATTTTTTTTTTGAAATTTTTTTTTGTAATTTTTTTTTTTATTTTTTTTTAAATTGTTTTTTTCGAATTTTTTTTTGTAATTTTTTTAAAATATTTTTTTTGATTTTTTTTATAAATTTTTTTTTGAATTTTTTTTTTAAATTTTTTTTTGAATTTTTTTTTAAATTTTTTTTGAATTTTTTTTGTAATATATTTTAAAATTTTCTTTTGTAATTTTTTTCGAATTTTTTTTTGAAATTTTTTTTGAAGTTTTTTTTGAAAATTTTTTTTGAATTTTTTTTTTTGAAATTTTTTTTTTCGATTTTTTTTTAAATTTTTTTTTATTTTTTTTTACGAATTTGTTTTTTAATTTTTTTTTTCAATTTTTTTTTTTGAAAATTTTTTAAAATTTTTTTATGAAAATTTTTTTTTGTGAATTTTTTTAAAATTTTTTTTTTACATTTTTTTTTCGAATTTTTTTTTGTAATTTTTTTTAAATTTTTTTTTTGATTTTTTTTATAATTTTTTTTTGAATTTTTTTTTAAATTTTTTTTAAATCTTTTTTTTTATTTTTTTTTGTAAATTTGTAAGTTTTTTTTTAAATTTTTTTTTGAAATTTTTTTTTAAAATTTATTTTTGTAATTTTTTTTTCAATTTTTTTTAAATTGTTTTTTTCGAATTTTTTTTGTAATTTTTTTAAAATATTTTTTTTGATTTTTTTTATAAATTTTTTTTTGATTTTTTTTTAAAAATTTTTTTTTGAATTTTTTTTAAAATTTTTTTTTAATTTTTTTTGTAATATTTTTTAAAATTTTCTTTTGTAATTTTTTTCGAAATTTTTTTTGAAATTTTTTTTGAAGTTTTTTTTGAAAATTTTTTTTGAATTTTTTTTTTTGAAATTTTTTTTTTCGATTTTTTTTAAAATTTTTTTTTTATTTTTTTTTACGAATTTTTTTTTAAATTTTTTTTTTCAATTTTTTTTTTTGAAAATTTTTTAAAATTTTTTTATGAAAATTTTTTTTTGTGAATTTTTTTAAAATTTTTTTTTTAAATTTTTTTTTCGAATTTTTTTTTGTAATTTTTTTTAAATTTTTTTTTTGATTTTTTTTATAAATTTTTTTTGAATTTTTTTTTAAATTTTTTTTGAATCTTTTTTTTTTATTTTTTTTTGAATTTTTTTTGTAATTTTTTTTTTAATTTTTTCTAAAATTTTTTTTTTGTTTTTTTTTTATTTTTTTAATGTTTTTTTGAAATTTTTTTTTTAATTTTTTTTCGAAATTATTTTTTTTTAGAAAAATTTTTTTCGAAATTTTATTTTTTTGAAAATTTTTTATACGAAAATTTTTTTTGAAATTTTTTTTTTGGAATTTTTTCAAATTTTTTTTTGAACTTTTTTTTTGAAATTTTTTTTTTGAAATATTTTTAAAATTTTTTTTAAATCTTTTTTTAAATTTTTTTTTGAATATTTTTTTGTAATTTTTTTTTGAAATTTTTTTTTGAAAATTTTTTAAAATTTTTTTATGAATTTTTTTTTGGGAATTTTTTTTTAAATTTTTTTTTTATTTTTTTTTCAATTTTTTTTTTGAAATTTTTTTTTCTGAATTTTTTGTTTGAATTTTTTTTTGAAAAATTTTCTCTTTGAATTTTTTTTCGAATTTTTTTTTTTATTTTTTTTAAATATTTTTTTTGAATTTTTTTAAAATTTTTTTTTGAAATTTTTTTTTTACGAAAATTTTTTTTAAAATTTTTTTATTTTTTTATTTTTTTTTGAAATTTTTTTTGAATGTTTTTTAAAATTTTTTTTCGAAATTTTATTTTTTTGAAAATTTTTTTTTACGAAAATTTTTTTTGAAATTTTTTTTTTGGAATTTTTTTTAATTTTTTTTTGAATTTTTTTTTTTTAATTTTTTTTCGAAATTTTTTTTTTTTTGAAATTTTTTTTTACGAAAATTTTTTTTGAAATTTTTGTTTTTGAAATTTTTTTTTTCAATTTTTTTTTGAAGTTTTTCTTAAAATTTTTTTTTGAAATTTTTTTTTTGAAATTTATTTTTGTAATTTTTTTTTTAATTTTTTTTTTGATTTTTTATATAAATTTTTTTTGAATTTTTTTTTAAATTTTTTTTAAATCTTTTTTTTTATTTTTTTTTGTAAATTTGTAAGTTTTTTTTAAAATTTTTTTTTGAAATTTTTTTTTAAAATTTATTTTTGTAATTTTTTTTTCAATTTTTTTTAAATTGTTTTTTTCGAATTTTTTTTGTAATTTTTTTAAAATATTTTTTTTGATTTTTTTTATAAATTTTTTTTTGATTTTTTTTTAAAAATTTTTTTTTGAATTTTTTTTAAAATTTTTTTTTAATTTTTTTTGTAATATTTTTTAAAATTTTCTTTTGTAATTTTTTTCGAAATTTTTTTTGAAATTTTTTTTGAAGTTTTTTTTGAAAATTTTTTTTGAATTTTTTTTTTTGAAATTTTTTTTTTCGATTTTTTTTTAAATTTTTTTTTTATTTTTTTTTACGAATTTTTTTTTAAATTTTTTTTTTCAATTTTTTTTTTTGAAAATTTTTTAAAATTTTTTTATGAAAATTTTTTTTTGTGAATTTTTTTAAAATTTTTTTTTTAAATTTTTTTTTCGAATTTTTTTTTGTAATTTTTTTTAAATTTTTTTTTTGATTTTTTTTATAAATTTTTTTTGAATTTTTTTTTAAATTTTTTTTAAATCTTTTTTTTTATTTTTTTTTGTAAATTTTTTTAAAATTTTTTCTAAAATTTTTTTTTTGTTTTTTTCCATTTTTTTAATTTTTTTTTGAAAATTTTTTTTAAAATTTTTTTTCGAAATTTTTTTTTTTGAAAATTTTTTTAAAAAAAAATTTTTTTCGAAATTTTATTTTTTTTTAATATTTTTTTTTCAATTTTTTTTTTAAAAATTTTTTTTTTGAATTTTTTTTTTTGAAATTTTTTTTGAAAAATTTTCTCTTTGAATTTTTTTTTATTTTTAAAAATTTTTTTAAGAAAATTTTTTTTGAAATTTTTTTTTTGGAATTTTTTCAAATTTTTTCTCTTGAAATTTTTTTTCGATTTTTTTTTTATTTTTTTTTTAAATTTTTTTGAATTTTTTAAATTTTTTTTTAAATTTTTTTTAAAATTTTTTTTCGATTTTTTATTTTTTTGAAAATTTTTTTACGAAAATTTTTTTTGAAATTTTTTTTTTGAAATTTTTTTTTTCAATTTTTTTTGAATTTTTTTTGTAATTTTTTCAAAAATTTTTTTTAAATTGTTTTTTTCGAATTTTTTTTTGTAATTTTTTTTTTATTTTTTTTTGAATTTTTTTTGTAATTTTTTTTTTAATTTTTTCTAAATTTTTTTTTTGTTTTTTTTTTATTTTTTTAATGTTTTTTTGAAATTTTTTTTTAAATTTTTTTTCGAAATTATTTTTTTTTAGAAAAATTTTTTTCGAAATTTTATTTTTTTGAAAATTTTTTATACGAAAATTTTTTTTGAAATTTTTTTTTTGGAATTTTTTCAAATTTTTTTTTGAACTTTTTTTTTGAAATTTTTTTTTTGAAATATTTTTAAAATTTTTTTTAATCTTTTTTTTATTTTTTTTAAATTTTTTTTGAATATTTTTTTGTAATTTTTTTTTGAAATTTTTTTTTGAAAATTTTTTAAAATTTTTTTATGAATTTTTTTTTGGGAATTTTTTTTTAAATTTTTTTTTTATTTTTTTTTCAATTTTTTTTTTGAAATTTTTTTTTCTGAATTTTTTGTTTGAATTTTTTTTGAAAAATTTTCTCTTTGAATTTTTTTTCGAATTTTTTTTTTTATTTTTTTTAAATTTTTTTAAAAATTTTTTTTGAAATTTTTTTTGAATTTTTTTTAAAATTTTTTTTCGAAATTTTATTTTTTTGAAATTTTTTTTTTACGAAAATTTTTTTTTAAATTTTTTTTTTTTTAATTTTTTTTTAATTTTTTTTTGAAATTTTTTTTCGAAATTTAATTTTTTTGAAAATTTTTTTTCACGAAAATTTTTTTTTGAATTTTTTTTTTGAAATTTTTTTTTTGAAATTTTTTTTTAAATTTTTTTTTTCGATTTTTTTTTAATTTTTTTTTTTATTTTTTTTACGAAATTTTTTTTTTTTTTTTGAAAATTTTTTAAAATTTTTTTATTGAAAATTTTTTTTAAAAAATATTTTTTTCAAAATTTTATTTTTTTGAAAATTTTTTTACGAAAATTTTTTTTGAAATTTTTTTTTTCGATTTTTTTTTAAAATTTTTTTTAATTTTTTTTTTGAATTTTATTTTTTTAATTTTTTTTCGAAATTTTTTTTTTTTGAAAATTTATTTTTACGAAAATTTTTTTTGAAATTTCTTTTTTTGAAATTTTTTTTTTCAATTTTTTTTGAAGTTTTTTTTAAAATTTTTTTTTGAATTTTTTTTAAAATTTTTTTTGAATTTTTTTTGAAATTTTTTTTTTGAAATTTTTTTTTGTAATTTTTTTTTAAATTTTTTTTAAATTGTTTTTTTCGAATTTTTTTTTGTAATTTTTTTTAAATATTTTTTTTGATTTTTTTTATAAATTTTTTTTTGAATTTTTTTTTTTAATTTTTTTTTGAATTTTTTTAAAAATTTTTTTTGAATTTTTTTTGTAATATTTTTTAAAATTTTCTTTTGTAATTTTTTTCGAAATTTTTTTTGAAATTTTTTTTGAAGTTTTTTTTGAAAATTTTTTTTGAATTTTTTTTTTTGAAATTTTTTTTTTCGATTTTTTTTTAAATTTTTTTTTTATTTTTTTTTACGAATTTTTTTTTTCAATTTTTTTTTTTGAAAATTTTTTAAAATTTTTTTATGAAAATTTTTTTTTGTGAATTTTTTTTTGTAATTTTTTTTAAATTTTTTTTTGATTTTTTTTATAAATTTTTTTTGAATTTTTTTTCAAATTTTTTTTAAATCTTTTTTTTAATTTTTTTTTGTAAATTTTTTTAAAATTTTTTCTAAAATTTTTTTTTTGTTTTTTTTCATTTTTTTAATTTTTTTTGAAAATTTTTTTTAAAATTTTTTTTCGAAATTTTTTTTTTTTGAAAATTTTTTTTAAAAAAAATTTTTTCGAAATTTTATTTTTTTTTAATATTTTTTTTTCAATTTTTTTTTGAAATTTTTTTTTTTGAATTTTTTTTTTTGAAATTTTTTTTGAAAAATTTTCTCTTTGAATTTTTTTTTATTTTTAAAAATTTTTTTAAGAAAATTTTTTTTGAAATTTTTTTTTGGAATTTTTTCAAATTTTTTCTTTTGAAATTTTTTTTCGATTTTTTTTTAATTTTTTTTAAAAAATTTTTTGAATTTTTTTAAATTTTTTTTTTGAAATTTTTTTTTAATTTTTTTTTTAATTTTTTTTCGATTTTTTATTTTTTTGAAAATTTTTTTACGAAAATTTTTTTTGAAATTTTTTTTTTAAATTTTTTTTTTCAATTTTTGTTGAATTTTTTTTGTAAATTTTTTTAAAATTTTTTTTAAATTGTTTTTTTCGAATTTTTTTTTGTAATTTTTTTTTTATTTTTTTTTGAATTTTTTTTTAAATTTTTTTTTGAATTTTTTTTAAAAATTTTTTTTGAATCTTTTTTTTTTATTTTTTTTTGAATTTTTTTTGTAATTTTTTTTTAAATTTTTTCTAAATTTTTTTTTTGTTTTTTTATTTATTTTTTTAATGTTTTTTTGAAATTTTTTTTTAAATTTTTTTTCGAAATTATTTTTTTTTAGAAAAATTTTTTTCGAAATTTTATTTTTTTGAAAATTTTTTTTGAAATTTTTTTTTTGGAATTTTTTCAAATTTTTTTTTGAACTTTTTTTTTGAAATTTTTTTTTGAAATATTTTTAAAATTTTTTTTTAATCTTTTTTTTATTTTTTTTAAATTTTGTTTTTGAATATTTTTTTGTAATTTTTTTTTGAAATTTTTTTTTGAAATTTTTTTTTGAAAATTTTTTAAAATTTTTTTATGAATTTTTTTTTGGGAATTTTTTTTTAAATTTTTTTTTTATTTTTTTTTCAATTTTTTTTTTGAAATTTTTTTTTCTGAATTTTTTTTTTGAATTTTTTTTTGAAAAATTTTCTCTTTGAATTTTTTTTCGAATTTTTTTTTTCATTTTTTTTAAATATTTTTTTTGAATTTTTTTAAAATTTTTTTTTGAAATTTTTTTTGAATTTTTTTTAAAATTTTTTTTCGAAATTTTATTTTTTTGAAATTTTTTTTTTACGAAAATTTTTTTTTAAATTTTTTTTTTTAAATTTTTTTTTGAAATTTTTTTTGAATGTTTTTTAAAATTTTTTTTCGAAATTTTATTTTTTTGAAAATTTTTTTTACGAAAATTTTTTTTGTAATTTTTTTAAAATTTTTTTTTAAATTGTTTTTTTTAATTTTTTTTTGAAATTTTTTTAAAATTTTTTTTCGAAATTTAATTTTTTTGAAAATTTTTTTTTACGAAAATTTTTTTTTGAATTTTTTTTTGAAATTTTTTTTTTGAAATTTTTTTTTAAATTTTTTTTTTCGATTTTTTTTAAATTTTTTTTTTTATTTTTTTTACGAAATTTTTTTTTTTTTTTGAAAATTTTTTAAAATTTTTTTTTTGAAAATTTTTTTACGAAAATTTTTTTTGAAATTTTTTTTTTCGATTTTTTTTTTAAATTTTTTTTAATTTTTTTTTTGAATTTTATTTTTTTAATTTTTTTTCGAAATTTTTTTTTTTTTGAAAATTTTTTTTTACGAAAATTTTTTTTTAAATTTTTTTTTTTGAAATTTTTTTTTCTGAATTTTTTGTTTGAATTTTTTTTTGAAAAATTTTCTCTTTGAATTTTTTTTCGAATTTTTTTTTTTATTTTTTTTAAATATTTTTTTTGAATTTTTTTAAAATTTTTTTTTGAAATTTTTTTTTTACGAAAATTTTTTTTAAAATTTTTTTATTTTTTTATTTTTTTTTGAAATTTTTTTTGAATGTTTTTTAAAATTTTTTTTCGAAATTTTATTTTTTTGAAAATTTTTTTTTACGAAAATTTTTTTTGAAATTTTTTTTTTGGAATTTTTTTTAATTTTTTTTTGAATTTTTTTTTTTTAATTTTTTTTCGAAATTTTTTTTTTTTTGAAATTTTTTTTTACGAAAATTTTTTTTGAAATTTTTGTTTTTGAAATTTTTTTTTTCAATTTTTTTTTGAAGTTTTTCTTAAAATTTTTTTTTGAAATTTTTTTTTTGAAATTTATTTTTGTAATTTTTTTTTTAATTTTTTTTTTGATTTTTTATATAAATTTTTTTTGAATTTTTTTTTAAATTTTTTTTAAATCTTTTTTTTTATTTTTTTTTGTAAATTTGTAAGTTTTTTTTAAAATTTTTTTTTGAAATTTTTTTTTAAAATTTATTTTTGTAATTTTTTTTTCAATTTTTTTTAAATTGTTTTTTTCGAATTTTTTTTGTAATTTTTTTAAAATATTTTTTTTGATTTTTTTTATAAATTTTTTTTTGATTTTTTTTTAAAAATTTTTTTTTGAATTTTTTTTAAAATTTTTTTTTAATTTTTTTTGTAATATTTTTTAAAATTTTCTTTTGTAATTTTTTTCGAAATTTTTTTTGAAATTTTTTTTGAAGTTTTTTTTGAAAATTTTTTTTGAATTTTTTTTTTTGAAATTTTTTTTTTCGATTTTTTTTTAAATTTTTTTTTTATTTTTTTTTACGAATTTTTTTTTAAATTTTTTTTTTCAATTTTTTTTTTTGAAAATTTTTTAAAATTTTTTTATGAAAATTTTTTTTTGTGAATTTTTTTAAAATTTTTTTTTTAAATTTTTTTTTCGAATTTTTTTTTGTAATTTTTTTTAAATTTTTTTTTTGATTTTTTTTATAAATTTTTTTTGAATTTTTTTTAAAATTTTTTTTAAATCTTTTTTTTTATTTTTTTTTGTAAATTTTTTTAAAATTTTTTCTAAAATTTTTTTTTTGTTTTTTTCCATTTTTTTAATTTTTTTTTGAAAATTTTTTTTAAAATTTTTTTTCGAAATTTTTTTTTTTGAAAATTTTTTTAAAAAAAAATTTTTTTCGAAATTTTATTTTTTTTTAATATTTTTTTTTCAATTTTTTTTTTAAAAATTTTTTTTTTGAATTTTTTTTTTTGAAATTTTTTTTGAAAAATTTTCTCTTTGAATTTTTTTTTATTTTTAAAAATTTTTTTAAGAAAATTTTTTTTGAAATTTTTTTTGAAAAATTTTCTCTTTGAATTTTTTTTTATTTTTAAAAATTTTTTTAAGAAAATTTTTTTTGAAATTTTTTTTTTGGAATTTTTTCAAATTTTTTCTCTTGAAATTTTTTTTCGATTTTTTTTTTATTTTTTTTTTAAATTTTTTTGAATTTTTTAAATTTTTTTTTAAATTTTTTTTTAAATTTTTTTTCGATTTTTTATTTTTTTGAAAATTTTTTTACGAAAATTTTTTTTGAAATTTTTTTTTTGAAATTTTTTTTTTCAATTTTTTTTGAATTTTTTTTGTAATTTTTTCAAAAATTTTTTTTAAATTGTTTTTTTCGAATTTTTTTTTGTAATTTTTTTTTTATTTTTTTTTGAATTTTTTTTGTAATTTTTTTTTTTATTTTTTCTAAATTTTTTTTTTGTTTTTTTTTTATTTTTTTAATGTTTTTTTGAAATTTTTTTTTAAATTTTTTTTCGAAATTATTTTTTTTTAGAAAAATTTTTTTCGAAATTTTATTTTTTTGAAAATTTTTTATACGAAAATTTTTTTTGAAATTTTTTTTTTGGAATTTTTTCAAATTTTTTTTTGAACTTTTTTTTTGAAATTTTTTTTTTGAAATATTTTTAAAATTTTTTTTAATCTTTTTTTTATTTTTTTTAAATTTTTTTTGAATATTTTTTTGTAATTTTTTTTTGAAATTTTTTTTTGAAAATTTTTTAAAATTTTTTTATGAATTTTTTTTTGGGAATTTTTTTTTAAATTTTTTTTTTATTTTTTTTTCAATTTTTTTTTTGAAATTTTTTTTTCTGAATTTTTTGTTTGAATTTTTTTTGAAAAATTTTCTCTTTGAATTTTTTTTCGAATTTTTTTTTTTATTTTTTTTAAATTTTTTTAAAAATTTTTTTTGAAATTTTTTTTGAAGTTTTTTTTGAAAATTTTTTTTGAATTTTTTTTTTTGAAATTTTTTTTTTCGATTTTTTTTTAAATTTTTTTTTTATTTTTTTTTACGAATTTTTTTTTAAATTTTTTTTTTCAATTTTTTTTTTTGAAAATTTTTTAAAATTTTTTTATGAAAATTTTTTTTTGTGAATTTTTTTAAAATTTTTTTTTTAAATTTTTTTTTCGAATTTTTTTTTGTAATTTTTTTTAAATTTTTTTTTTGATTTTTTTTATAAATTTTTTTTGAATTTTTTTTAAAATTTTTTTTAAATCTTTTTTTTTATTTTTTTTTGTAAATTTTTTTAAAATTTTTTCTAAAATTTTTTTTTTGTTTTTTTCCATTTTTTTAATTTTTTTTTGAAAATTTTTTTTAAAATTTTTTTTCGAAATTTTTTTTTTTGAAAATTTTTTTAAAAAAAAATTTTTTTCGAAATTTTATTTTTTTTTAATATTTTTTTTTCAATTTTTTTTTTAAAAATTTTTTTTTTGAATTTTTTTTTTTGAAATTTTTTTTGAAAAATTTTCTCTTTGAATTTTTTTTTATTTTTAAAAATTTTTTTAAGAAAATTTTTTTTGAAATTTTTTTTGAAAAATTTTCTCTTTGAATTTTTTTTTATTTTTAAAAATTTTTTTAAGAAAATTTTTTTTGAAATTTTTTTTTTGGAATTTTTTCAAATTTTTTCTCTTGAAATTTTTTTTCGATTTTTTTTTTATTTTTTTTTTAAATTTTTTTGAATTTTTTAAATTTTTTTTTAAATTTTTTTTTAAATTTTTTTTCGATTTTTTATTTTTTTGAAAATTTTTTTACGAAAATTTTTTTTGAAATTTTTTTTTTGAAATTTTTTTTTTCAATTTTTTTTGAATTTTTTTTGTAATTTTTTCAAAAATTTTTTTTAAATTGTTTTTTTCGAATTTTTTTTTGTAATTTTTTTTTTATTTTTTTTTGAATTTTTTTTGTAATTTTTTTTTTAATTTTTTCTAAATTTTTTTTTTGTTTTTTTTTTATTTTTTTAATGTTTTTTTGAAATTTTTTTTTAAATTTTTTTTCGAAATTATTTTTTTTTAGAAAAATTTTTTTCGAAATTTTATTTTTTTGAAAATTTTTTATACGAAAATTTTTTTTGAAATTTTTTTTTTGGAATTTTTTCAAATTTTTTTTTGAACTTTTTTTTTGAAATTTTTTTTTTGAAATATTTTTAAAATTTTTTTTAATCTTTTTTTTATTTTTTTTAAATTTTTTTTGAATATTTTTTTGTAATTTTTTTTTGAAATTTTTTTTTGAAAATTTTTTAAAATTTTTTTATGAATTTTTTTTTGGGAATTTTTTTTTAAATTTTTTTTTTATTTTTTTTTCAATTTTTTTTTTGAAATTTTTTTTTCTGAATTTTTTGTTTGAATTTTTTTTGAAAAATTTTCTCTTTGAATTTTTTTTCGAATTTTTTTTTTTATTTTTTTTAAATTTTTTTAAAAATTTTTTTTGAAATTTTTTTTGAATTTTTTTTAAAATTTTTTTTCGAAATTTTATTTTTTTGAAATTTTTTTTTTACGAAAATTTTTTTTTAAATTTTTTTTTTTTAATTTTTTTTTAATTTTTTTTTGAAATTTTTTTTCGAAATTTAATTTTTTTGAAAATTTTTTTTCACGAAAATTTTTTTTTGAATTTTTTTTTTGAAATTTTTTTTTTGAAATTTTTTTTTAAATTTTTTTTTTCGATTTTTTTTTAATTTTTTTTTTTATTTTTTTTACGAAATTTTTTTTTTTTTTTTGAAAATTTTTTAAAATTTTTTTATTGAAAATTTTTTTTAAAAAATATTTTTTTCAAAATTTTATTTTTTTGAAAATTTTTTTACGAAAATTTTTTTTGAAATTTTTTTTTTCGATTTTTTTTTAAAATTTTTTTTAATTTTTTTTTTGAATTTTATTTTTTTAATTTTTTTTCGAAATTTTTTTTTTTTGAAAATTTATTTTTACGAAAATTTTTTTTGAAATTTCTTTTTTTGAAATTTTTTTTTTCAATTTTTTTTGAAGTTTTTTTTAAAATTTTTTTTTGAATTTTTTTTAAAATTTTTTTTGAATTTTTTTTGAAATTTTTTTTTTGAAATTTTTTTTTGTAATTTTTTTTTAAATTTTTTTTAAATTGTTTTTTTCGAATTTTTTTTTGTAATTTTTTTTAAATATTTTTTTTGATTTTTTTTATAAATTTTTTTTTGAATTTTTTTTTTTAATTTTTTTTTGAATTTTTTTAAAAATTTTTTTTGAATTTTTTTTGTAATATTTTTTAAAATTTTCTTTTGTAATTTTTTTCGAAATTTTTTTTGAAATTTTTTTTGAAGTTTTTTTTGAAAATTTTTTTTGAATTTTTTTTTTTGAAATTTTTTTTTTCGATTTTTTTTTAAATTTTTTTTTTATTTTTTTTTACGAATTTTTTTTTTCAATTTTTTTTTTTGAAAATTTTTTAAAATTTTTTTATGAAAATTTTTTTTTGTGAATTTTTTTTTGTAATTTTTTTTAAATTTTTTTTTGATTTTTTTTATAAATTTTTTTTGAATTTTTTTTCAAATTTTTTTTAAATCTTTTTTTTAATTTTTTTTTGTAAATTTTTTTAAAATTTTTTCTAAAATTTTTTTTTTGTTTTTTTTCATTTTTTTAATTTTTTTTGAAAATTTTTTTTAAAATTTTTTTTCGAAATTTTTTTTTTTTGAAAATTTTTTTTAAAAAAAATTTTTTCGAAATTTTATTTTTTTTTAATATTTTTTTTTCAATTTTTTTTTGAAATTTTTTTTTTTGAATTTTTTTTTTTGAAATTTTTTTTGAAAAATTTTCTCTTTGAATTTTTTTTTATTTTTAAAAATTTTTTTAAGAAAATTTTTTTTGAAATTTTTTTTTGGAATTTTTTCAAATTTTTTCTTTTGAAATTTTTTTTCGATTTTTTTTTAATTTTTTTTAAAAAATTTTTTGAATTTTTTTAAATTTTTTTTTTGAAATTTTTTTTTAATTTTTTTTTTAATTTTTTTTCGATTTTTTATTTTTTTGAAAATTTTTTTACGAAAATTTTTTTTGAAATTTTTTTTTTAAATTTTTTTTTTCAATTTTTGTTGAATTTTTTTTGTAAATTTTTTTAAAATTTTTTTTAAATTGTTTTTTTCGAATTTTTTTTTGTAATTTTTTTTTTATTTTTTTTTGAATTTTTTTTTAAATTTTTTTTTGAATTTTTTTTAAAAATTTTTTTTGAATCTTTTTTTTTTATTTTTTTTTGAATTTTTTTTGTAATTTTTTTTTAAATTTTTTCTAAATTTTTTTTTTGTTTTTTTATTTATTTTTTTAATGTTTTTTTGAAATTTTTTTTTAAATTTTTTTTCGAAATTATTTTTTTTTAGAAAAATTTTTTTCGAAATTTTATTTTTTTGAAAATTTTTTTTGAAATTTTTTTTTTGGAATTTTTTCAAATTTTTTTTTGAACTTTTTTTTTGAAATTTTTTTTTGAAATATTTTTAAAATTTTTTTTTAATCTTTTTTTTATTTTTTTTAAATTTTGTTTTTGAATATTTTTTTGTAATTTTTTTTTGAAATTTTTTTTTGAAATTTTTTTTTGAAAATTTTTTAAAATTTTTTTATGAATTTTTTTTTGGGAATTTTTTTTTAAATTTTTTTTTTATTTTTTTTTCAATTTTTTTTTTGAAATTTTTTTTTCTGAATTTTTTTTTTGAATTTTTTTTTGAAAAATTTTCTCTTTGAATTTTTTTTCGAATTTTTTTTTTCATTTTTTTTAAATATTTTTTTTGAATTTTTTTAAAATTTTTTTTTGAAATTTTTTTTGAATTTTTTTTAAAATTTTTTTTCGAAATTTTATTTTTTTGAAATTTTTTTTTTACGAAAATTTTTTTTTAAATTTTTTTTTTTAAATTTTTTTTTGAAATTTTTTTTGAATGTTTTTTAAAATTTTTTTTCGAAATTTTATTTTTTTGAAAATTTTTTTTACGAAAATTTTTTTTGTAATTTTTTTAAAATTTTTTTTTAAATTGTTTTTTTTAATTTTTTTTTGAAATTTTTTTAAAATTTTTTTTCGAAATTTAATTTTTTTGAAAATTTTTTTTTACGAAAATTTTTTTTTGAATTTTTTTTTGAAATTTTTTTTTTGAAATTTTTTTTTAAATTTTTTTTTTCGATTTTTTTTAAATTTTTTTTTTTATTTTTTTTACGAAATTTTTTTTTTTTTTTGAAAATTTTTTAAAATTTTTTTTTTGAAAATTTTTTTACGAAAATTTTTTTTGAAATTTTTTTTTTCGATTTTTTTTTTAAATTTTTTTTAATTTTTTTTTTGAATTTTATTTTTTTAATTTTTTTTCGAAATTTTTTTTTTTTTGAAAATTTTTTTTTACGAAAATTTTTTTTTAAATTTTTTTTTTTGAAATTTTTTTTTCTGAATTTTTTGTTTGAATTTTTTTTTGAAAAATTTTCTCTTTGAATTTTTTTTCGAATTTTTTTTTTTATTTTTTTTAAATATTTTTTTTGAATTTTTTTAAAATTTTTTTTTGAAATTTTTTTTTTACGAAAATTTTTTTTAAAATTTTTTTATTTTTTTATTTTTTTTTGAAATTTTTTTTGAATGTTTTTTAAAATTTTTTTTCGAAATTTTATTTTTTTGAAAATTTTTTTTTACGAAAATTTTTTTTGAAATTTTTTTTTTGGAATTTTTTTTAATTTTTTTTTGAATTTTTTTTTTTTAATTTTTTTTCGAAATTTTTTTTTTTTTGAAATTTTTTTTTACGAAAATTTTTTTTGAAATTTTTGTTTTTGAAATTTTTTTTTTCAATTTTTTTTTGAAGTTTTTCTTAAAATTTTTTTTTGAAATTTTTTTTTTGAAATTTATTTTTGTAATTTTTTTTTTAATTTTTTTTTTGATTTTTTATATAAATTTTTTTTGAATTTTTTTTTAAATTTTTTTTAAATCTTTTTTTTTATTTTTTTTTGTAAATTTGTAAGTTTTTTTTAAAATTTTTTTTTGAAATTTTTTTTTAAAATTTATTTTTGTAATTTTTTTTTCAATTTTTTTTAAATTGTTTTTTTCGAATTTTTTTTGTAATTTTTTTAAAATATTTTTTTTGATTTTTTTTATAAATTTTTTTTTGATTTTTTTTTAAAAATTTTTTTTTGAATTTTTTTTAAAATTTTTTTTTAATTTTTTTTGTAATATTTTTTAAAATTTTCTTTTGTAATTTTTTTCGAAATTTTTTTTGAAATTTTTTTTGAAGTTTTTTTTGAAAATTTTTTTTGAATTTTTTTTTTTGAAATTTTTTTTTTCGATTTTTTTTTAAATTTTTTTTTTATTTTTTTTTACGAATTTTTTTTTAAATTTTTTTTTTCAATTTTTTTTTTTGAAAATTTTTTAAAATTTTTTTATGAAAATTTTTTTTTGTGAATTTTTTTAAAATTTTTTTTTTAAATTTTTTTTTCGAATTTTTTTTTGTAATTTTTTTTAAATTTTTTTTTTGATTTTTTTTATAAATTTTTTTTGAATTTTTTTTAAAATTTTTTTTAAATCTTTTTTTTTATTTTTTTTTGTAAATTTTTTTAAAATTTTTTCTAAAATTTTTTTTTTGTTTTTTTCCATTTTTTTAATTTTTTTTTGAAAATTTTTTTTAAAATTTTTTTTCGAAATTTTTTTTTTTGAAAATTTTTTTAAAAAAAAATTTTTTTCGAAATTTTATTTTTTTTTAATATTTTTTTTTCAATTTTTTTTTTAAAAATTTTTTTTTTGAATTTTTTTTTTTGAAATTTTTTTTGAAAAATTTTCTCTTTGAATTTTTTTTTATTTTTAAAAATTTTTTTAAGAAAATTTTTTTTGAAATTTTTTTTGAAAAATTTTCTCTTTGAATTTTTTTTTATTTTTAAAAATTTTTTTAAGAAAATTTTTTTTGAAATTTTTTTTTTGGAATTTTTTCAAATTTTTTCTCTTGAAATTTTTTTTCGATTTTTTTTTTATTTTTTTTTTAAATTTTTTTGAATTTTTTAAATTTTTTTTTAAATTTTTTTTTAAATTTTTTTTCGATTTTTTATTTTTTTGAAAATTTTTTTACGAAAATTTTTTTTGAAATTTTTTTTTTGAAATTTTTTTTTTCAATTTTTTTTGAATTTTTTTTGTAATTTTTTCAAAAATTTTTTTTAAATTGTTTTTTTCGAATTTTTTTTTGTAATTTTTTTTTTATTTTTTTTTGAATTTTTTTTGTAATTTTTTTTTTTATTTTTTCTAAATTTTTTTTTTGTTTTTTTTTTATTTTTTTAATGTTTTTTTGAAATTTTTTTTTAAATTTTTTTTCGAAATTATTTTTTTTTAGAAAAATTTTTTTCGAAATTTTATTTTTTTGAAAATTTTTTATACGAAAATTTTTTTTGAAATTTTTTTTTTGGAATTTTTTCAAATTTTTTTTTGAACTTTTTTTTTGAAATTTTTTTTTTGAAATATTTTTAAAATTTTTTTTAATCTTTTTTTTATTTTTTTTAAATTTTTTTTGAATATTTTTTTGTAATTTTTTTTTGAAATTTTTTTTTGAAAATTTTTTAAAATTTTTTTATGAATTTTTTTTTGGGAATTTTTTTTTAAATTTTTTTTTTATTTTTTTTTCAATTTTTTTTTTGAAATTTTTTTTTCTGAATTTTTTGTTTGAATTTTTTTTGAAAAATTTTCTCTTTGAATTTTTTTTCGAATTTTTTTTTTTATTTTTTTTAAATTTTTTTAAAAATTTTTTTTGAAATTTTTTTTGAAGTTTTTTTTGAAAATTTTTTTTGAATTTTTTTTTTTGAAATTTTTTTTTTCGATTTTTTTTTAAATTTTTTTTTTATTTTTTTTTACGAATTTTTTTTTAAATTTTTTTTTTCAATTTTTTTTTTTGAAAATTTTTTAAAATTTTTTTATGAAAATTTTTTTTTGTGAATTTTTTTAAAATTTTTTTTTTAAATTTTTTTTTCGAATTTTTTTTTGTAATTTTTTTTAAATTTTTTTTTTGATTTTTTTTATAAATTTTTTTTGAATTTTTTTTAAAATTTTTTTTAAATCTTTTTTTTTATTTTTTTTTGTAAATTTTTTTAAAATTTTTTCTAAAATTTTTTTTTTGTTTTTTTCCATTTTTTTAATTTTTTTTTGAAAATTTTTTTTAAAATTTTTTTTCGAAATTTTTTTTTTTGAAAATTTTTTTAAAAAAAAATTTTTTTCGAAATTTTATTTTTTTTTAATATTTTTTTTTCAATTTTTTTTTTAAAAATTTTTTTTTTGAATTTTTTTTTTTGAAATTTTTTTTGAAAAATTTTCTCTTTGAATTTTTTTTTATTTTTAAAAATTTTTTTAAGAAAATTTTTTTTGAAATTTTTTTTGAAAAATTTTCTCTTTGAATTTTTTTTTATTTTTAAAAATTTTTTTAAGAAAATTTTTTTTGAAATTTTTTTTTTGGAATTTTTTCAAATTTTTTCTCTTGAAATTTTTTTTCGATTTTTTTTTTATTTTTTTTTTAAATTTTTTTGAATTTTTTAAATTTTTTTTTAAATTTTTTTTTAAATTTTTTTTCGATTTTTTATTTTTTTGAAAATTTTTTTACGAAAATTTTTTTTGAAATTTTTTTTTTGAAATTTTTTTTTTCAATTTTTTTTGAATTTTTTTTGTAATTTTTTCAAAAATTTTTTTTAAATTGTTTTTTTCGAATTTTTTTTTGTAATTTTTTTTTTATTTTTTTTTGAATTTTTTTTGTAATTTTTTTTTTAATTTTTTCTAAATTTTTTTTTTGTTTTTTTTTTATTTTTTTAATGTTTTTTTGAAATTTTTTTTTAAATTTTTTTTCGAAATTATTTTTTTTTAGAAAAATTTTTTTCGAAATTTTATTTTTTTGAAAATTTTTTATACGAAAATTTTTTTTGAAATTTTTTTTTTGGAATTTTTTCAAATTTTTTTTTGAACTTTTTTTTTGAAATTTTTTTTTTGAAATATTTTTAAAATTTTTTTTAATCTTTTTTTTATTTTTTTTAAATTTTTTTTGAATATTTTTTTGTAATTTTTTTTTGAAATTTTTTTTTGAAAATTTTTTAAAATTTTTTTATGAATTTTTTTTTGGGAATTTTTTTTTAAATTTTTTTTTTATTTTTTTTTCAATTTTTTTTTTGAAATTTTTTTTTCTGAATTTTTTGTTTGAATTTTTTTTGAAAAATTTTCTCTTTGAATTTTTTTTCGAATTTTTTTTTTTATTTTTTTTAAATTTTTTTAAAAATTTTTTTTGAAATTTTTTTTGAATTTTTTTTAAAATTTTTTTTCGAAATTTTATTTTTTTGAAATTTTTTTTTTACGAAAATTTTTTTTTAAATTTTTTTTTTTTAATTTTTTTTTAATTTTTTTTTGAAATTTTTTTTCGAAATTTAATTTTTTTGAAAATTTTTTTTCACGAAAATTTTTTTTTGAATTTTTTTTTTGAAATTTTTTTTTTGAAATTTTTTTTTAAATTTTTTTTTTCGATTTTTTTTTAATTTTTTTTTTTATTTTTTTTACGAAATTTTTTTTTTTTTTTTGAAAATTTTTTAAAATTTTTTTATTGAAAATTTTTTTTAAAAAATATTTTTTTCAAAATTTTATTTTTTTGAAAATTTTTTTACGAAAATTTTTTTTGAAATTTTTTTTTTCGATTTTTTTTTAAAATTTTTTTTAATTTTTTTTTTGAATTTTATTTTTTTAATTTTTTTTCGAAATTTTTTTTTTTTGAAAATTTATTTTTACGAAAATTTTTTTTGAAATTTCTTTTTTTGAAATTTTTTTTTTCAATTTTTTTTGAAGTTTTTTTTAAAATTTTTTTTTGAATTTTTTTTTAAATTTTTTTTGAATTTTTTTTGAAATTTTTTTTTTGAAATTTTTTTTTGTAATTTTTTTTTAAATTTTTTTTAAATTGTTTTTTTCGAATTTTTTTTTGTAATTTTTTTTAAATATTTTTTTTGATTTTTTTTATAAATTTTTTTTTGAATTTTTTTTTTAAATTTTTTTTTGAATTTTTTTAAAAATTTTTTTTGAATTTTTTTTGTAATATTTTTTAAAATTTTCTTTTGTAATTTTTTTCGAAATTTTTTTTGAAATTTTTTTTGAAGTTTTTTTTGAAAATTTTTTTTGAATTTTTTTTTTTGAAATTTTTTTTTTCGATTTTTTTTTAAATTTTTTTTTTATTTTTTTTTACGAATTTTTTTTTTCAATTTTTTTTTTTGAAAATTTTTTAAAATTTTTTTATGAAAATTTTTTTTTGTGAATTTTTTTTTGTAATTTTTTTTAAATTTTTTTTTGATTTTTTTTATAAATTTTTTTTGAATTTTTTTTCAAATTTTTTTTAAATCTTTTTTTTAATTTTTTTTTGTTAATTTTTTTAAAATTTTTTCTAAAATTTTTTTTTTGTTTTTTTTCATTTTTTTAATTTTTTTTTGAAAATTTTTTTTAAAATTTTTTTTCGAAATTTTTTTTTTTTGAAAATTTTTTAAAAAAAAAATTTTTTCGAAATTTTATTTTTTTTTAATATTTTTTTTTCAATTTTTTTTTGAAATTTTTTTTTTTGAATTTTTTTTTTTGAAATTTTTTTTGAAAAATTTTCTCTTTGAATTTTTTTTTATTTTTAAAAATTTTTTTAAGAAAATTTTTTTTGAAATTTTTTTTTGGAATTTTTTCAAATTTTTTCTTTTGAAATTTTTTTTCGATTTTTTTTTAATTTTTTTTAAAAAATTTTTTGAATTTTTTTAAATTTTTTTTTTGAAATTTTTTTTTAATTTTTTTTTTAATTTTTTTTCGATTTTTTATTTTTTTGAAAATTTTTTTACGAAAATTTTTTTTGAAATTTTTTTTTTAAATTTTTTTTTTCAATTTTTGTTGAATTTTTTTTGTAAATTTTTTTAAAATTTTTTTTAAATTGTTTTTTTCGAATTTTTTTTTGTAATTTTTTTTTTATTTTTTTTTGAATTTTTTTTTAAATTTTTTTTTGAATTTTTTTTAAAAATTTTTTTTGAATCTTTTTTTTTTATTTTTTTTTGAATTTTTTTTGTAATTTTTTTTTAAATTTTTTCTAAATTTTTTTTTTGTTTTTTTTTTATTTTTTTAATGTTTTTTTGAAATTTTTTTTTAAATTTTTTTTCGAAATTATTTTTTTTTAGAAAAATTTTTTTCGAAATTTTATTTTTTTGAAAATTTTTTATACGAAAATTTTTTTTGAAATTTTTTTTTTGGAATTTTTTCAAATTTTTTTTTGAACTTTTTTTTTGAAATTTTTTTTTTGAAATATTTTTAAAATTTTTTTTTAATCTTTTTTTTATTTTTTTTAAATTTTGTTTTTGAATATTTTTTTGTAATTTTTTTTTGAAATTTTTTTTTGAAATTTTTTTTTGAAAATTTTTTAAAATTTTTTTATGAATTTTTTTTTGGGAATTTTTTTTTAAATTTTTTTTTTATTTTTTTTTCAATTTTTTTTTTGAAATTTTTTTTTCTGAATTTTTTTTTTGAATTTTTTTTTGAAAAATTTTCTCTTTGAATTTTTTTTCGAATTTTTTTTTTCATTTTTTTTAAATATTTTTTTTGAATTTTTTTAAAATTTTTTTTTGAAATTTTTTTTGAATTTTTTTTAAAATTTTTTTTCGAAATTTTATTTTTTTGAAATTTTTTTTTTACGAAAATTTTTTTTTAAATTTTTTTTTTTAAATTTTTTTTTGAAATTTTTTTTGAATGTTTTTTAAAATTTTTTTTCGAAATTTTATTTTTTTGAAAATTTTTTTTACGAAAATTTTTTTTGTAATTTTTTTAAAATTTTTTTTTAAATTGTTTTTTTTAATTTTTTTTTGAAATTTTTTTAAAATTTTTTTTCGAAATTTAATTTTTTTGAAAATTTTTTTTTACGAAAATTTTTTTTTGAATTTTTTTTTGAAATTTTTTTTTTGAAATTTTTTTTTAAATTTTTTTTTTCGATTTTTTTTAAATTTTTTTTTTTATTTTTTTTACGAAATTTTTTTTTTTTTTTGAAAATTTTTTAAAATTTTTTTTTTGAAAATTTTTTTACGAAAATTTTTTTTGAAATTTTTTTTTTCGATTTTTTTTTTAAATTTTTTTTAATTTTTTTTTTGAATTTTATTTTTTTAATTTTTTTTCGAAATTTTTTTTTTTTTGAAAATTTTTTTTTACGAAAATTTTTTTTTAAATTTTTTTTTTTGAAATTTTTTTTTTCAATTTTTTTTTGAAGTTTTTTTTAAAATTTTTTTTTGAATTTTTTTTAAAATTTTTTTTGAATTTTTTTTGAAATTTTTTTTTGTAATTTTTTTTAAAATTTTTTTTAAATTGTTTTTTTCGAATTTTTTTTTGTAATTTTTTTTAAATATTTTTTTTGATTTTTTTTATAAATTTTTTTTTGAATTTTTTTTTTAAATTTTTTTTTGAATTTTTTTTAAAATTTTTTTTGAATTTTTTTTGTAATATTTTTTAAAATTTTCTTCTGTAATTTTTTTCGAAATTTTTTTTGAAATTTTTTTTTCGATTTTTTTTAAAATTTTTTTTTTATTTTTTTTTACGATTTTTTTTTAAATTTTTTTTTTCAATTTTTTTTTTTGAAAATTTTTTAAAATTTTTTTTTGTGAATTTTTTTAAATTTTTTTTTTTAATTTTTTTTCCGAATTTTTTTTTGTAATTTTTTTTAATTTTTTTTTTGATTTTTTTTATAATTTTTTTTTGAATTTTTTTTAAAATTTTTTTTAAATCTTTTTTTTTATTTTTTAAAAATTTTTTCTAAAATTTTTTTTTTGTTTTTTTTCATTTTTTTAATTTTTTTTTGAAAATTTTTTTTCGAAATTTTTTTTTTTTGAAAATTTTTTTAAAAAAAAATTTTTATCGAAATTTTATTTTTTTTAATATTTTTTTTTCAATTTTTTTTTTGAAAATTTTTTTTTTGAATTTTTTTTTTTGAAATTTTTTTTGAAAAATTTTCTCTTTGAATTTTTTTTTATTTTTAAAAAATTTTTTAAGAACATTTTTTTTGAAATTATTTTTTTTAATTTTTTTTCGAAATTATTTTTTTTTAGAAAAATTTTTTTCGAAATTTTATTTTTTTGAAAATTTTTTATACGAAAATTTTTTTTGAAATTTTTTTTTTGGAATTTTTTCAAATTTTTTTTTGAACTTTTTTTTTGAAATTTTTTTTTTGAAATTTTTTTTAAATTTTTTTTTAATCTTTTTTTTATTTTTTTTTGAAAATTTTTTTTTAAATTTTTTTTCGAAATTTTTTTTTTTGAAATTTTATTTTTTGAAATTTTATTTTTTTGAAAATTTTTTTTACGAAAATTTTTTTTTAAATTTTTTTTTTCATTTTTTTTGAATTTTTTTTTGAATTTTTTTTAAAATTTTTTTTTGATTTTTTTTTTTAAATTTTTTTTGAATTTTTTTTGTAATATTTTTTAAAATTTTCTTTTGTAATTTTTTTCGAAATTTTTTTGAAATTTTTTTTGAAGTTTTTTTTGAAAATTTTTTTTTGAAATTTTTTTTTTTAAATTTTTATTCGAAATTTTTATTTTTTCGAAAATTTTTTTTAAAAAAAATTTTTTTTTGTTATTTTTTTTAAATTTTTTTTTAAATTGTTTTTTTCGAATTTTTTTTTGTAATTTTTTTTTAATTTTTTTTTTGATTTTTTTTATAAATTTTTTTTTGAATTTTTTTTTTGAAAATTTTTTAAAATTTTTTTATGAAAATTTTTTTTTGTGAATTTTTTTAAAATTTTTTTTTTACATTTTTTTTTCGAATTTTTTTTTGTAATTTTTTTTAAATTTTTTTTTTGATTTTTTTTGAAAAATTTTCTCTTTGAATTTTTTTTTATTTTTAAAAATTTTTTTAAGAAAATTTTTTTTGAAATTTTTTTTTTGGAATTTTTTCAAATTTTTTCTTTTGAAATTTTTTTTCGATTTTTTTTTTATTTTTTTTAAAAATTTTTTTGAATTTTTTAAAATTTTTTTAAATTTTTTTTTTAATTTTTTTTCGATTTTTTATTTTTTTGAAAATTTTTTTACGAAAATTTTTTTTGAAATTTTTTTTTTGAAATTTTTTTTTTCAATTTTTTTTAAATGCTTCTTGTAATTTTTTTTAAAATTTTTTTTAAATTGTTTTTTTCGAATTTTTTTTTGTAATTTTTTTTTATTTTTTTTTGAATTTTTTTTAAAATTTTTTTTTGAATTTTTTTTAAAAATTTTTTTCGAATCTTTTTTTTTTATTTTTTTTTGAATTTTTTTTGTAATTTTTTTTTTAATTTTTTCTAAAATTTTTTTTTTGTTTTTTTTTTATTTTTTTAATGTTTTTTTGAAATTTTTTTTTTTAATTTTTTTTCGAAATAATTTTTTTTTAGAAAAATTTTTTTCGAAATTTTATTTTTTTGAAAATTTTTTATACGAAAATTTTTTTTGAAATTTTTTCAAATTTTTTTTAAAACTTTTTTTTTGAATTTTTTTTTTGAAATATTTTTAAAAATTTTTTTTAATCTTTTTTTTATTTTTTTTTATTTTTTTTTTTGAATATTTTTTTGTAATTTTTTTTTGAAATTTTTTTTTGAAAATTTTTTAAAATTTTTTTATGAATTTTTTTTTAAATTTTTTTTTTATTTTTTTCAATTTTTTTTTTGAAATTTTTTTTTCTGAATTTTTTTTTTGAATTTTTTTTTGAAAAATTTTCTCTTTGAATTTTTTTTCGAATTTTTTTTTTTATTTTTTTTAAATATTTTTTTTGAATTTATTTAAAATTTTTTTTTGAAATTTTTTTTGAATTTTTTTTAAAATTTTTTTTCGAAATTTTATTTTTTTGAAATTTTTTTTTTACGAAAATTTTTTTTGAAATTTTTTTTTTTTTAATTTTTTTTTGAAATTTTTTTTGAATGTTTTTTAAAATTTTTTTTCGAAATTTTATTTTTTTGAAAATTTTTTTTTACGAAAATTTTTTTTGTAATTTTTTTAAAATTTTTTTTCAAATTGTTTTTTTAAATTTTTTTTTGAAATTTTTTTAAAATTTTTTTTCGAAATTTAATTTTTTTGAAAATTTTTTTTTACGAAAATTTTTTTTTGAATTTTTTTTTTAAAATTTTTTTTTTTAAATTTTTTTTTAAATTTTTTTTTTCGATTTTTTTAAATTTTTTTTTTTTTATTTTTTTTATGAAATTTTTTTTTTTTTTTTGAAAATTTTTTAAAATTTTTTTATTGAAAATTTTTTTTAAAAAATATTTTTTTCAAAATTTTATTTTTTTGAAAATTTTTTTACGAAAATTTTTTTTGAAATTTTTTTTTTCGATTTTTTTTTTAAATTTTTTTTAATTTTTTTTTTCAATTTTCTTTTTTTAATTTTTTTTCGAAATTTTTTTTTTTGAAAATTTTTTTTTACGAAAATTTTTTTTGAAATTTTTTTTTTTGAAATTTTTTTTTTCAATTTTTTTTTGAAGTTTTTTTTAAAATTTTTTTTTGAATTTTTTTAAAAATTTTTTTTGAATTTTTTTTGAAATTTTTTTTTTGAAATTTTTTTTTGTAATTTTTTTTTTTATTTTTTTTTAAATTGTTTTTTTCGAATTTTTTTTTGTAATTTTTTTAAAATATTTTTTTTGATTTTTTTTATAAATTTTTTTTTGAATTTTTTTTTTTAATTTTTTTTTGAATTTTTTTTTAAATTTTTTTTGAATTTTTTTTGTAATATATTTTAAAATTTTCTTTTGTAATTTTTTTCGAATTTTTTTTTGAAATTTTTTTTGAAGTTTTTTTTGAAAATTTTTTTTGAATTTTTTTTTTTGAAATTTTTTTTTTCGATTTTTTTTTAAATTTTTTTTTATTTTTTTTTACGAATTTGTTTTTTAATTTTTTTTTTCAATTTTTTTTTTTGAAAATTTTTTAAAATTTTTTTATGAAAATTTTTTTTTGTGAATTTTTTTAAAATTTTTTTTTTACATTTTTTTTTCGAATTTTTTTTTGTAATTTTTTTTAAATTTTTTTTTTGATTTTTTTTATAATTTTTTTTTGAATTTTTTTTTAAATTTTTTTTAAATCTTTTTTTTTATTTTTTTTTGTAAATTTGTAAGTTTTTTTTTAAATTTTTTTTTGAAATTTTTTTTTAAAATTTATTTTTGTAATTTTTTTTTCAATTTTTTTTAAATTGTTTTTTTCGAATTTTTTTTGTAATTTTTTTAAAATATTTTTTTTGATTTTTTTTATAAATTTTTTTTTGATTTTTTTTTAAAAATTTTTTTTTGAATTTTTTTTAAAATTTTTTTTTAATTTTTTTTGTAATATTTTTTAAAATTTTCTTTTGTAATTTTTTTCGAAATTTTTTTTGAAATTTTTTTTGAAGTTTTTTTTGAAAATTTTTTTTGAATTTTTTTTTTTGAAATTTTTTTTTTCGATTTTTTTTAAAAATTTTTTTTTATTTTTTTTTACGAATTTTTTTTTAAATTTTTTTTTTCAATTTTTTTTTTTGAAAATTTTTTAAAATTTTTTTATGAAAATTTTTTTTTGTGAATTTTTTTAAAATTTTTTTTTTAAATTTTTTTTTCGAATTTTTTTTTGTAATTTTTTTTAAATTTTTTTTTTGATTTTTTTTATAAATTTTTTTTGAATTTTTTTTTAAATTTTTTTTAAATCTTTTTTTTTATTTTTTTTTGTAAATTTTTTTAAAATTTTTTCTAAAATTTTTTTTTTGTTTTTTTCCATTTTTTTAATTTTTTTTTGAAAATTTTTTTTTAAATTTTTTTTCGAAATTTTTTTTTTTTGAAAATTTTTTTTAAAAAAAATTTTTTTCGAAATTTTATTTTTTTTTAATATTTTTTTTTCAATTTTTTTTTTAAAAATTTTTTTTTTGAATTTTTTTTTTTGAAATTTTTTTTGAAAAATTTTCTCTTTGAATTTTTTTTTATTTTTAAAAATTTTTTTAAGAAAATTTTTTTTGAAATTTTTTTTTTGGAATTTTTTCAAATTTTTTCTCTTGAAATTTTTTTTCGATTTTTTTTTTATTTTTTTTTAAATTTTTTTGAATTTTTTTAATTTTTTTTTAAATTTTTTTTTAAATTTTTTTTCGATTTTTTATTTTTTTGAAAATTTTTTTACGAAAATTTTTTTTGAAATTTTTTTTTTGAAATTTTTTTTTTCAATTTTTTTTGAATTTTTTTTGTAATTTTTTCAAAAATTTTTTTTAAATTGTTTTTTTCGAATTTTTTTTTGTAATTTTTTTTTTAATTTTTTTTGTAATTTTTTTTTAAATTTTTTCTAAATTTTTTTTTTTGTTTTTTTTTTATTTTTTTAATGTTTTTTTGAAATTTTTTTTAAAATTTTTTTTCGAAATTATTTTTTTTTAGAAAATTTTTTTTCGAAATTTTATTTTTTTGAAAATTTTTTATACGAAAATTTTTTTTGAAATTTTTTTTTTGGAATTTTTTCAAATTTTTTTTTGAACTTTTTTTTTGAAATTTTTTTTTTGAAATATTTTTAAAATTTTTTTTAATCTTTTTTTTATTTTTTTTAAATTTTTTTTTGAATATTTTTTTGTAATTTTTTTTTGAAATTTTTTTTTGAAAATTTTTTAAAATTTTTTTATGAATTTTTTTTTGGGAATTTTTTTTTAAATTTTTTTTTTATTTTTTTTTCAATTTTTTTTTTGAAATTTTTTTTTCTGAATTTTTTGTTTGAATTTTTTTTGAAAAATTTTCTCTTTGAATTTTTTTTCGAATTTTTTTTTTTATTTTTTTTAAATATTTTTTTTGAATTTTTTTAAAAATTTTTTTTGAAATTTTTTTTGAATTTTTTTTAAAATTTTTTTTCGAAATTTTATTTTTTTGAAATTTTTTTTTTACGAAAATTTTTTTTTAAATTTTTTTTTTTTAAATTTTTTTTTAATTTTTTTTTGAAATTTTTTTTCGAAATTTAATTTTTTTGAAAATTTTTTTTCACGAAAATTTTTTTTTGAATTTTTTTTTTGAAATTTTTTTTTTGAAATTTTTTTTTAAATTTTTTTTTTCGATTTTTTTTTAATTTTTTTTTTTTATTTTTTTTACGAAATTTTTTTTTTTTTTTTTGAAAATTTTTTAAAATTTTTTTATTGAAAATTTTTTTTAAAAAATATTTTTTTCAAAATTTTATTTTTTTGAAAATTTTTTTACGAAAATTTTTTTTGAAATTTTTTTTTTCGATTTTTTTTTTAAATTTTTTTTAATTTTTTTTTTGAATTTTATTTTTTTAATTTTTTTTCGAAATTTTTTTTTTTTGAAAATTTATTTTTACGAAAATTTTTTTTGAAATTTCTTTTTTTGAAATTTTTTTTTTCAATTTTTTTTGAAGTTTTTTTTAAAATTTTTTTTTGAATTTTTTTTAAAATTTTTTTTGAATTTTTTTTGAAATTTTTTTTTTGAAATTTTTTTTTGTAATTTTTTTTTAATTTTTTTTTAAATTGTTTTTTTCGAATTTTTTTTTGTAATTTTTTTTAAATATTTTTTTTGATTTTTTTTATAAATTTTTTTTTGAATTTTTTTTTTAAATTTTTTTTTGAATTTTTTTAAAAATTTTTTTTGAATTTTTTTTGTAATATTTTTTAAAATTTTCTTTTGTAATTTTTTTCGAAATTTTTTTTGAAATTTTTTTTGAAGTTTTTTTTGAAAATTTTTTTTGAATTTTTTTTTTTGAAATTTTTTTTTTCGATTTTTTTTAAAATTTTTTTTTTATTTTTTTTTACGAATTTTTTTTTTCAATTTTTTTTTTTGAAAATTTTTTAAAATTTTTTTATGAAAATTTTTTTTTGTGAATTTTTTTTTGTAATTTTTTTTAAATTTTTTTTTGATTTTTTTTATAAATTTTTTTTGAATTTTTTTTCAAATTTTTTTTAAATCTTTTTTTTAATTTTTTTTTGTAAATTTTTTTAAAATTTTTTCTAAAATTTTTTTTTTGTTTTTTTTCATTTTTTTAATTTTTTTTTGAAAATTTTTTTTAAAATTTTTTTTCGAAATTTTTTTTTTTTGAAAATTTTTTTAAAAAAAAATTTTTTCGAAATTTTATTTTTTTTTAATATTTTTTTTTCAATTTTTTTTTGAAAATTTTTTTTTTGAATTTTTTTTTTTGAATTTTTTTTTGAAAAATTTTCTCTTTGAATTTTTTTTCGAATTTTTTTTTTTATTTTTTTTAAATATTTTTTTTGAATTTATTTAAAAATTTTTTTTGAAATTTTTTTTGAATTTTTTTTAAAATTTTTTTTCGAAATTTTATTTTTTTGAAATTTTTTTTTTACGAAAATTTTTTTTGAAATTTTTTTTTTTTTAATTTTTTTTTGAAATTTTTTTTGAATGTTTTTTAAAATTTTTTTTCGAAATTTTATTTTTTTGAAAATTTTTTTTTACGAAAATTTTTTTTGTAATTTTTTTAAAATTTTTTTTCAAATTGTTTTTTTTAATTTTTTTTTGAAATTTTTTTAAAATTTTTTTTCGAAATTTAATTTTTTTGAAAATTTTTTTTTACGAAAATTTTTTTTTGAATTTTTTTTTTGAAATTTTTTTTTTTAAATTTTTTTTTAAATTTTTTTTTTCGATTTTTTTAAATTTTTTTTTTTTTATTTTTTTTATGAAATTTTTTTTTTTTTTTTGAAAATTTTTTAAAATTTTTTTATTGAAAATTTTTTTTAAAAAATATTTTTTTCAAAATTTTATTTTTTTGAAAATTTTTTTACGAAAATTTTTTTTGAAATTTTTTTTTTCGATTTTTTTTTTAAATTTTTTTTAATTTTTTTTTTCAATTTTCTTTTTTTAATTTTTTTTCGAAATTTTTTTTTTTGAAAATTTTTTTTTACGAAAATTTTTTTTGAAATTTTTTTTTTTGAAATTTTTTTTTTTGAAATTTTTTTTTTCAATTTTTTTTTGAAGTTTTTTTTAAAATTTTTTTTTGAATTTTTTTTAAAATTTTTTTTGAATTTTTTTTGAAATTTTTTTTTTGAAATTTTTTTTTGTAATTTTTTTTTTTATTTTTTTTTAAATTGTTTTTTTCGAATTTTTTTTTGTAATTTTTTTAAAATATTTTTTTTGATTTTTTTTATAAATTTTTTTTTGAATTTTTTTTTTAAATTTTTTTTTGAATTTTTTTTTAAATTTTTTTTGAATTTTTTTTGTAATATATTTTAAAATTTTCTTTTGTAATTTTTTTCGAAATTTTTTTTGAAATTTTTTTTGAAGTTTTTTTTGAAAATTTTTTTTGAATTTTTTTTTTTGAATTTTTTTTTTTCGATTTTTTTTTAAATTTTTTTTTATTTTTTTTTACGAATTTGTTTTTTAATTTTTTTTTTCAATTTTTTTTTTTGAAAATTTTTTAAAATTTTTTTATGAAAATTTTTTTTTGTGAATTTTTTTAAAATTTTTTTTTTACATTTTTTTTTCGAATTTTTTTTTGTAATTTTTTTTAAATTTTTTTTTTGATTTTTTTTATAATTTTTTTTTGAATTTTTTTTTAAATTTTTTTTAAATCTTTTTTTTTATTTTTTTTTGTAAATTTGTAAGTTTTTTTTTAAATTTTTTTTTGAAATTTTTTTTTAAAATTTATTTTTGTAATTTTTTTTTCAATTTTTTTTAAATTGTTTTTTTCGAATTTTTTTTGTAATTTTTTTAAAATATTTTTTTTGATTTTTTTTATAAATTTTTTTTTGATTTTTTTTTAAAAATTTTTTTTTGAATTTTTTTTAAAATTTTTTTTTAATTTTTTTTGTAATATTTTTTAAAATTTTCTTTTGTAATTTTTTTCGAAATTTTTTTTGAAATTTTTTTTGAAGTTTTTTTTGAAAATTTTTTTTGAATTTTTTTTTTTGAAATTTTTTTTTTCGATTTTTTTTTAAATTTTTTTTTTATTTTTTTTTACGAATTTTTTTTTAAATTTTTTTTTTCAATTTTTTTTTTTGAAAATTTTTTAAAATTTTTTTATGAAAATTTTTTTTTGTGAATTTTTTTAAAAATTTTTTTTTAAATTTTTTTTTCGAATTTTTTTTTGTAATTTTTTTTAAATTTTTTTTTTGATTTTTTTTATAAATTTTTTTTGAATTTTTTTTTAAATTTTTTTTAAATCTTTTTTTTTATTTTTTTTTGTAAATTTTTTTAAAATTTTTTCTAAAATTTTTTTTTTGTTTTTTTCCATTTTTTTAATTTTTTTTTGAAAATTTTTTTTAAAATTTTTTTTCGAAATTTTTTTTTTTTGAAAATTTTTTAAAAAAAAAATTTTTTTCGAAATTTTATTTTTTTTTAATATTTTTTTTTCAATTTTTTTTTTAAAAATTTTTTTTTTGAATTTTTTTTTTGAAATTTTTTTTGAAAAATTTTCTCTTTGAATTTTTTTTTATTTTTAAAAATTTTTTTAAGAAAATTTTTTTTGAAATTTTTTTTTTGGAATTTTTTCAAATTTTTTCTCTTGAAATTTTTTTTCGATTTTTTTTTTATTTTTTTTTAAATTTTTTTGAATTTTTTTAATTTTTTTTAAAATTTTTTTTTAAATTTTTTTTCGATTTTTTATTTTTTTGAAAATTTTTTTACGAAAATTTTTTATGAAATTTTTTTTTTGAAATTTTTTTTTTCAATTTTTTTTTTAATTTTTTCTAAATTTTTTTTTTTGTTTTTTTTTTATTTTTTTAATGTTTTTTTGAAATTTTTTTAAAAATTTTTTTTCGAAATTATTTTTTTTTAGAAAATTTTTTTTCGAAATTTTATTTTTTTGAAAATTTTTTATACGAAAATTTTTTTTGAAATTTTTTTTTTGGAATTTTTTCAAATTTTTTTTTGAACTTTTTTTTTGAAATTTTTTTTTTGAAATATTTTTAAAATTTTTTTTAATCTTTTTTTTATTTTTTTTAAATTTTTTTTTGAATATTTTTTTGTAATTTTTTTTTGAAATTTTTTTTTGAAAATTTTTTAAAATTTTTTTATGAATTTTTTTTTGGGAATTTTTTTTTAAATTTTTTTTTTATTTTTTTTTCAATTTTTTTTTTGAAATTTTTTTTTCTGAATTTTTTGTTTGAATTTTTTTTGAAAAATTTTCTCTTTGAATTTTTTTTCGAATTTTTTTTTTTATTTTTTTTAAATATTTTTTTTGAATTTTTTTAAAAATTTTTTTTGAAATTTTTTTTGAATTTTTTTTAAAATTTTTTTTCGAAATTTTATTTTTTTGAAATTTTTTTTTTACGAAAATTTTTTTTTAAATTTTTTTTTTTTTAATTTTTTTTTAATTTTTTTTTGAAATTTTTTTTCGAAATTTAATTTTTTTGAAAATTTTTTTTCACGAAAATTTTTTTTTGAATTTTTTTTTTGAAATTTTTTTTTTGAAATTTTTTTTTAAATTTTTTTTTTCGATTTTTTTTTAATTTTTTTTTTTTATTTTTTTTACGAAATTTTTTTTTTTTTTTTGAAAATTTTTTAAAATTTTTTTATTGAAAATTTTTTTTAAAAAATATTTTTTTCAAAATTTTATTTTTTTGAAAATTTTTTTACGAAAATTTTTTTTGAAATTTTTTTTTTCGATTTTTTTTTTAAATTTTTTTTAATTTTTTTTTTCAATTTTCTTTTTTTAATTTTTTTTCGAAATTTTTTTTTTTGAAAATTTTTTTTTACGAAAATTTTTTTTGAAATTTTTTTTTTTGAAATTTTTTTTTTCAATTTTTTTTTGAAGTTTTTTTTAAAATTTTTTTTTGAATTTTTTTTAAAATTTTTTTTGAATTTTTTTTGAAATTTTTTTTTTGAAATTTTTTTTTGTAATTTTTTTTTTTATTTTTTTTTAAATTGTTTTTTTCGAATTTTTTTTTGTAATTTTTTTAAAATATTTTTTTTGATTTTTTTTATAAATTTTTTTTTGAATTTTTTTTTTAAATTTTTTTTTGAATTTTTTTTTAAATTTTTTTTGAATTTTTTTTGTAATATATTTTAAAATTTTCTTTTGTAATTTTTTTCGAAATTTTTTTTGAAATTTTTTTTGAAGTTTTTTTTGAAAATTTTTTTTGAATTTTTTTTTTTGAATTTTTTTTTTTCGATTTTTTTTTAAATTTTTTTTTATTTTTTTTTACGAATTTGTTTTTTAATTTTTTTTTTCAATTTTTTTTTTTGAAAATTTTTTAAAATTTTTTTATGAAAATTTTTTTTTGTGAATTTTTTTAAAATTTTTTTTTTACATTTTTTTTTCGAATTTTTTTTTGTAATTTTTTTTAAATTTTTTTTTTGATTTTTTTTATAATTTTTTTTTGAATTTTTTTTTAAATTTTTTTTAAATCTTTTTTTTTATTTTTTTTTGTAAATTTGTAAGTTTTTTTTTAAATTTTTTTTTGAAATTTTTTTTTAAAATTTATTTTTGTAATTTTTTTTTCAATTTTTTTTAAATTGTTTTTTTCGAATTTTTTTTGTAATTTTTTTAAAATATTTTTTTTGATTTTTTTTATAAATTTTTTTTTGATTTTTTTTTAAAAATTTTTTTTTGAATTTTTTTTAAAATTTTTTTTTAATTTTTTTTGTAATATTTTTTAAAATTTTCTTTTGTAATTTTTTTCGAAATTTTTTTTGAAATTTTTTTTGAAGTTTTTTTTGAAAATTTTTTTTGAATTTTTTTTTTTGAAATTTTTTTTTTCGATTTTTTTTTAAATTTTTTTTTTATTTTTTTTTACGAATTTTTTTTTAAATTTTTTTTTTCAATTTTTTTTTTTGAAAATTTTTTAAAATTTTTTTATGAAAATTTTTTTTTGTGAATTTTTTTAAAAATTTTTTTTTAAATTTTTTTTTCGAATTTTTTTTTGTAATTTTTTTTAAATTTTTTTTTTGATTTTTTTTATAAATTTTTTTTGAATTTTTTTTTAAATTTTTTTTAAATCTTTTTTTTTATTTTTTTTTGTAAATTTTTTTAAAATTTTTTCTAAAATTTTTTTTTTGTTTTTTTCCATTTTTTTAATTTTTTTTTGAAAATTTTTTTTAAAATTTTTTTTCGAAATTTTTTTTTTTTGAAAATTTTTTAAAAAAAAAATTTTTTTCGAAATTTTATTTTTTTTTAATATTTTTTTTTCAATTTTTTTTTTAAAAATTTTTTTTTTGAATTTTTTTTTTTGAAATTTTTTTTGAAAAATTTTCTCTTTGAATTTTTTTTTATTTTTAAAAATTTTTTTAAGAAAATTTTTTTTGAAATTTTTTTTTTGGAATTTTTTCAAATTTTTTCTCTTGAAATTTTTTTTCGATTTTTTTTTAATTTTTTTTTAAATTTTTTTGAATTTTTTTAATTTTTTTTAAAATTTTTTTTTAAATTTTTTTTCGATTTTTTATTTTTTTGAAAATTTTTTTACGAAAATTTTTTTTGAAATTTTTTTTTTGAAATTTTTTTTTTCAATTTTTTTTTTAATTTTTTCTAAATTTTTTTTTTTGTTTTTTTTTTATTTTTTTAATGTTTTTTTGAAATTTTTTTAAAAATTTTTTTTCGAAATTATTTTTTTTTAGAAAATTTTTTTTCGAAATTTTATTTTTTTGAAAATTTTTTATACGAAAATTTTTTTTGAAATTTTTTTTTTGGAATTTTTTCAAATTTTTTTTTGAACTTTTTTTTTGAAATTTTTTTTTTGAAATATTTTTAAAATTTTTTTTAATCTTTTTTTTATTTTTTTTAAATTTTTTTTTGAATATTTTTTTGTAATTTTTTTTTGAAATTTTTTTTTGAAAATTTTTTAAAATTTTTTTATTGAAAATTTTTTTTAAAAAATATTTTTTTCAAAATTTTATTTTTTTGAAAATTTTTTTACGAAAATTTTTTTTGAAATTTTTTTTTTCGATTTTTTTTTAAATTTTTTTAAATTTTTTTTTTGAATTTTATTTTTTTAATTTTTTTTCGAAATTTTTTTTTTTTGAAAATTTATTTTTACGAAAATTTTTTTTGAAATTTCTTTTTTTGAAATTTTTTTTTTCAATTTTTTTTGAAGTTTTTTTTAAAATTTTTTTTTGAATTTTTTTTAAAATTTTTTTTGAATTTTTTTTGAAATTTTTTTTTTGAAATTTTTTTTTGTAATTTTTTTTTAATTTTTTTTTAAATTGTTTTTTTCGAATTTTTTTTTGTAATTTTTTTTAAATATTTTTTTTGATTTTTTTTATAAATTTTTTTTTGAATTTTTTTTTTTAATTTTTTTTTGAATTTTTTTAAAAATTTTTTTTGAATTTTTTTTGTAATATTTTTTAAAATTTTCTTTTGTAATTTTTTTCGAAATTTTTTTTGAAATTTTTTTTGAAGTTTTTTTTGAAATTTTTTTTTGAATTTTTTTTTTTGAAATTTTTTTTTTCGATTTTTTTTTAAATTTTTTTTTTATTTTTTTTTACGAATTTTTTTTTTCAATTTTTTTTTTTGAAAATTTTTTAAAATTTTTTTATGAAAATTTTTTTTTGTGAATTTTTTTTTGTAATTTTTTTTAAATTTTTTTTTGATTTTTTTTATAAATTTTTTTTGAATTTTTTTTCAAATTTTTTTTAAATCTTTTTTTTAATTTTTTTTTGTAAATTTTTTTAAAATTTTTTCTAAAATTTTTTTTTTGTTTTTTTTCATTTTTTTAATTTTTTTTTGAAAATTTTTTTTAAAATTTTTTTTCGAAATTTTTTTTTTTTGAAAATTTTTTTTAAAAAAAATTTTTTCGAAATTTTATTTTTTTTAATATTTTTTTTTCAATTTTTTTTTGAAAATTTTTTTTTTGAATTTTTTTTTTTGAAATTTTTTTTGAAAAATTTTCTCTTTGAATTTTTTTTTATTTTTAAAAATTTTTTTAAGAAAATTTTTTTTGAAATTTTTTTTTGGAATTTTTTCAAATTTTTTCTTTTGAAATTTTTTTTCGATTTTTTTTTAATTTTTTTTAAAAAATTTTTTGAATTTTTTTAAATTTTTTTTTTGAAATTTTTTTTTAATTTTTTTTAAAATTTTTTTTCGATTTTTTATTTTTTTGAAAATTTTTTTACGAAAATTTTTTTTGAAATTTTTTTTTTAATTTTTTTTTTTCAATTTTTTTTGAATTTTTTTTGTAATTTTTTTTAAAATTTTTTTTAAATTGTTTTTTTTTTATTTTTTTTTGAATTTTTTTTTAAATTTTTTTTTGAATTTTTTTTTAAATTTTTTTTTGAATTTTTTTTAAAAATTTTTTTTGAATCTTTTTTTTTTATTTTTTTTTGAATTTTTTTTGTAATTTTTTTTTAAATTTTTTCTAAATTTTTTTTTTTGTTTTTTTTTTATTTTTTTAATGTTTTTTTGAAATTTTTTTTAAAATTTTTTTTCGAAATTATTTTTTTTTAGAAAAATTTTTTTCGAAATTTTATTTTTTTGAAAATTTTTTATACGAAAATTTTTTTTGAAATTTTTTTTTTGGAATTTTTTCAAATTTTTTTTTGAACTTTTTTTTTGAAATTTTTTTTTTGAAATATTTTTAAAATTTTTTTTTAATCTTTTTTTTATTTTTTTTAAATTTTGTTTTTGAATATTTTTTTGTAATTTTTTTTTGAAATTTTTTTTTGAAATTTTTTTTTGAAAATTTTTTAAAATTTTTTTATGAATTTTTTTTTGGGAATTTTTTTTTAAATTTTTTTTTTATTTTTTTTTCAATTTTTTTTTTGAAATTTTTTTTTCTGAATTTTTTTTTTGAATTTTTTTTTGAAAAATTTTCTCTTTGAATTTTTTTTCGAATTTTTTTTTTCATTTTTTTTAAATATTTTTTTTGAATTTTTTTAAAATTTTTTTTTGAAATTTTTTTTGAATTTTTTTTAAAATTTTTTTTCGAAATTTTATTTTTTTGAAATTTTTTTTTTACGAAAATTTTTTTTTAAATTTTTTTTTTTTAATTTTTTTTTGAAATTTTTTTTGAATGTTTTTTAAAATTTTTTTTCGAAATTTTATTTTTTTGAAAATTTTTTTTACGAAAATTTTTTTTGTAATTTTTTTAAAATTTTTTTTTAAATTGTTTTTTTTAATTTTTTTTTGAAATTTTTTTAAAATTTTTTTTCGAAATTTAATTTTTTTGAAAATTTTTTTTTACGAAAATTTTTTTTTGAATTTTTTTTTGAAATTTTTTTTTTGAAATTTTTTTTTAAATTTTTTTTTTCGATTTTTTTAAAATTTTTTTTTTAAATTTTTTTTTTCATTTTTTTTTGTGAATTTTTTTTAAAATTTTTTTTTCAATTTTTTTTAAATTTTTTTTTGTTTTTTTTTGAAATTTTTTTATTTTTTTAATTTTTTTTCGAAATTTTTTTTTTTTTGAAAATTTTTTTTTACGAAAATTTTTTTTTAAATTTTTTTTTTTGAAATTTTTTTTTTCAATTTTTTTTTGAAGTTTTTTTTAAAATTTTTTTTTGAATTTTTTTTAAAATTTTTTTTGAATTTTTTTTGAAATTTTTTTTTTGAAATTTTTTTTTGTAATTTTTTTTAAAATTTTTTTTAAATTGTTTTTTTCGAATTTTTTTTTGTAATTTTTTTTAAATATTTTTTTTGATTTTTTTTATAAATTTTTTTTTGAATTTTTTTTTAAAATTTTTTTTTGAATTTTTTTTAAAATTTTTTTTGAATTTTTTTTGTAATATTTTTTAAAATTTTCTTTTGTAATTTTTTTCGAAATTTTTTTTGAAATTTTTTTTTCGATTTTTTTTAAAATTTTTTTTTTATTTTTTTTTTACGAATTTTTTTTTAAATTTTTTTTTTCAATTTTTTTTTTTGAAAATTTTTTAAAATTTTTTTTTGTGAATTTTTTTAAAATTTTTTTTTTAATTTTTTTTCCGAATTTTTTTTTTGTAATTTTTTTTAATTTTTTTTTTGATTTTTTTTATAATTTTTTTTTGAATTTTTTTTAAAATTTTTTTTAAATCTTTTTTTTTATTTTTTAAAAATTTTTTCTAAAATTTTTTTTTTGTTTTTTTTCATTTTTTTAATTTTTTTTTGAAAATTTTTTTTAAAATTTTTTTTCGAAATTTTTTTTTTTTGAAAATTTTTTTTAAAAAACATTTTTATCGAAATTTTATTTTTTTTAATATTTTTTTTTCAATTTTTTTTTTGAAAATTTTTTTTTTGAATTTTTTTTTTTGAAATTTTTTTTGAAAAATTTTCTCTTTGAATTTTTTTTTATTTTTAAAAAATTTTTTAAGAACATTTTTTTTGAAATTATTTTTTTTAATTTTTTTTCGAAATTATTTTTTTTTAGAAAAATTTTTTTCGAAATTTTATTTTTTTGAAAATTTTTTATACGAAAATTTTTTTTGAAATTTTTTTTTTGGAATTTTTTCAAATTTTTTTTTGAACTTTTTTTTTGAAATTTTTTTTTTGAAATTTTTTTTAAATTTTTTTTTAATCTTTTTTTTATTTTTTTTTGAAAATTTTTTTTTAAATTTTTTTTCGAAATTTTTTTTTTTGAAATTTTATTTTTTGAAATTTTATTTTTTTGAAAATTTTTTTTACGAAAATTTTTTTTTAAATTTTTTTTTTCATTTTTTTTGAATTTTTTTTTGAATTTTTTTTAAAATTTTTTTTTGATTTTTTTTTTTAAATTTTTTTTGAATTTTTTTTGTAATATTTTTTAAAATTTTCTTTTGTAATTTTTTTCGAAATTTTTTTGAAATTTTTTTTGAAGTTTTTTTTGAAAATTTTTTTTTGAAATTTTTTTTTTTAAATTTTTATTCGAAATTTTTATTTTTTCGAAAATTTTTTTTAAAAAAAATTTTTTTTTGTTATTTTTTTTAAATTTTTTTTTAAATTGTTTTTTTCGAATTTTTTTTTGTAATTTTTTTTTAATTTTTTTTTTGATTTTTTTTATAAATTTTTTTTTGAATTTTTTTTTTGAAAATTTTTTAAAATTTTTTTATGAAAATTTTTTTTTGTGAATTTTTTTAAAATTTTTTTTTTACATTTTTTTTTCGAATTTTTTTTTGTAATTTTTTTTAAATTTTTTTTTTGATTTTTTTTATAAATTTTTTTTGAATTTTTTTTTAAATTTTTTTTAAATCTTTTTTTTTATTTTTTTTTGTAAATTTGTAAGTTTTTTTTAAAATTTTTTTTTGAAATTTTTTTTTAAAATTTATTTTTGTAATTTTTTTTTTAATTTTTTTCAAATTGTTTTTTTCGAATTTTTTTTGTAATTTTTTTTAAATATTTTTTTTGATTTTTTTTATAAATTTTTTTTAAAATTTTTTTTAAATTGTTTTTTTCGAATTTTTTTTTGTAATTTTTTTTTTATTTTTTTTTTAATTTTTTTTAAAATTTTTTTTTGAATTTTTTTTAAAAATTTTTTTTGAATCTTTTTTTTTTATTTTTTTTTGAATATTTTTTTGTAATTTTTTTTTGAAATTTTTTTTTGAAAATTTTTCAAAATTTTTTTATGAATTTTTTTTTGGGAATTTTTTTTAAAATTTTTTTTTCATTTTTTTTTCAATTTTTTTTTTGAAATTTTTTTTTCTGAATTTTTTGTTTGAATTTTTTTTTGAAAAATTTTCTCTTTGAATTTTTTTTCGAATTTATTTTTTTATTTTTTTTAAATATTTTTTTTGAATTTTTTTAAAATTTTTTTTTGAAATTTTTTTTTGAATTTTTTTTTAAATTTTTTTTCGAAATTTTATTTTTTTGAAATTTTTTTTTTACGAAAATTTTTTTTTTAATTTTTTTTTTTAATTTTTTTTTTGAAATTTTTTTTGTATGTTTTTTAAAATTTTTTTTCGAAATTTTATTTTTTTGAAAATTTTTTTTTACGAAAATTTTTTTTGTAATTTTTTTAAAATTTTTTTTTTAAATTGTTTTTTTTAATTTTTTTTTGAAATTTTTTTAAAATTTTTTTTCGAAATTTAATTTTTTTGAAAATTTTTTTTTACGAAAATTTTTTTTTCAATTTTTTTTTTGAAATTTTTTTTTTGAAATTTTTTTTTAAATTTTTTTTTTCGATTTTTTTTAAATTTTTTTTTTTTTTTTTACGAAATTTTTTTTTTTTTTTGAAAATTTTTTAAAATTTTTTTATTGAAAATTTTTTTTAAAAAATATTTTTTTCAAAATTTTATTTTTTTGAAAATTTTTTTACGAAAATTTTTTTTGAAATTTTTTTTTTCGATTTTTTTTTTAAATTTTTTTAAATTTTTTTTTTGAATTTTATTTTTTTAATTTTTTTTCGAAATTTTTTTTTTTTGAAAATTTATTTTTACGAAAATTTTTTTTGAAATTTTTTTTTTTGAAATTTTTTTTTTCAATTTTTTTTGAAGTTTTTTTTAAAATTTTTTTTTGAATTTTTTTTAAAATTTTTTTTGAATTTTTTTTGAAATTTTTTTTTTGAAATTTTTTTTTGTAATTTTTTTTAAAATTTTTTTTAAATTGTTTTTTTCGAATTTTTTTTTGTAATTTTTTTTAAATATTTTTTTTGATTTTTTTTATAAATTTTTTTTTGAATTTTTTTTTAAAATTTTTTTTTGATTTTTTTTTTAAATTTTTTTTGAATTTTTTTTGTAATATTTTTTAAAATTTTCTTTTGTAATTTTTTTCGAAATTTTTTTTGAAATTTTTTTTGAAGTTTTTTTTGAAAATTTTTTTTGAATTTTTTTTTTTGAAATTTTTTTTTTCGATTTTTTTTTAAATTTTTTTTTTATTTTTTTTTACGAATTTTTTTTTAAATTTTTTTTTCAATTTTTTTTTTGGAAAATTTTTTAAAATTTTTTTATGAAAATTTTTTTTTGTGAATTTTTTTAAATTTTTTTTTTCGAATTTTTTTTTGTAATTTTTTTTTAAATTTTTTTTTTGATTTTTTTTATAAATTTTTTTTGAATTTTTTTTTAAATTTTTTTTAAATCTTTTTTTTTATTTTTTTTTGTAAATTTTTTTAAAATTTTTTCTAAAATTTTTTTTTGTTTTTTTTCATTTTTTTAATTTTTTTTTGAAAATTTTTTTTAAAATTTTTTTTCGAAATTTTTTTTTTTTGAAAATTTTTTTTAAAAAAAGTTTTTATCGAAATTTAATTTTTTTTTAATATTTTTTTTTCAATTTTTTTTTTGAAAATTTTTTTTTTGAATTTTTTTTTTTGAAATTTTTTTTGAAAAATTTTCTCTTTGAATTTTTTTTTATTTTAAAAAAATGTTTTAAGAACATTTTTTTCGAAATTTTTTTTTTGGAATTTTTTCAAATTTTTTCTTTTGAAATTTTTTTTCGATTTTTTTTTAATTTTTTTTTTAAATTTTTTTGAATTTTTTTAAATTTTTTTTTTGAAATTTTTTTAAAATTTTTTTTTAAATTTTTTTTCGATTTTTTATTTTTTTGAAAATTTTTTTACGAAAATTTTTTTTGAAATTTTTTTTTTGAAATTTTTTTTTTCAATTTTTTTTGAATTTTTTTTGTAATTTTTTTTAAAATTTTTTTTAAATTGTTTTTTTCGAATTTTTTTTTGTAATTTTTTTTTTATTTTTTTTTGAATTTTTTTTCAAATTTTTTTTTTGAATTTTTTTTAAAAATTTTTTTTGATTCTTTTTTTTTTATTTTTTTTTGAATTTTTTTTGTAATTTTTTTTTTAATTTTTTCTAAAATTTTTTTTCTGTTTTTTTTTATTTTTTTAATGTTTTTTTGAAATTTTTTTTTTAATTTTTTTTCGAAATTATTTTTTTTTAGAAAAATTTTTTTCGAAATTTTATTTTTTTGAAAATTTTTTATACGAAAATTTTTTTTGAAATTTTTTTTTTTGGAATTTTTTCAAATTTTTTTTTGAACTTTTTTTTTGAATTTTTTTTTTTGAATATTTTTTTGTAATTTTTTTTTGAAATTTTTTTTTGAAAATTTTTTAAAATTTTTTTATGAATTTTTTTTTGTGAATTTTTTTTTAAATTTTTTTTTTATTTTTTCTTCAATTTTTTTTTGAAAATTTTTTAAAATTTTTTTATGAAATTTTTTTTTTGTGAATTTTTTTAAAATTTTTTTTTTAATTTTTTTTTTTGGAATTTTTTTTTGGAATTTTTTTTTAATTTTTTTTTTGAAATTTTTTTTAAAATTTTTTTTGAATCTTTTTTTTATTTTTTTTGAATTTTTTTTTGTAAATTTTTTTAAAATTTTTTCTAAAATTTTTTTTTTGTTTTAATTTTTTTTTGAAAATTTTTTTTAAAATTTTTTTTCGAAATTTTTTTTTTTGAAATTTTATTTTTGAAATTTTATTTTTTTGAAAATTTTTTTTACGAAAATTTTTTTTTTAATTTTTTTTTTCATTTTTTTTGAATTTTTTTTTGAATTTTTTTTAAAATTTTTTTTTGATTTTTTTTTAAAATTTTTTTTGAATTTTTTTTGTAATATTTTTTAAAATTTTCTTTTGTAATTTTTTTCGAAATTTTTTTTGAAATTTTTTTTTGAAGTTTTTTTTGAAAATTTTTTTTTGAAATTTTTTTTTTAAATTTTTATTCGAAATTTTTATTTTTTCGAAAATTTTTTTTAAAAAAAATTTTTTTTTGTTATTTTTTTTAAATTTTTTTTTAAATTGTTTTTTTCGAATTTTTTTTCGTAATTTTTTTTAAATTTTTTTTTTGATTTTTTTTATAAATTTTTTTTGAATTTTTTTTTTGAATTTTTTTGTAATATTTTTTAAAATTTTCTATTGTAATTTTTTTCGAAATTTTTTTTGAAATTTTTTTTGAAGTTTTTTTTGAAAATTTTTTTTGAATTTTTTTTTTTGAAATTTTTTTTTTCGATTTTTTTTTAAATTTTTTATTTATTTTTTTTAACGAATTTTTTTTTTAATTTTTTTTTCAATTTTTTTTTGAAAATTTTTTAAAATTTTTTTATGAAATTTTTTTTTTGTGAATTTTTTTAAAAATTTTTTTTAAAATTTTTTTTTCGAATTTTTTTTTGTAATTTTTTTTAAATTTTTTTTTGATTTTTTTTATAAATTTTTTTTGAATTTTTTTAAAAATTTTTTTTAAATCTTTTTTTTTATTTTTTTTTGTAAATTTTTTTAAAATTTTTTCTAAAATTTTTTTTTTTTTTTTTTTCATTTTTTAAATTTTTTTTTAAATTTTTTTTCGAAACTTTTTTTTTTTGAAAATTTTTTTAAAAAAAAATTTTTTTCGAAATTTTATTTTTTTAATATTTTTTTTTCAATTTTTTTTTTGAAAATTTTATTTTTTGAATTTTTTTTTTTGAAATTTTTTTTGAAAAATTTTCTCTTTGAATTTTTTTTGATTTTTAAAAATTTTTTTAAGAAAATTTTTTTTGAAATTTTTTTTTTGGAATTTTTTCAAATTTTTTTTTTGAAATTTTTTTTCGATTTTTTTTTTATTTTTTTTTAAAAATTTTTTTTGAATTTTTTTTGAAATTTTTTTTAAATTTTTTTTTTAATTTTTTTTCGATTTTTTATTTTTTTGAAAATTTTTTTACGAAAATTTTTTTTGAAATTTTTTTTTTGAAATTTTTTCATTTTTTTTTTGAACTTTTTTTTTAAAATTTTTTTTTTGAAATTTTTTTTAAATTTTTTTTTTAATCTTTTTTTTATTTTTTTTGAATTTTTTTTTGAAAATTTTTTTTAAAATTTTTTTTTTGAATATTTTTTCGTAATTTTTTTTTGAAATTTTTTTTTGAAAATTTTTTAAAATTTTTTTATGAATTTTTTTTTTGTGAATTTTTTTTTAAATTTTTTTTTTTTTTTTTTCAATTTTTTTTTTGAAAATTTTTTTTCTGAATTTTTTTTTTGAAATTTTTTTTGAAAAATTTTCTCTTTGAATTTTTTTCGAATTTTTTTTTATTTTTTTTAAATATTTTTTTTGAATTTTTTTTTGAAATTTTTTTTGAATTTTTTTTTAAATTTTTTTTCGAAATTTTATTTTTTTGAAATTTTTTTTTTACGAAAATTGTTTTTGAAATTTTTTTTTTTTAAATTTTTTTTGAATTTTTTTTAAAATATTTTTTCGAAATTTTATTTTTTTGAAAATTTTTTTTTACGAAAATTTTTTTTGAATTTTTTTTGTAATTTTTTTTTAAATTGTTTTTTTAAATTTTTTTTTGAAATTTTTTTTTAATTTTTTTTCGAAATTTAATTTTTTTGAAATTTTTTTTTTACGAAAATTTTTTTTTGAATTTTTTTTGAAATTTTTTTTAAATTTTTTTTTTCGATTTTTTTTAAATTTTTTTTTTTATTTTTTTTACGAAATTTGTTTTTATTATTTTTTTTTATTTTTTTTTTGAAAATTTTTTAAAATTTTTTTATTGAAAATTTTTTTAAAAAAATATTTTTTTCAAAATTTTATTTTTTTGAAAATTTTTTTACGAAAATTTTTTTTGAAATTTTTTTTTTCGATTTTTTTTAAAATTTTTTTTTTATTTTTTTTACGAATTTTTTTTTTTTTTTTTAATTTTTTTTTTCAATTTTTTTTTTTTAATTTTTTAAAATTTTTTTATGAAATTTTTTTTTTGTGAATTTTTTTTTAAATTTTTTTTTAAATTTTTTTTTTTGGAATTTTTTTTTGTAATTTTTTTTTTATTTTTTTTTTGAAATTTTTTTTAAAATTTTTTTTGAATCTTTTTTTTATTTTTTTTTGATTTTTTTTATTTTTTTAAAATTTTTTTTTGAAAATTTTTTTTGAATTTTTTTTTTTGAAATTTTTTTTTTCGATTTTTTTTTAAATTTTTTTTTTATTTTTTTTTACGAATTTTTTTTTTAATTTTTTTTTTTCAATTTTTTTTTTTGAAAATTTTTTAAAATTTTTTTATGAAAATTTTTTTTTGTGAATTTTTTTAAAAATTTTTTTTTTTATTTTTTTTTCGAATTTTTTTTTGTAATTTTTTTTAAATTTTTTTTTTGATTTTTTTTATAAATTTTTTTTGAATTTTTTTTTAAATTTTTTTTAAATCTTTTTTTTTATTTTTTTTGTAAATTTTTTTAAAATTTTTTCTAAAATTTTTTTTTTGTTTTTTTTCATTTTTTTAATTTTTTTTGAAAATTTTTTTTAAAATTTTTTTTCGAAATTTTTTTTTTTGAAAATTTTTTTCAAAAAAAATTTTTTTCGAAATTTTATTTTTTTTTAATATTTTTTTTTCAATTTTTTTTTTGAAAATTTTTTTTGAAATTTTTTTTGAATGTTTTTTAAAATTTTTTTTCGAAATTTTATTTTTTTGAAAATTTTTTTTTACGAAAATTTTTTTTGTAATTTTTTTAAAATTTTTTTTTTAAATTGTTTTTTTTAATTTTTTTTTGAAATTTTTTTAAAATTTTTTTTCGAAATTTAATTTTTTTGAAAATTTTTTTTTACGAAAATTTTTTTTTCAATTTTTTTTTTGAAAATTTTTTTTTGAAATTTTTTTTTAAATTTTTTTTTTCGATTTTTTTTAAATTTTTTTTTTTTTTTTTTACGAAATTTTTTTTTTTTTTTTGAAAATTTTTTAAAATTTTTTTATTGAAAATTTTTTTTAAAAAATATTTTTTTCAAAATTTTATTTTTTTGAAAATTTTTTTACGAAAATTTTTTTTGAAATTTTTTTTTTCGATTTTTTTTTAAAATTTTTTTAATTTTTTTTTTGAATTTTATTTTTTTAATTTTTTTTCGAAATTTTTTTTTTTTGAAAATTTATTTTTACGAAAATTTTTTTTGAAATTTTTTTTTTTGAAATTTTTTTTTTCAATTTTTTTTGAAGTTTTTTTTAAAATTTTTTTTTGAATTTTTTTTAAAATTTTTTTTGAATTTTTTTTGAAATTTTTTTTTTGAAATTTTTTTTTGTAATTTTTTTTAAAATTTTTTTTAAATTGTTTTTTTCGAATTTTTTTTTGTAATTTTTTTTAAATATTTTTTTTGATTTTTTTTATAAATTTTTTTTTGAATTTTTTTTTTAAATTTTTTTTTGATTTTTTTTTAAAATTTTTTTTGAATTTTTTTTGTAATATTTTTTAAAATTTTCTTTTGTAATTTTTTTCGAAATTTTTTTTGAAATTTTTTTTGAAGTTTTTTTTGAAAATTTTTTTTGAATTTTTTTTTTTGAAATTTTTTTTTTCGATTTTTTTTTAAATTTTTTTTTTATTTTTTTTTACGAATTTTTTTTTTAATTATTTTTTCAATTTTTTTTTTGAAAATTTTTTAAAATTTTTTTATGAAAATTTTTTTTTGTGAATTTTTTTAAAATTTTTTTTTCGAATTTTTTTTTGTAATTTTTTTTTAAATTTTTTTTTTGATTTTTTTTATAAATTTTTTTTGAATTTTTTTTTAAATTTTTTTTAAATCTTTTTTTTTATTTTTTTTTGTAAATTTTTTTAAAATTTTTTCTAAAATTTTTTTTTGTTTTTTTTCATTTTTTTAATTTTTTTTTGAAAATTTTTTTTAAAATTTTTTTTCGAAATTTTTTTTTTTGAAAATTTTTTTAAAAAAAAATTTTTATCGAAATTTAATTTTTTTTTAATATTTTTTTTTCAATTTTTTTTTGAAAATTTTTTTTTTGAATTTTTTTTTTTGAAATTTTTTTTGAAAAATTTTCTCTTTGAATTTTTTTTTATTTTAAAAAAATGTTTTAAGAACATTTTTTTCGAAATTTTTTTTTTGGAATTTTTTCAAATTTTTTCTTTTGAAATTTTTTTTCGATTTTTTTTAAATTTTTTTTTAAAATTTTTTTGAATTTTTTTAAATTTTTTTTTTGAAATTTTTTTTAAATTTTTTTTTAAATTTTTTTTCGATTTTTTATTTTTTTGAAAAATTTTTTACGAAAATTTTTTTTGAAATTTTTTTTTTGAAATTTTTTTTTTCAATTTTTTTTGAATTTTTTTTGTAATTTTTTTTTAAATTTTTTTTAAATTGTTTTTTTCGAATTTTTTTTTGTAATTTTTTTTTTATTTTTTTTTGAATTTTTTTTCAAATTTTTTTTTGAATTTTTTTTAAAAATTTTTTTTGATTCTTTTTTTTTTTATTTTTTTTTGAATTTTTTTTGTAATTTTTTCTTTAATTTTTTCTAAAATTTTTTTTTTGTTTTTTTTTATTTTTTTAATGTTTTTTTGAAATTTTTTTTTTTTAATTTTTTTTCGAAATTATTTTTTTTTAGAAAAATTTTTTTCGAAATTTTATTTTTTTGAAAATTTTTTATACGAAAATTTTTTTTGAAATTTTTTTTTTGGGAATTTTTTCAAATTTTTTTTTGAACTTTTTTTTTGAATTTTTTTTTTTGAATATTTTTTTGTAATTTTTTTTTGAAATTTTTTTTTGAAAATTTTTTAAAATTTTTTTATGAATTTTTTTTGTGAATTTTTTTTTAAATTTTTTTTTTATTTTTTCTTCAATTTTTTTTTGAAAATTTTTTAAAATTTTTTTATGAAATTTTTTTTTTGTGAATTTTTTTAAAATTTTTTTTTTAATTTTTTTTTTTGGAATTTTTTTTTGGAATTTTTTTTTAATTTTTTTTTTGAAATTTTTTTTAAAATTTTTTTTGAATCTTTTTTTTATTTTTTTTGAATTATTTTTTGTAAATTTTTTTAAAATTTTTTCTAAAATTTTTTTTTTGTTTTAATTTTTTTTTGAAAATTTTTTTTAAAATTTTTTTTCGAAATTTTTTTTTTTGAAATTTTATTTTTGAAATTTTATTTTTTTGAAAATTTTTTTTTTAATTTTTTTTTTCATTTTTTTTGAATTTTTTTTTGAATTTTTTTTAAAATTTTTTTTTGATTTTTTTTTTAAATTTTTTTTGATTTTTTTTTGTAATATTATTTAAAATTTTCTTTTGTAATTTTTTTCGAAATTTTTTTTGAAATTTTTTTTGAAGTTTTTTTTGAAAATTTTTTTTTGAAATTTTTTTTTTAAATTTTTATTCGAAATTTTTATTTTTTCGAAAATTTTTTTTAAAAAAAATTTTTTTTTGTTATTTTTTTTAAATTTTTTTTTAAATTGTTTTTTTCGAATTTTTTTTTGTAATTTTTTTTAAATTTTTTTTTTGATTTTTTTTATAAATTTTTTTTGAATTTTTTTTTTGAATTTTTTTGTAATATTTTTTAAAATTTTCTATTGTAATTTTTTTCGAAATTTTTTTTGAAATTTTTTTTGAAGTTTTTTTTGAAAATTTTTTTTGAATTTTTTTTTTTGAAATTTTTTTTTTCGATTTTTTTTTAAATTTTTTATTTATTTTTTTTAACGAATTTTTTTTTAAATTTTTTTTTCAATTTTTTTTGAAAATTTTTTAAAATTTTTTTATGAAATTTTTTTTTTTGTGAATTTTTTTTTTGAATTTTTTTGTAATATTTTTTAAAATTTTCTATTGTAATTTTTTTCGAAATTTTTTTTGAAATTTTTTTTGAAGTTTTTTTTGAAAATTTTTTTTGAATTTTTTTTTTTGAAATTTTTTTTTTCGATTTTTTTTTAAATTTTTTATTTATTTTTTTTAACGAATTTTTTTTTAAATTTTTTTTTCAATTTTTTTTTGAAAATTTTTTAAAATTTTTTTATGAAATTTTTTTTTTGTGAATTTTTTTAAAAATTTTTTTAAAAATTTTTTTTTCGAATTTTTTTTTGTAATTTTTTTTAAATTTTTTTTTTGATTTTTTTTATAAATTTTTTTTGAATTTTTTTAAAAATTTTTTTTAAATCTTTTTTTTTATTTTTTTTTGTAAATTTTTTTAAAATTTTTTCTAAAATTTTTTTTTTGTTTTTTTTCATTTTTTAAATTTTTTTTTTAATTTTTTTTCGAAACTTTTTTTTTTTGAAAATTTTTTTTAAAAAAAATTTTTTTCGAAATTTTATTTTTTTAATATTTTTTTTTCAATTTTTTTTTTGAAAATTTTATTTTTTGAATTTTTTTTTTTGAAATTTTTTTCGAAAAATTTTCTCTTTGAATTTTTTTTGATTTTTAAAAATTTTTTTAAGAAAATTTTTTTTGAAATTTTTTTTTTGGAATTTTTTCAAATTTTTTTTTGAATTTTTTTTTCGATTTTTTTTTTATTTTTTTTTAAAAATTTTTTTTGAATTTTTTTTGAAATTTTTTTTTAATTTTTTTTTTAATTTTTTTTCGATTTTTTATTTTTTTGAAAATTTTTTTACGAAAATTTTTTTTGAAATTTTTTTTTTGAAATTTTTTCATTTTTTTTTTGAACTTTTTTTTTAAAATTTTTTTTTGAAATTTTTTTTAAATTTTTTTTTTAATCTTTTTTTTATTTTTTTTGAATTTTTTTTTGAAAATTTTTTTTTAAATTTTTTTTTTGAATATTTTTTCGTAATTTTTTTTTGAAATTTTTTTTTGAAAATTTTTTAAAATTTTTTTATGAATTTTTTTTTTGTGAATTTTTTTTTAAATTTTTTTTTTTTTTTTTTTTCAATTTTTTTTTTGAAAATTTTTTTTCTGAATTTTTTTTTTGAAATTTTTTTTGAAAAATTTTCTCTTTGAATTTTTTTCGAATTTTTTTTTATTTTTTTTAAATATTTTTTTTGAATTTTTTTTTTGAAATTTTTTTTGAATTTTTTTTAAAATTTTTTTTCGAAATTTTATTTTTTTGAAATTTTTTTTTTACGAAAATTTTTTTTGAAATTTTTTTTTTTTAAATTTTTTTTGAATTTTCTTTAAAATTTTTTTTCGAAATTTTATTTTTTTGAAAATTTTTTTTTTACGAAAATTTTTTTTGAATTTTTTTTGTAATTTTTTTTTAAATTGTTTTTTTTAATTTTTTTTTGAAATTTTTTTTTAATTTTTTTTCGAAATTTAATTTTTTTGAAATTTTTTTTTTACGAAAATTTTTTTTTGAATTTTTTTTGAAATTTTTTTTAAATTTTTTTTTTCGATTTTTTTTAAATTTTTTTTTTTATTTTTTTTACGAAATTTGTTTTTATTATTTTTTTTTTATTTTTTTTTTGAAAATTTTTTAAAATTTTTTTATTGAAAATTTTTTTAAAAAAATATTTTTTTCAAAATTTTATTTTTTTGAAAATTTTTTTACGAAAATTTTTTTTGAAATTTTTTTTTTCGATTTTTTTTAAAATTTTTTTTTTATTTTTTTTACGAATTTTTTTTTTTTTTTTAAATTTTTTTTTTCAATTTTTTTTTTTAAATTTTTTAAAATTTTTTTATGAAATTTTTTTTTTGTGAATTTTTTTTTAAATTTTTTTTTAAATTTTTTTTTTTGGAATTTTTTTTTGTAATTTTTTTTTTATTTTTTTTTTTGAAATTTTTTTTTAAATTTTTTTTGAATCTTTTTTTTATTTTTTTTTGATTTTTTTTATTTTTTTAAAATTTTTTTTTGAAAATTTTTTTTGAATTTTTTTTTTTGAAATTTTTTTTTTCGATTTTTTTTTAAATTTTTTTTTTATTTTTTTTTAAGAATTTTTTTTTTTATTTTTTTTTTCAATTTTTTTTTTTGAAAATTTTTTAAAATTTTTTTATGAAAATTTTTTTTTGTGAATTTTTTTAAAATTTTTTTTTTTTATTTTTTTTTCGAATTTTTTTTTGTAATTTTTTTTAAATTTTTTTTTTGATTTTTTTTATAAATTTTTTTTGAATTTTTTTTAAAATTTTTTTTAAATCTTTTTTTTTATTTTTTTTGTAAATTTTTTTAAAATTTTTTCTAAAATTTTTTTTTTGTTTTTTTTCATTTTTTTAATTTTTTTTGAAAATTTTTTTTAAAATTTTTTTTCGAAATTTTTTTTTTTGAAAATTTTTTTCAAAAAAAATTTTTTTCGAAATTTTATTTTTTTTTAATATTTTTTTTTCAATTTTTTTTTTGAAAATTTTTTTTTTGAATTTTTTTTTTTTAAATTTTTTTTGAAAAATTTTCTCTTTGAATTTTTTTTTATTTTTAAAAAATTTTTTAAGAACATTTTTTTTGAAATTTTTTTTTTGGAATTTTTTCAAATTTTTTCTTTTGAAATTTTTTTTCGATTTTTTTTTTATTTTTTTTTTAAATTTTTTTGAATTTTTTTAAATTTTTTTTTGAAATTTTTTTTAAATTTTTTTTTTAATTTTTTTTCGATTTTTTATTTTTTTGAAAATTTTTTTACGAAAATTTTTTTTGAAATTTTTTTTTTGAAATTTTTTTTTTCAATTTTTTTTTGAATTTTTTTTGTTATTTTTTTTAAATTTTTTTTTAAATTGTTTTTTTCGAATTTTTTTTTGTAATTTTTTTTAAATTTTTTTTTTGATTTTTTTTATAAATTTTTTTTGAATTTTTTTTTGAATTTTTTTGTAATATTTTTTAAAATTTTCTATTGTAATTTTTTTCGAAATTTTTTTTGAAATTTTTTTTGAAGTTTTTTTTGAAAATTTTTTTTGAATTTTTTTTTTTTTAATTTTTTTTTTCGATTTTTTTTTTAATTTTTTATTTATTTTTTTTTACGAATTTTTTTTTAAATTTTTTTTTCAATTTTTTTTGAAAATTTTTTAAAATTTTTTTATGAAATTTTTTTTTTGTGAATTTTTTTGAAAATTTTTTTTTAAATTTTTTTTTCGAATTTTTTTTTGTAATTTTTTTTAAATTTTTTTTTTGATTTTTTTATAAATTTTTTTTGAATTTTTTTTAAAATTTTTTTTAAATCTTTTTTTTTATTTTTTTTTGTAAATTTTTTTAAAATTTTTTCTAAAATTTTTTTTTTGTTTTTTTTCATTTTTTAAATTTTTTTTTGAATTTTTTTTTTTTAATTTTTTTTCGAAACTTTTTTTTTTTGAAAATTTTTTAAAAAAAAAATTTTTTTCGAAATTTTATTTTTTTAATATTTTTTTTTCAATTTTTTTTTTGAAAATTTTATTTTTTGAATTTTTTTTTTTGAAATTTTTTTTGAAAAATTTTCTCTTTGAATTTTTTTTGATTTTTAAAAATTTTTTTAAGAAATTTTTTTTGAAATTTTTTTTTTGGAATTTTTTCAAATTTTTTTTTTGAAATTTTTTTTCGATTTTTTTTTTATTTTTTTTAAAAATTTTTTTGAATTTTTTTTTATTTTTTTTGGAAATTTTTTTTAAATTTTTTTTTTAATTTTTTTTCGATTTTTTATTTTTTTGAAAATTTTTTTACGAAAATTTTTTTTTAATTTTTTTTTTGAAATTTTTTCATTTTTTTTTTGAACTTTTTTTTTGAAATTTTTTTTTTGAAATTTTTTTTAAATTTTTTTTTTAATCTTTTTTTTTGAATTTTTTTTTGAAAATTTTTTTTTAAATTTTTTTTTTGAATATTTTTTTGTAATTTTTTTTTGAAATTTTTTTTTGAAAATTTTTTAAAATTTTTTTATGAATTTTTTTTTTGTGAATTTTTTTTTAAATTTTTTTTTTATTTTTTTTTCAATTTTTTTTTGAAAATTTTTTTTCTGAATTTTTTTTTTGAAACTTTTTTTGAAAAATTTTCTCTTTGAATTTTTTTTTCGAATTTTTTTTTATTTTTTTTAAATATTTTTTTTGAATTTTTTTTTGAAATTTTTTTTGAATTTTTTTTAAAATTTTTTTTCGAAATTTTATTTTTTTGAAATTTTTTTTTTACGAAAATTTTTTTTGAAATTTTTTTTTTAAAATTTTTTTTGAAATTTTTTTTGAATTTTTTTTAAAATTTTTTTTCGAAATTTTATTTTTTTGAAAATTTTTTTTTACGAAAATTTTTTTTGAATTTTTTTTGTAATTTTTTAAAAAAAATTTTTTAAATTGTTTTTTTTTGATTTTTTTTTGAAATTTTTTTTTAATTTTTTTTCGAAATTTAATTTTTTTGAAATTTTTTTTTTACGAAAATTTTTTTTTGAATTTTTTTTTTGAAATTTTTTTTTTGAAATTTTTTTTAAATTTTTTTTTTCGATTTTTTTTAAATTTTTTTTTTATTTTTTTTACGAAATTTTTTTTTTTTATTTTTTTTTTATTTTTTTTTTGAAAATTTTTTAAAATTTTTTTATTGAAAATTTTTTTTAAAAAATATTTTTTTCAAAATTTTATTTTTTTGAAAATTTTTTTACGAAAATTTTTTTTGAAATTTTTTTTTTCGAATTTTTTTTTTTTTTTTAATTTTTTTTTTCAATTTTTTTTTTTTAATTTTTTAAAAATTTTTTATGAAATTTTTTTTTTGTGAATTTTTTTTTAAATTTTTTTTTAAATTTTTTTTTTTGGAATTTTTTTTTGTAATTTTTTTTTTATTTTTTTTTTAAATTTTTCTAAAAATTTTTTTTGAATCTTTTTTTTATTTTTTTTTGATTTTTTTTTTATTTTTTTTAAATTTTTTTTTGTTTTTTTTTTTTATTTTTTAAATTTTTTTTTGAAAATTTTTTTTTTAATTTTTTTTCGAAATTTTTTTTTTTTGAAAATTTTTTTTTAGAAAAATTTTTTTCGAAATTTTATTTTTTTGAAAATTTTTTTTACGAAAATTTTTTTTTTAATTTTTTTTTTCATTTTTTTTGAATTTTTTTTGTGATTTTTTTTTTAAATTTTTTTTAAAATTTTTTTTTCAATTTTTTTTTTGAAAATTTTTTTTTTGAATTTTTTTTTCAATTTTTTTTTTGAAAATTTTTTTTTTGAATTTTTTTTTAATTTTTTTTAAAAATTTTTTTACGAAAAATTTTTTTGAAATTTTTTTTTTGGAATTTTTTTTAATTTTTTTTTTGAATTTTTTTTTTTTATTTTTTTTCGAAATTTTTTTTTTTTGAAAATTTTTTTTTACGAAAATTTTTTTTGAATTTTTTTTTTTTGAAATTTTTTTTTTCAATTTTTTTTTGAAGTTTTTTTTTAAATTTTTTTTTGAAATTTTTTTTTTGAAATTTTTTTTTGTAATTTTTTTTTTAAATTTTTTTTAAATTGTTTTTTTCGAATTTTTTTTTGTAATTTTTTTTAAATATTTTTTTTGATTTTTTTTATAAATTTTTTTTGAATTTTTTTAAAATTTTTTTTAAATCTTTTTTTTTATTTTTTTTTTGAAAATTTTTTAAAATTTTTTTATGAAAATTTTTTTTGTGAATTTTTTTAAAAATTTTTTTTTTTTTTTCGAATTTTTTTTTGTAATTTTTTTTAAATTTTTTTTTTGATTTTTTTTATAAATTTTTTTTGAATTTTTTTAAAATTTTTTTTAAATCTTTTTTTTTATTTTTTTTTTGTAAATTTTTTTAAAATTTTTTTTTTGTTTTTTTTCATTTTTTTAATTTTTTTTGGAAATTTTTTTTAAAATTTTTTTTCGAAATTTTTTTTTTTTGAAAATTTTTTTTAAAAAATTTTTTTTCGAAATTTTATTTTTTTTTAATATTTTTTTTTCAATTTTTTTTTTGAAAATTTTTTTTTTGAATTTTTTTTTTGAAATTTTTTTTGAAAAATTTTCTCTTTGAATTTTTTTTTATTTTTAAAAATTTTTTTAAGAAAATTTTTTTTGAAATTTTTTTTTTGGAATTTTTTCAAATTTTTTCTTTTGAAATTTTTTTTCGATTTTTTTTTTATTTTTTTTTTAAATTTTTTTGAATTTTTTTAAATTTTTTTTTTTTAATTTTTTTTAAATTTTTTTTTAAATTTTTTTTCGATTTTTTATTTTTTTGAAAATTTTTTTACGAAAATTTTTTTTGAAATTTTTTTTTTGAAATTTTTTTTTTCAATTTTTTTTGATTTTTTTTTGTAATTTTTTTTAAAATTTTTTTTAAATTGTTTTTTTCGAATTTTTTTTTGTAATTTTTTTTTGAATTTTTTTTAAAATTTTTTTTTGAATTTTTTTTAAAAATTTTTTTTGAATCTTTTTTTTTTATTTTTTTTTGAATTTTTTTTGTAATTTTTTTTTTAATTTTTTCTAAATTTTTTTTTTTGTTTTTTTTTTATTTTTTAAATGTTTTTTTGAAATTTTTTTTTAAAATTTTTTTTCGAAATTATTTTTTTTTAGAAAAATTTTTTTCGAAATTTTATTTTTTTGAAAATTTTTTATACGAAAATTTTTTTTGAAATTTTTTTTTTGGAATTTTTTCAAATTTTTTTTTGAACTTTTTTTTATTTTTTTTTTATTTTTTTTTTTGAATATTTTTTTGTAATTTTTTTTTTAAATTTTTTTTTGAAAATTTTTTAAAATTTTTTTATGAATTTTTTTTGTGAATTTTTTTTTTAATTTTTTTTTTATTTTTTTTTCAATTTTTTTTTTGAAAATTTTTTTTCTGAATTTTTTTTTTGAATTTTTTTTTTGAAAAATTTTCTCTTTGAATTTTTTTTCGAATTTTTTTTTTTATTTTTTTTAAATATTTTTTTTGAATTTTTTTAAAATTTTTTTTTGAAATTTTTTTTGAATTTTTTTTAAAATTTTTTTTCGAAATTTTATTTTTTTGAAATTTTTTTTTTACGAAAATTTTTTTTGAAATTTTTTTTTTTAATTTTTTTTTGAAATTTTTTTTGAATGTTTTTTAAAATTTTTTTTCGAAATTTAATTTTTTTGAAAATTTTTTTTTACGAAAATTTTTTTTGAATTTTTTTTGTAATTTTTTTAAATTTTTTTTTTTAAATTGTTTTTTTTTTTTTTTTTGAAATTTTTTTTAAATTTTTTTTCGAAATTTAATTTTTTTGAAAAATTTTTTTTACGAAAATTTTTTTTTGAATTTTTTTTTGAAATTTTTTCTTTGAAATTTTTTTTTAATTTTTTTTTTTCGATTTTTTTTAAAATTTTTTTTTTATTTTTTTAAAAAAATATTTTTTTCAAAATTTTATTTTTTTGAAAATTTTTCACGAAAATTTTTTTTGAAATTTTTTTTTTCGATTTTTTTTTAAATTTTTTTTAATTTTTTTTTTGAAATTTTTTTTTTAATTTTTTTTCGAAATTTTTTTTTTTTGAAAATTTTTTTTTACGAAAATTTTTTTTGAAATTTTTTTTTTTGAAATTTTTTTTTCAATTTGTTTTTGAAGTTTTTTTTAAAATTTTTTTTTGAATTTTTTTTCAAAATTTTTTTTGAATTTTTTTTGAAATTTTTTTTTTGAAATTTTTTTTTGTAATTTTTTTTTTTAATTTTTTTTAAATTGTTTTTTTCGAATTTTTTTTGTAATTTTTTTTAAATATTTTTTTTGATTTTTTTTATAAATTTTTTTTTGAATTTTTTTTTTAAATTTTTTTTTGAATTTTTTTTAAAATTTTTTTTGAATTTTTTTTGTAATATTTTTTAAAATTTTCTTTTGTAATTTTTTTCGAATTTTTTTTTGAAATTTTTTTTGAAGTTTTTTTTGAAAATTTTTTTTGAATTTTTTTTTTGAAATTTTTTTTTTCGATTTTTTTTAAAATTTTTTTTTTATTTTTTTTTACGATTTTTTTTTTTAATTTTTTTTTTCAATTTTTTTTTTTGAAAATTTTTTTAAATTTTTTTATGAAAATTTTTTTTTGTGAATTTTTTTAAAATTTTTTTTTTAAATTTTTTTTTCGAATTTTTTTTTGTAATTTTTTTTAAATTTTTTTTTTGATTTTTTTTATAAATTTTTTTTGAATTTTTTTTAAATCTTTTTTTTTTATTTTTATTTTTAAATTTTTTTAAAATTTTTTCTAAAATTTTTTTTTTGTTTTTTTAAATTTTTTTTTGAAAATTTTTTTTTAAATTTTTTTTCGAAATTTTTTTTTTTTGAAAATTTTTTCAAAAAAAATTTTTTTTCGAAATTTAATTTTTTTTTAATATTTTTTTTTCAATTTTTTTTTTGAAAATTTTTTTTTTGAATTTTTTTTTTTTAATTTTTTTTTTAATTTTTTTTTGAATTTTTTTTAAAAATTTTTTTTGAATCTTTTTTTTTTATTTTTTTTTGAATTTTTTTTGTAATTTTTTTTTTAATTTTTTCTAAAATTTTTTTTTTGTTTTTTTTTTATTTTTTTAATGTTTTTTTGAAATTTTTTTTTTAAATTTTTTTTCGAAATTATTTTTTTTTAGAAAAATTTTTTTCGAAATTTTATTTTTTTGAAAATTTTTTATACGAAAATTTTTTTTGAAATTTTTTTTTTGGAATTTTTTCAAATTTTTTTATTTTTTTAAAATTTTTTTTTTGAATATTTTTTTGTAATTTTTTTTTGAAATTTTTTTTTGAAAATTTTTTAAAATTTTTTTATGAATTTTTTTTTGTGAATTTTTTTTTAAATTTTTTTTTTATTTTTTTTTCAATTTTTTTTTTTGAAAATTTTTTTTCTGAATTTTTTTTTTGAATTTTTTTTTGAAAAATTTTCTCTTTGAATTTTTTTTCGAATTTTTTTTTTTTATTTTTTTTAAATTTTTTTTTTGAATTTTTTTAAAATTTTTTTTTGAAATTTTTTTTGAATTTTTTTTAAAATTTTTTTTCGAAATTTTATTTTTTTGAAATTTTTTTTTTACGAAAATTTTTTTTGAAATTTTTTTTTTTTAATTTTTTTTTGAAATTTTTTTTGAATGTTTTTTAAAATTTTTCTTCGAAATTTTATTTTTTTGAAAATTTTTTTTTACGAAAATTTTTTTTGAATTTTTTTTGTAATTTTTTTAAAATTTTTTTTTAAATTGTTTTTTTAAATTTTTTTTTGAAATTTTTTTTCGAAATTTAATTTTTTTGAAAATTTTTTTTTACGAAAATTTTTTTTTTGAAATTTTTTTTTTGAAATTTTTTTTTAAATTTTTTTTTTCGATTTTTTTAAAAAATTTTTTTTTATTTTTTTTAGGAAATTTTTTTTTTTTTTTTTTGAAAATTTTTTAAAATTTTTTTATTGAAAATTTTTAAAAAATATTTTTTTCAAAATTTTATTTTTTTGAAAATTTTTTTACGAAAATTTTTTTTAAAATTTTTTTTTTCGATTTTTTTTTTAATTTTTTTTTACGAATTTTTTTTTTTTTTTTTAAATTTTTTTTTCAATTTTTTTTTGAAAATTTTTTAAAATTTTTTTATGAAATTTTTTTTTGTGAATTTTTTTAAAATTTTTTTTTAAATTTTTTTTTGTAATATTTTTTAAAATTTTCTTTTGTAATTTTTTTCGAAATTTTTTTTGAAATTTTTTTTGAAGTTTTTTTTGAAATTTTTTTTTGAATTTTTTTTTTGAAATTTTTTTTTCGATTTTTTTTGAAATTTTTTTTTTATTTTTTTTACGAATTTTTTTTTTAATTTTTTTTTTCAATTTTTTTTTTTGAAAATTTTTTAAAATTTTTTTTTTTAAATTTTTTTTTTAATTTTTTTTTCGAATTTTTTTTTGTAATTTTTTTTAAATTTTTTTTTTGATTTTTTTTATAATTTTTTTTTGAATTTTTTTTAAAATTTTTTTTAAATCTTTTTTTTTATTTTTTTTTGTAAATTTTTTTAAAATTTTTTGTTTGTTTTTTTTCATTTTTTTAATTTTTTTTTGAAAATTTTTTTTAAAATTTTTTTTCGAAATTTTTTTTTTTTGAAAATTTTTTGAAAAAAAAATTTTTTTCGAAATTTTATTTTTTTTAATATTTTTTTTTCAATTTTTTTTTTGAAAATTTTTTTTTTTGAATTTTTTTTTTGAAATTTTTTTTGAAAAATTTTCTCTTTGAATTTTTTTTTATTTTTAAAAATTTTTTTAAGAACATTTTTTTTGAAATTTTTTTTTTGGAATTTTTTCAAATTTTTTCTTTTGAAATTTTTTTTCGATTTTTTTTTATTTTTTTTAAAAATTTTTTTTTTGAAATTTTTTTTAAATTTTTTTTTTAATTTTTTTTCGATTTTTTATTTTTTTGAAAATTTTTTTAAGAAAATTTTTTTTGAAATTTTTTTTTTGAAATTTTTTTTTTCAATTTTTTTTGAATTTTTTTTGTAATTTTTTTTTAAATTTTTTTTAAATTGTTTTTTTCGAATTTTTTTTTGTAATTTTTTTTTTATTTTTTTTTGAATTTTTTTTTAATTTTTTTTTTGAATTTTTTTTAAAAATTTTTTTTGAATCTTTTTTTTTATTTTTTTTTGAATTTTTTTTGTAATTTTTTTTTAATTTTTTCAAAAATTTTTTTTTGTTTTTTTTTTATTTTTTTAATGTTTTTTTGAAATTTTTTTTTTTTAATTTTTTTTCGAAATTATTTTTTTTTAGAAAAATTTTTTTCGAAATTTTATTTTTTTGAAAATTTTTTATACGAAAATTTTTTTTGAAATTTTTTTTTTGGAATTTTTTCAAATTTTTTTTTTGAATTTTTTTTTTGAAATTTTTTTTTTGAAATTTTTTTAAAATTTTTTTTTAATCTTTTTTTTATTTTTTTTAAATTTTTTTTTTGAATATTTTTTTGTAATTTTTTTTTGAAATTTTTTTAAAATTTTTTTATGAATTTTTTTTTGTGAATTTTTTTTTAAATTTTTTTTTTATTTTTTTTTCAATTTTTTTTTGAAAATTTTTTTTCTGAATTTTTTTTTTGAATTTTTTTTTGAAAAATTTTCTCTTTGAATTTTTTTTCGAATTTATTTTTTTATTTTTTTAAAATATTTTTTTTGAATTTTTTAAAAATTTTTTCTTGAAATTTTTTTTGAATTTTTTTTAAAATTTTTTTTCGAAATTTTATTTTTTTGAAATTTTTTTTTTACGAAAATTTTTTTTTTTTTAATTTTTTTTTGAAATTTTTTTTGAATGTTTTTTAAAATTTTTTTTCGAAATTTTATTTTTTTGAAAATTTTTTTTTACGAAAATTTTTTTTTGAATTTTTTTTTTGAAATTTTTTTTTTGAAATTTTTTTTAAAATTTTTTTAAAATTTTTTTTTTAATTTTTTTTTTTGGAATTTTTTTTTGTAATTTTTTTTAAATTTTTTTTTTGAAATTTTTTTTAAAATTTTTTTTGAATCTTTTTTTTATTTTTTTTAATTTTTTTTTGTAAATTTTTTTAAAATTTTTTCTAAAATTTTTTTTTTGTTTTAATTTTTTTTTGAAAATTTTTTTTAAAATTTTTTTTTTAATTTTTTTTTGGAAATTTTTTTTTTGAAATTTTATTTTTTTGAAAATTTTTTTTACGAAAATTTTTTTTTAAATTTTTTTTTTCATTTTTTTGAATTTTTTTTTGTGATTTTTTTAAAAAATTTTTTTTACATTTTTTTTCAATTTTTTTTTTGAAAATTTTTTTTTTGAATTTTTTTTCAATTTTTTTTTTGAAAATTTTTTTTTTTTATTTTTTTTTTTTAATTTTTTTTTAAAATTTTTTTACGAAAATTTTTTTTGAAATTTTTTTTTTGGAATTTTTTTAAAATTTTTTTTTGAATTTTTTTTTTAAATTTTTTTTTGAAATTTTTTTTTTTGAAAATTTTTTTTTACGAAAATTTTATTTGAAATTTTTTTTTTTGAAATTTTTTTTTTTCAATTTTTTTTTGAAGTTTTTTTGAAAATTTTTTTTTGAAATTTTTTTTTTGAAATTTTTTTTTGTAATTTTTTTTTTTAATTTTTTTTAAATTGTTTTTTTCGAATTTTTTTTTGTAATTTTTTTTGAATATTTTTTTTGATTTTTTTTATAAATTTTTTTTTGAATTTTTTTTAAAATTTTTTTTTGATTTTTTTTTTAAATTTTTTTTGAATTTTTTTTGTAATATTTTTTAAAATTTTCTTTTGTAATTTTTTTCGAAATTTTTTTTGAAATTTTTTTTGAAGTTTTTTTTGAAAATTTTTTTTTGAAAATTTTTTTTTAAATTTTTATTCGAAATTTTTATTTTTTCGAAAATTTTAAAAAAAAAATTTTTTTTTGTTATTTTTTTTAAATTTTTTTTTAAATTGTTTTTTTCGAATTTTTTTTTGTAATTTTTTTTTAATTTTTTTTTTGATTTTTTTTATAAATTTTTTTTGAATTTTTTTGTAATATTTTCTTTTGTAATTTTTTTCGAAATTTTTTTTGAAATTTTTTTTGAAGTTTTTTTTGAAAATTTTTTTTGAATTTTTTTTTTGAAATTTTTTTTTTCGATTTTTTTTTAAATTTTTCATTTATTTTTTTTTACGAATTTTTTTTTAAATTTTTTTTTCAATTTTTTTTTGAAAATTTTTTAAAATTTTTTTATGAAATTTTTTTTTTGTGAATTTTTTTAAAAATTTTTTTTTAAATTTTTTTTTCGAATTTTTTTTTGTAATTTTTTTTAAATTTTTTTTTTGATTTTTTTTATAAATTTTTTTTGAATTTTTTTTAAAATTTTTTTTAAATCTTTTTTTTTATTTTTTTTTGTAAATTTTTTTAAAATTTTTTCTAAAATTTTTTTTTTGTTTTTTTTCATTTTTTTAATTTTTTTTTGAAAATTTTTTTTTTAATTTTTTTTCGAAACTTTTTTTTTTGAAAATTTTTTTAAAAAAAAATTTTTTCGAAATTTAATTTTTTTTAATATTTTTTTTTCAATTTTTTTTTTGAAAATTTTATTTTTTGAAATTTTTTTTTTTGAAATTTTTTTTTTCAATTTTTTTTTTAATTTTTTTTGTAATTTTTTTAAAAATTTTTTTGAATTTTTTTTTTGATTTTTTTTGATTTTTTTTTGAATTTTTTTTTTAAATTTTTTTTAAAAATTTTTTTTGAATCTTTTTTTTTTATTTTTTTTGAATTTTTTTGTAATTTTTTTAAAAAATTTTTCTAAAATTTTTTTTTTGTTTTTTTTTATTTTTTAAATTTTTTTTTGAAAATTTTTTTTTAATTTTTTTTCGAAATTTTTTTTTTTTGAAAATTTTTTTTTAGAAAAATTTTTTTCGAAATTTTATTTTTTTGAAAATTTTTTATACGAAAATTTTTTTTAAAATTTTTTTTTCAATTTTTTTTTTGAAAATTTTTTTTTTGAATTTTTTTTTTGAAATTTTTTTAATTTTTTTTTTGATTTTTTTTTTATTTTTTTTTTTATTTTTTTTGAATTTTTTTTGTAATTTTTTTTTAAATTTTTTCTAAAATTTTTTTTTTGTTTTTTTTTATTTTTTAAATTTTTTTTTGAAAATTTTTTTTTAATTTTTTTTGAAAATTTTTTTTTAATTTTTTTTTTTATTTTTTTTTTTCAATTTTTTTTTTGAAAATTTTTTAAAATTTTTTTATGGAATTTTTTTATTGTGAATTTTTTTTAAAATTTTTTTAAAAATTTTTTTTTCGAATTTTTTTAGTAATTTTTTTTCAATATTTTTTTTGATATTTTTTATAAATTTTTTTTTTGAATTTTTTTTAAAATTTTTTTTTAATCTTTTTTTTATTTTTTTTTGAATTTTTTTTGTAAATTTTTTAAAAATTTTTTCTAAAATTTTTTTTTTTGTTTTTTTTTTATTTTTTTAATTTTTTTTTGAAAATTTTTTTTAAAATTTTTTTTTCGAAATTTTATTTTTTTGAAAATTTTTTTTACGAAAATTTTTTTTTGAAATTTTTTTTTTTGAAATTTTTTTTTCAATTTTTTTTTGAATTTTTTTTGTAATTTTTTTTAAATTGTTTTTTTCGAATTTTTTTTTTGATTTTTTTTTTATTTTTTTTTAAATTTTTTTTTGAATTTTTTTAAAAAATTTTTTTTGAATCTTTTTTTTTTATTTTTTTAAAATTTTTTTTGTAATTTTTTCTTTAATTTTTTCTAAAATTTTTTTTTTGTTTTTTTTTATTTTTTAAATTTTTTTTGAAAATTTTTTTTTAATTTTTTTTTCGAAATTTTTTTTTTTTGAAATTTTTTTTTTAGAAAAATTTTTTTCGAAATTTTATTTTTTTGAAAATTTTTTATACGAAAATTTTTTTTGAAATTTTTTTTTCATTTTTTTTTGTGAATTTTCTTTTTAATTTTTTTAAAAATTTTTTTTAAATTTTTTTTTGTTTTTTTTTGAAATTTTTTTATTTTTTTAATTTTTTTCTGAAATTTTTTTTTTTTCGAAAATTTTTTTTTAAAAAAATTTTTTTCGAAATTTAATTTTTTTGTGAAATTTTTTTTTTGTGAATTTTTTTTAAAATTTTTTTTTAAATTTTTTTTTCGAATTTTTTTTTGAATTTTTTTTTAAATTTTTTTTGAATCTTTTTTTTATTTTTTTTGAATTTTTTTTGTAAATTTTTTTAAAATTTTTTCTAAATTTTTTTTTGTTTTTTTTTTATTTTTTTAATTTTTTTTTGAAAATTTTTTTTAAAATTTTTATTTATTTTTTTAATTTTTTTTTGAAATTTTTTTTTTAAATTTTTATTCGAAATTTTTTTTTTTCGAAAATTTTTTTTAAAAAAAAATTTTTTCGAAATTTTATTTTTTTGAAAATTTTTTTTACGAAAATTTTTTTTAAATTTTTTTTTTAAATTTTTTTTTTCGATTTTTTTTATAAATTTTTTTTTGATTTTTTTTTAAAATTTTTTTTAAATCTTTTTTTTTATTTTTTTTTGAATTTTTTTTTGTAAATTTAAAATTTAAATTTAAAATTTTTTCTAAAATTTTTTTTTTGTTTTTTTTTTATTTTTTTAATTTTTTTTTGAAAATTTTTTTTAAAAGTTTTTTTTCGAAATTTTATTTTTTTGAAAATTTTTTTTACGAATTTTTTTTTTGATTTTTTTTTTAAATTTTTTTTTGAATTTTTTTTTAAAATTTTTTTTGAATCTTTTTTTTTTATTTTTTTTGAATTTTTTTTGTAATTTTTTTTTAATTTTTTCTAAAATTTTTTTTTATTTTTTAAATTTTTTTTTGAAAATTTTTTTTCGAAATTTTTTTTTTTTGAAAATTTTTTTTTAGAAAAATTTTTTTCGAAATTTAATTTTTTTGAAAATTTTTTATACGAAAATTTTTTTTGAAATTTTTTTTTTCATTTTTTTTTGTGAATTTTTTTTAAAATTTTTTTTAAAATTTTTTTTTCGAATTTTTTTTGTAATTTTTTTTAAATTTTTTTTTTGATTTTTTTTATAAATTTTTTTTTGAATTTTTTTTTAAATTTTTTTTAAATCTTTTTTTTTATTTTTTTTTGAATTTTTTTTTGTAAATTTAAAATTTAAATTTAAAATTTTTTCTAAATTTTTTTTTTTGTTTTTTTTTTTATTTTTTTAATTTTTTTTTGAAAATTTTTTTTAAAAGTTTTTTTTCGAAATTTTATTTTTTTGAAATTTTTTTTTACGAAATTTTTTTTTGAATTTTTTTTTAAATTTTTTTTTGAATTTTTTTTTTAAATTTTTTTTGAATCTTTTTTTTTTATTTTTTTTGAATTTTTTTTGTAATTTTTTTTTAATTTTTTCTAAAATTTTTTTTTATTTTTTAAATTTTTTTTTGAAAATTTTTTTTCGAAATTTTTTTTTTTGAAAATTTTTTTTTAGAAAAATTTTTTTCGAAATTTTATTTTTTTGAAAATTTTTTATACGAAAATTTTTTTTGAAATTTTTTTTTTTCATTTTTTTTTTGTGAATTTTTTTTTAAATTTTTTTTTCAATTTTTTTTTTATTTTTTTTTGAATTTCTTTTTAAAATTTTTTTTTGAATTTTTTTTTTTAATTTTTTTTGAATCTTTTTTTTTTTTTTTTTTTGAATTTTTTTTGTAATTTTTTTTAAAAATTTTTTTTCAATTTTTTTTTTGAAATTTTTTTTTTTAATTTTTTTTTTGTTTTTTTTTTTGAAATTTTTTTAATTTTTTTTGAAAATTTTTTAAAAAATTTTTATTCGAAATTTTTTTTTTTCGAAAATTTTTTTTTAAAAAAATTTTTTTAAATTTTTTTTTCAATTTTTTTTTTGAAAATTTTTTTTTTGAATTTTTTTTTTGAAATTTTTTTTGAAAAATTTTCTCTTTGAATTTTTTTTCGAATTTTTTTTTTATTTTTTTTAAATATTTTTTTTGAATTTTTTTAAAATTTTTTTTTTTAATTTTTTTTGAATTTTTTTTAAAATTTTTTTTCGAAATTTTTTTTTTACGAAAATTTTTTTTGAAATTTTTTTTTTATTTATTTTTTTTTGAAATTTTTTTTGAATTTTTTTAAAAATTTTTTTTCGAAATTTTATTTTTTTCAAAATTTTTTTTTACGAAAATTTTTTTTGAATTTTTTTTGTAATTTTTTTAAAAATTTTTTTTAAAAATTTTTCTTTAATTTTTTTTCGAAATTTTATTTTTTTGAAAATTTTTTTTTAAGAAAATTTTTTTGAAATTTGTTTTCGAATTTTCTTTTTAAAAATTTTTCGAAATTTTTTTTGAAAATTTTTTTTTTCAATTTTTTTATGAAGTTTATTTTTCGAAATTTTTTTTTGAAATTTGTTTTCGAATTTTCGAAATTTTTTAAAAATTTTTTATGAATTTTTTTTTTGTGAATTTTTTTTTACGAAAATTTTTTTTGAATTTTTTTTGTAATTTTTTTAAATTTTTTTTTTAAATTGTTTTTTTAAATTTTTTTTTGAAATTTTTTTTAAATTTTTTTTTCGAAATTTAATTTTTTTGAAAATTTTTTTTTACGAAAATTTTTTTTTGAATTTTTTTTTTGAAATTTTTTTTTTGAAATTTTTTTAAAATTTTTTTTTCGATTTTTTTTAAAATTTTTTTTTTATTTTTTTTACGAATTTTTTTTTTTTTTTTTTTAAATTTTTTTTTTGAAAATTTTTTAAAATTTTTTATTGAAATTTTTTTTAAAAAATATTTTTTTCAAAATTTTATTTTTTTGAAAATTTTTTTTGAAATTTTTTTTTTCGATTTTTTTTTTAATTTTTTTTTTATCCTTTTTACGATTTTTTTTTTTTAATTTTTTTTTTAAATTTTTTTTTGAAAATTTTTTAAATTTTTATTTTGAAATTTTTTTAAAAATTTTTTTTGAATCTTTTTTTTATTTTTTTTTGAATTTTTTTTTTATTTTTTTTAAATTTTTTCTAAAATTTTTTTTTGTCTTTTTTTTATTTTTTTAATTTTTTTTTGAAAATTTTTTTTTTAATTTTTTTTCGAAATTTTTTTTTTTGAAAATTTTTTTTTAGAAAAATTTTTTTCGAAATTTTATTTTTTTGAAAATTTTTTTTACGAAAATTTTTTTTTAAATTTTTTTTTTCATTTTTTTTGAATTTTTTTTTTGTGAATTTTTTTAAAATTTTTTTTTTAAATTTTTTTTTAAATTTTTTTTCCAATTTTTTTTTTGAAAATTTTTTTTTTGAATTTTTTTTTTAATTTTTTTTTTGAAAATTTTTTTTCAATTTTTTTTTTTAATTTTTTTTAAAAATTTTTTTACGAAAATTTTTTTTTGAAATTTTTTTTTTGGAATTTTTTTTTTTTGAAAATTTTTTTTTACGAAAATTTTTTTTGAAATTTTTTTTTTTGAAATTTTTTTTTTTCAATTTTTTTTGAAGTTTTTTTGAAAATTTTTTTTTGAAATTTTTTTTTTTAAATTTTTTTTTGTAATTTTTTTAAAAATTTTTTTTAAATTGTTTTTTTCGAATTTTTTTTAAATATTTTTTTTGATTTTTTTTTTAATTTTTTTTTTAATTTTTTTTTTAAATTTTTTTTTGAATTTTTTTTTAAAATTTTTTTTGAATTTTTTTTGAAAATTTTTTTTAAAATTTTTATTCGAAATTTTTATTTTTTCGAAAATTTTAAAAAAAAAAAAATTTTTTTTGTTATTTTTTTTAAAATTTTTTACAATTGTTTTTTTTGAATTTTTTTTGTAATTTTTTTTAAAATTTTTTCTAAAATTTTTTTTTTGTTTTTTTTTATTTTTTAAATTTTTTTTTGAAAATTTTTTTTTAATTTTTTTTGAAAATTTTTTTTTAATTTTTTTTCGAAATTTTTTTTTTTTGAAAATTTTTTTTTAGAAAATTTTTTTTCGAAATTTTATTTTTTTGAAAATTTTTTTTACGAAAATTTTTTTTGAATTTTTTTTTTTGAAATTTTTTTTTTCGATTTTTTTTTAAATTTTTTTTTAATTTTTTTTTACGAATTTTTTTTTTTTCAATTTTTTTTTTGAAAATTTTTTAAAATTTTTTTATGGAATTTTTTTATTGTGAATTTTTTTTTAAATTTTTTTTAAAATTTTTTTTTCGAATTTTTTTAGTAATTTTTTTTCAATATTTTTTTTGATATTTTTTATAAATTTTTTTTTTGAATTTTTTTTTAAATTTTTTTTTAATCTTTTTTTTTATTTTTTTTTGAATTTTTTTTGTAAATTTTTTTAAAATTTTTTCTAAAATTTTTTTTTGTTTTTTTTTTATTTTTTTAATTTTTTTTTGAAAATTTTTTTTAAAATTTTTTTTTCGAAATTTTATTTTTTTGAAAATTTTTTTTACGAAAATTTTTTTTTGAAATTTTTTTTTTTGAAATTTTTTTTTCAATTTTTTTTTTAATTTTTTTTGTAATTTTTTTAAAAATTTTTTTTAAATTGTTTTTTTCGAATTTTTTTTTTGATTTTTTTTTAATTTTTTTTTAAATTTTTTTTTGAATTTTTTTAAAAAATTTTTTTTGAATCTTTTTTTTTTATTTTTTTTTAATTTTTTTTGTAATTTTTTTTTTAATTTTTTCTAAAATTTTTTTGTTGTTTTTTTTTATTTTTTAAATTTTTTTTTGAAAATTTTTTTTTAATTTTTTTTTCGAAATTTTTTTTTTTTGAAATTTTTTTTTAGAAAAATTTTTTTCGAAATTTTATTTTTTTGAAAATTTTTTATACGAAAATTTTTTTTGAAATTTTTTTTTCATTTTTTTTTGTGAATTTTTTTTTAAATTTTTTTTAAAATTTTTTTAAAATTTTTTTTTGTTTTTTTTTGAAATTTTTTTATTTTTTTAATTTTTTTCTGAAATTTTTTTTTTTTTCGAAAATTTTTTTTAAAAAAATTTTTTTTCGAAATTTTATTTTTTTGTGAATTTTTTTTTTTGTGAATTTTTTTTAAAATTTTTTTTTTAATTTTTTTTTCGAATTTTTTTTTGAATTTTTTTTAAAATTTTTTTTGAATCTTTTTTTTATTTTTTTTGAATTTTTTTTTGTAAATTTTTTTAAAATTTTTTCTAAATTTTTTTTTGTTTTTTTTTTATTTTTTTAATTTTTTTTTGAAAATTTTTTTTAAAATTTTTTTTCGAAATTTTTATTTATTTTTTTAATTTTTTTTTGAAATTTTTTTTTAAATTTTTATTCGAAATTTTTTTTTTTCGAAAATTTTTTTTAAAAAAAAATTTTTTCGAAATTTTATTTTTTTGAAAATTTTTTTTACGAAAATTTTTTTTTAATTTTTTTTTTAATTTTTTTTTAATTTTTTTTTTCGATTTTTTTTTAAATTTTTTTTTATTTTTTTTTACGAATTTTTTTTTTTTTTAATTTTTTTTTTTAATTTTTTTTTTCAATTTTTTAAAATTTTTTTATGAAATTTTTTTTTTTGTGAATTTTTTTTAAAATTTTTTTTAAAATTTTTTTTTCGAATTTTTTTTGTAATTTTTTTTAAATTTTTTTTTTGATTTTTTTTATAAATTTTTTTTTGAATTTTTTTTTAAATTTTTTTTAAATCTTTTTTTTATTTTTTTTTGATTTTTTTTTTGTAAATTTAAAATTTAAATTTAAAATTTTTTCTAAAATTTTTTTTTTGTTTTTTTTTTATTTTTTTAATTTTTTTTTGAAAATTTTTTTTAAAAGTTTTTTTTCGAAATTTTATTTTTTTGAAAATTTTTTTTACGAAATTTTTTTTTGAATTTTTTTTTTAATTTTTTTTTGAATTTTTTTTTAAATTTTTTTTGAATCTTTTTTTTTTATTTTTTTTGAATTTTTTTTGTAATTTTTTTTTAATTTTTTCTAAAATTTTTTTTTATTTTTTAAATTTTTTTTTGAAAATTTTTTTTCGAAATTTTTTTTTTTGAAAATTTTTTTTTAGAAAAATTTTTTTCGAAATTTTATTTTTTTGAAAATTTTTTATACGAAAATTTTTTTTGAAATTTTTTTTTTGTGAATTTTTTTTAAAATTTTTTTTTCAATTTTTTTTTTATTTTTTTTTGAATTTTTTTTTTAAATTTTTTTTTGAATTTTTTTTTAAAATTTTTTTTGAATCTTTTTTTTTTATTTTTTTTGAATTTTTTTTGTAATTTTTTTTAAAATTTTTTCTAAAATTTTTTTTTTGTTTTTTTTTTAATTTTTTTTCGAAATTTTTTTTTTTGAAAATTTTTTTTAGAAAATTTTTTTTCGAAATTTTATTTTTTTGAAAATTTTTTATACGAAAATTTTTTTTGAAATTTTTTTTTTCATTTTTTTTTGTGATTTTTTTTAAAATTTTTTTTTCAATTTTTTTTTTGAAAATTTTTTTTTAAATTTTTTTTTTGTTTTTTTTTGAAATTTTTTTAATTTTTTTTGAAAATTTTTTTAAAAATTTTCATTCGAAATTTTTTTTTTCGAAAATTTTTTTTTAAAAAAATTTTTTTAAATTTTTTTTTCAATTTTTTTTTTGAAAATTTTTTTTTTGAATTTTTTTTTTGAAATTTTTTTTGAAAAATTTTCTCTTTGAATTTTTTTTCGAATTTTTTTTTATTTTTTTTAAATATTTTTTTTGAATTTTTTTAAATTTTTTTTTTTTAATTTTTTTTGAATTTTTTTTAAAATTTTTTTTCGAAATTTTTTTTTTACGAAAATTTTTTTTGAAATTTTTTTTTTATTTATTTTTTTTTGAAATTTTTTTTGAATTTTTTTTAAAATTTTTTTTCGAAATTTTATTTTTTTCAAAATTTTTTTTTACGAAAATTTTTTTTGAATTTTTTTTGTAATTTTTTTAAAAAATTTTTTTTAAAATTTTTCTTAAATTTTTTTTCGAAATTTTATTTTTTTGAAAATTTTTTTTAAGAAAATTTTTTTGAAATTTGTTTTCGAATTTTCTTTTTAAAAATTTTTCGAAATTTTTTTTGAAAATTTTTTTTTTCAATTTTTTTTATGAAGTTTATTTTTCGAAATTTTTTTTTGAAATTTGTTTTCGAATTTTCGAAATTTTTTAAAAATTTTTTATGAATTTTTTTTTTGTGAATTTTTTTTAAAATTTTTTTTAAAAATTTTTTTTTATTTTTTTTTTGAAAATTTTTTTTTACGAAAATTTTTTTTGAATTTTTTTTGTAATTTTTTTAAAATTTTTTTTTTAAATTGTTTTTTTAAATTTTTTTTTGAAATTTTTTTTAAATTTTTTTTTTTTATTTTTTTTTTCGATTTTTTTTTAAATTTTTTTTTATTTTTTTTTACGAATTTTTTTTTTTTTTTAATTTTTTTTTTTCAATTTTTTAAAATTTTTTTATGAAATTTTTTTTTTGTGAATTTTTTTTAAAATTTTTTTTTCGAATTTTTTTTGTAATTTTTTTTAAATTTTTTTTTTGATTTTTTTTATAAATTTTTTTTTGATTTTTTTTAAAATTTTTTTTAAATCTTTTTTTTTATTTTTTTTCGAATTTTTTTTTGTAAATTTAAAATTTAAATTTAAAATTTTTTCTAAAATTTTTTTTTGTTTTTTTTTTATTTTTTAAATTTTTTTTTGAAAATTTTTTTTAAAAGTTTTTTTTCGAAATTTTATTTTTTTGAAAATTTTTTTTACGAAAATTTTTTTTGAAATTTTTTTTTTGAAATTTTTTTTTTCAATTTTTTTTTTAATTTTTTTTGTAATTTTTTTTTTAATTTTTTTTAAATTTTTTTTTGATTTTTTTTATTTTTTTTTGAATTTTTTTTAAATTTTTTTTTGAATTTTTTTTTTAAATTTTTTTTGAATCTTTTTTTTTTATTTTTTTTGAATTTTTTTTGTAATTTTTTTTTAATTTTTTCTAAAATTTTTTTTTATTTTTTAAATTTTTTTTTGAAAATTTTTTTTCGAAATTTTTTTTTTTGAAAATTTTTTTTTAGAAAAATTTTTTTCGAAATTTTATTTTTTTTGAAAATTTTTTATACGAAAATTTTTTTTGAAATTTTTTTTTTCATTTTTTTTTTGTGAATTTTTTTTAAAATTTTTTTTTCAATTTTTTTTTTTATTTTTTTTTGAATTTTTTTTTAAAATTTTTTTTTGAATTTTTTTTTAAAATATTTTTTGAATCTTTTTTTTTTATTTTTTTTCTAATTTTTTTTGTAATTTTTTTTTAAATTTTTTCTAAAATTTTTTTTTTGTTTTTTTTTTAATTTTTTTTCGAAATTTTTTTTTTTGAAAATTTTTTTTAAGAAAATTTTTTTTCGAAATTTTATTTTTTTGAAAATTTTTTATACGAAAATTTTTTTTGAAATTTTTTTTTTCATTTTTTTTTGTGATTTTTTTAAAAAAATTTTTTTCAATTTTTTTTTTGAAAATTTTTTTTTAAATTTTTTTTTTGTTTTTTTTTGAAATTTTTTTAATTTTTTTTGAAAATTTTTTTAAAAATTTTTATTCGAAATTTTTTTTTTTCGAAAATTTTTTAAAAAAAAAATTTTTTTAAATTTTTTTTTCAATTTTTTTTTTGAAAATTTTTTTTTTGAATTTTTTTTTTGAAATTTTTTTTGAAAAATTTTCTCTTTGAATTTTTTTTCGATTTTTTTTTTTATTTTTTTTAAATATTTTTTTTGAATTTTTTTAAAATTTTTTTTTAAAATTTTTTTTGAATTTTTTTTAAAATTTTTTTTCGAAATTTTTTTTTTACGAAAATTTTTTTTGAAATTTTTTTTTTATTTATTTTTTTTTGAAATTTTTTTTGAATTTTTTTTAAAATTTTTTTTCGAAATTTTATTTTTTCCAAAATTTTTTTTTACGAAAATTTTTTTTGAATTTTTTTTGTAATTTTTTTTAAAAATTTTTCTTAAATTTTTTTCGAAATTTTATTTTTTTGAAAATTTTTTTTTAAGAAAATTTTTTTGAAATTTGTTTTCGAATTTTCTTTTTAAAAATTTTTCGAAATTTTTTTTGAAAATTTTTTTTTTAAATTTTTTTTATGAAGTTTATTTTTCGAAAATTTTTTTTGAAATTTGTTTTCGAATTTTCGAAATTTTTTAAAAATTTTTTATGAATTTTTTTTTTGTGAATTTTTTTTAAAATTTTTTTTAAAATTTTTTTTTCAATTTTTTTTTTGAAAATTTTTTTTTACGAAAATTTTTTTTGAATTTTTTTTGTAATTTTTTTAAAAATTTTTTTTTAAATTGTTTTTTTTAATTTTTTTTTGAATTTTTTTTTAAATTTTTTTTTCGAAATTTAATTTTTTTGAAAATTTTTTTTTACGAAAATTTTTTTTTGAATTTTTTTTTTGAAATTTTTTTTTTGAAATTTTTTTTAAATTTTTTTTTTCGATTTTTTTTAAAAATTTTTTTTTATTTTTTTTAAATTGTTTTTTTCGAATTTTTTTTTTGATTTTTTTTTTATTTTTTTTTAAATTTTTTTTTTGAAAATTTTTTAAAATTTTTTATTGAAATTTTTTTTTAAAAAATATTTTTTTCAAAATTTTATTTTTTTGAAAATTTTTTTTGAAATTTTTTTTTTCGATTTTTTTTTAAATTTTTTTTTATTTTTTTTTACGATTTTTTTTTTTTTAAATTTTTTTTTCAATTTTTTTTTGAAAATTTTTTAAATTTTTTTTTTGAAATTTTTTTTAAAATTTTTTTTGAATCTTTTTTTTATTTTTTTTTGAATTTTTTTTTTGAAAATTTTTTTTTTGAATTTTTTTTTCAATTTTTTTTTTGAAAATTTTTTTTTTCAATTTTTTTTTTTAATTTTTTTTAAAAATTTTTTTACGAAAATTTTTTTTTGAAATTTTTTTTTGGAATTTTTTTTTTTGAAAATTTTTTTTTACGAAAATTTTTTTTGAAATTTTTTTTTTTGAAAATTTTTTTTTGAAATTTTTTTTTGAAGTTTTTTTTGAAAATTTTTTTTGAATTTTTTTTTTTGAAATTTTTTTTTCGATTTTTTTTTAAATTTTTTCTTTATTTTTTTTTACGAATTTTTTTTTAAATTTTTTTTTTCAATTTTTTTTTTGAAAATTTTTAAAAATTTTTTTATGAAAATTTTTTTTTGTGAATTTTTTTAAATTTTTTTTTTTAATTTTTTTTTCGAATTTTTTTTGTAATTTTTTTTAAATTTTTTTTTGATTTTTTTTATAAATTTTTTTTGAATTTTTTTCAAAATTTTTTTTAAATCTTTTTTTTTATTTTTTTTTGTAAATTTTTTTAAAATTTTTTCTAAAATTTTTTTTCGAATTTTTTTTTTTATTTTTTTAAAATATTTTTTTTGAATTTTTTTAAAAATTTTTTTTGAAATTTTTTTTGAATTTTTTTAAAAATTTTTTTTCGAAATTTTATTTTTTTGAATTTTTTTTTACGAAAATTTTTTTTGAAATTTTAATTTTTTTTTGAAATTTTTTTTGAATGTTTTTTAAATTTTTTTTTCGAAATTTTATTTTTTTGAAAATTTTTTTTTACGAAAATTTTTTTTGAATTTTTTTTGTAATTTTTTTAAATTTTTTTTTTTAAATTGTTTTTTTTAATTTTTTTTTGAAATTTTTTTTTAATTTTTTTTCTAAATTTAATTTTTTTGAAAATTTTTTTTACGAAAATTTTTTTTTGAATTTTTTTTTTGAAATTTTTTTTTTGAAATTTTTTTTTAAATTTTTTTTTTCGATTTTTTTTAAAATTTTTTTTTTATTTTTTTTACGAAATTTTTTTTTTTATTTTTTTTTTGAAAATTTTTTAAAATTTTTTTATTGAAAATTTTTTTTAAAAAATATTTTTTTCAAAATTTTATTTTTTTGAAAATTTTTTTTGAAATTTTTTTTTCGATTTTTTTTAAAATTTTTTTTTTATTTTTTTTTACGAATTTTTTTTTTTAATTTTTTTTTTCAATTTTTTTTCGAAAATTTTTTAAAATTTTTTTATGAAATTTTTTTTTTGTGAATTTTTTTTAAAATTTTTTTTTTAATTTTTTTTTTGGAATTTTTTTTTGTAATTTTTTTTAAATTTTTTTTTTGAAATTTTTTTTAAAATTTTTTTTGAATCTTTTTTTTATTTTTTTTGAATTTTTTTTTGTAAATTTTTTAAAAATTTTTTCTAACATTTTTTTTTTGTTTTAATTTTTTTTTGAAAATTTTTTTTAAAATTTTTTTTTAAATTTTTTTTCGAAATTTTTTTTTTTTGAAATTTTATTTTTTTGAAAATTTTTTTTACGAAAATTTTTTTTTTAATTTTTTTTTTCATTTTTTTTCAATTTTTTTTTGTGATTTTTTTTAAAAATTTTTTTTTAAAATTTTTTTTTCAATTTTTTTTTGAAAATTTTTTTTTTCAATTTTTTTTTTTGAAAATTTTTTTTTTGAATTTTTTTTTTAATTTTTTTTAAAAATTTTTTTACGAAAATTTTTTTTGAAATTTTTTTTTTGGAATTCTTTTAAAATTTTTTTTTGAATTTTTTTTTTAAATTTTTATTCGAAATTTTTATTTTTTCGAAAAATTTTTTAAAAAAAAATTTTTTTTTGTTATTTTTTTTAAAATTTTTTTTAAATTGTTTTTTTCGAATTTTTTTTGTAATTTTTTTTTTAATTTTTTTTTTGATTTTTTTTAAAATTTTTTTTGAATTTTTTTTTCAATTTTTTTTTGAATTTTTTTTGTAACATTTTTTAAAATTTTCTTTTGTAATTTTTTTCGAAATTTTTTTTGAAATTTTTTTTGAAGTTTTTTTTGAAAATTTTTTTTGAATTTTTTTTTTTTGAAATTTTTTTTTTCGATTTTTTTTAAAATTTTTTTTTATTTTTTTTTACGAATTTTTTTTTAAATTTTTTTTTTCAATTTTTTTTGAATTTTTTTTGTAATTTTTTTTTACATTTTTTTTAAATTGTTTTTTTCGAATTTTTTTTTGTAATTTTTTTTTTTTTTTTTGAATTTTTTTTTAAATTTTTTTTTGAATTTTTTTTTAAAATTTTTTTTGAATCTTTTTTTTTTATTTTTTTTTGAATTTTTTTTGTAATTTTTTTTAAATTTTTTCTAAAATTTTTTTTTTGTTTTTTTTTTATTTTTTTAATGTTTTTTTGAAATTTTTTTTTTTAATTTTTTTTCGAAATTATTTTTTTTTGGAAATTTTTTTTTAGAAAAATTTTTTTCGAAATTTTATTTTTTTGAAAATTTTTTATACGAAAATTTTTTTTGAAATTTTTTTTTTTGGAATTTTTTCAAATTTTTTCTTGAACTTTTTTTTTGAAATTTTTTTTTTGAAATTTTTTTTAAATTTTTTTTTAATCTTTTTTTTATTTTTTTTTAATTTTTTTTTTTGAATATTTTTTTGTAATTTTTTTTTAAAATTTTTTTTTGAAAATTTTTTAAAATTTTTTTATGAATTTTTTTTTGTGAATTTTTTTTAAAATTTTTTTTTTATTTTTTTTTCAATTTTTTTTTTGAAAATTTTTTTTCTGAATTTTTTTTTTGAATTTTTTTTTGAAAAATTTTCTCTTTGAATTTTTTTTCGAATTTTTTTTTTATTTTTTTTAAATATTTTTTTTGAGTTTTTTTAAAATTTTTTTTTGAAATTTTTTTTGAATTTTTTTTAAAATTTTTTTTCGAAATTTTATTTTTTTGAAATTTTTTTTTTACGAAAATTTTTTTTGAAATTTTTTTTTTTAAATTTTTTTTTGAAATTTTTTTTGAATGTTTTTTAAAATTTTTTTTCGAAATTTTATTTTTTTGAAAATTTTTTTTACGAAAATTTTTTTTGAATTTTTTTTGTAATTTTTTTAAATTTTTTTTTAAATTGTTTTTTTAAATTTTTTTTTGAAATTTTTTTTGAATTTTTTTTCGAAATTTAATTTTTTTGAAAATTTTTTTTTACGAAAATTTTTTTTTGAATTTTTTTTTTGAAAATTTTTTTTTTGAAATTTTTTTTTAAATTTTTTTTTTCGATTTTTTTTGAAATTTTTTTTTTATTTTTTTCACGAAATTTTTTTTTTTTTTTTTCGAAAATTTTTTAAAATTTTTTTATTGAAAATTTTTTTTAAAAAATATTTTTTTCAAAATTTTATTTTTTTGAAAATTTTTTTACGAAAATTTTTTTTGAAATTTTTTTTTTCGATTTTTTTTTAAAATTTTTTTTTTATTTTTTTTTACGAATTTTTTTTTTTTTTTTTAATTTTTTTTTCAATTTTTTTTGAAAATTTTTTAAAATTTTTTTATGAAATTTTTTTTTTGTGAATTTTTTTAAAAATTTTTTTTTAATTTTTTTTTTTGGAATTTTTTTTTGTAATTTTTTTTTAATTTTTTTTTGTAATTTTTTTTAAATTTTTTTTTTGAAATTTTTTTTAAAATTTTTTTTGAATCTTTTTTTTATTTTTTTTAATTTTTTTTTGTAAATTTTTTTAAAATTTTTCCTAAATTTTTTTTTTTGTTTTAATTTTTTTTTGAAAATTTTTTTTAAAATTTTTTTTTTAATTTTTTTTTGGAAATTTTTTTTTTGAAATTTTATTTTTTTGAAAATTTTTTTTACGAAAATTTTTTTTTAAATTTTTTTTTTCATTTTTTTTGAATTTTTTTTTGTGATTTTTTTAAAAATTTTTTTAAAAATTTTTTTTTAAATTTTTTTTTCAATTTTTTTTTTGAAAATTTTTTTTTTGAATTTTTTTTCAATTTTTTTTTTGAAAATTTTTTTTTTTAATTTTTTTTTTTAATTTTTTTTAAAAATTTTTTTACGAAAATTTTTTTTGAAATTTTTTTTTTGGAATTTTTTTAAAATTTTTTTTTGAATTTTTTTTTTAAATTTTTTTTTGAAATTTTTTTTTTTGAAAATTTTTTTTTACGAAAATTTTTTTTGAAATTTTTTTTTTTGAAATTTTTTTTTTCAATTTTTTTTTGAAGTTTTTTTGAAAATTTTTTTTTGAAATTTTTTTTTTGAAATTTTTTTTTGTAATTTTTTTTTTAAATTTTTTTTAAATTGTTTTTTTCGAATTTTTTTTTGTAATTTTTTTTGAATATTTTTTTTGATTTTTTTTATAAATTTTTTTTTGAATTTTTTTTAAAATTTTTTTTTTGATTTTTTTTTAAAATTTTTTTTGAATTTTTTTTGTAATATTTTTTAAAATTTTCTTTTGTAATTTTTTTCGAAATTTTTTTTGAAATTTTTTTTGAAAATTTTTTTTTGAAAATTTTTTTTTAAATTTTTATTCGAAATTTTTATTTTTTCGAAAATTTTTAAAAAAAAAATTTTTTTTTTGTTATTTTTTTTAAATTTTTTTTTAAATTGTTTTTTTCGAATTTTTTTTTGTAATTTTTTTTTAATTTTTTTTTTGATTTTTTTTATAAATTTTTTTTGAATTTTTTTGTAATATTTTCTTTTGTAATTTTTTTCGAAATTTTTTTTGAAATTTTTTTTGAAGTTTTTTTTGAAAATTTTTTTTGAATTTTTTTTTTTGAAATTTTTTTTTTCGATTTTTTTTTAAATTTTTCATTTATTTTTTTTTACGAATTTTTTTTTAAATTTTTTTTTCAATTTTTTTTTGAAAATTTTTTAAAATTTTTTTATGAAATTTTTTTTTTGTGAATTTTTTTAAAAATTTTTTTTTAAATTTTTTTTTCGAATTTTTTTTTGTAATTTTTTTTAAATTTTTTTTTTGATTTTTTTATAAATTTTTTTTGAATTTTTTTTAAAATTTTTTTTAAATCTTTTTTTTTATTTTTTTTTGTAAATTTTTTTAAAATTTTTTCTAAAATTTTTTTTTTGTTTTTTTTCATTTTTTTAATTTTTTTTTGAAAATTTTTTTTTTAATTTTTTTTCGAAACTTTTTTTTTTGAAAATTTTTTTAAAAAAAAATTTTTTCGAAATTTAATTTTTTTTAATATTTTTTTTTCAATTTTTTTTTTGAAAATTTTATTTTTTGAAATTTTTTTTTTTGAAATTTTTTTTTTCAATTTTTTTTTTGAATTTTTTTGTAATTTTTTTAAAAATTTTTTTGAATTTTTTTTTTGATTTTTTTTGATTTTTTTTTGAATTTTTTTTTTTAAATTTTTTTTTAAATTTTTTTTAAAAATTTTTTTTGAATCTTTTTTTTTTATTTTTTTTGAATTTTTTTGTAATTTTTTTAAAAAAATTTTCTAAAATTTTTTTTTTGTTTTTTTTTATTTTTTAAATTTTTTTTTGAAAATTTTTTTTTAATTTTTTTTCGAAATTTTTTTTTTTTGAAAATTTTTTTTTAGAAAAATTTTTTTCGAAATTTTATTTTTTTGAAAATTTTTTATACGAAAATTTTTTTTAAAATTTTTTTTTCAATTTTTTTTTTGAAAATTTTTTTTTTTAATTTTTTTTTTTGAAATTTTTTTAATTTTTTTTTTGATTTTTTTTTTATTTTTTTTTTTAATTTTTTTTAAAATTTTTTTTTGAATCTTTTTTTTATTTTTTTTGAATTTTTTTTGTAATTTTTTTTAAAATTTTTTCTAAAATTTTTTTTTTGTTTTTTTTTATTTTTTAAATTTTTTTTTGAAAATTTTTTTTTAATTTTTTTTGAAAATTTTTTTTTAATTTTTTTTCGAAATTTTTTTTTTTTGAAAATTTTTTTTTAGAAAATTTTTTTTCGAAATTTTATTTTTTTGAAAATTTTTTTTACGAAAATTTTTTTTGAATTTTTTTTTTTTGAAATTTTTTTTTTCGATTTTTTTTAAAATTTTTTTTTAATTTTTTTTTTTTTATTTTTTTTTTTCAATTTTTTTTTTGAAAATTTTTTAAAATTTTTTTATGGAATTTTTTTATTGTGAATTTTTTTTAAAATTTTTTTTAAAATTTTTTTTTCGAATTTTTTTAGTAATTTTTTTTCAATATTTTTTTTGATATTTTTTATAAATTTTTTTTTTGAATTTTTTTTAAAATTTTTTTTTAATCTTTTTTTTATTTTTTTTTGAATTTTTTTTGTAAATTTTTTAAAAATTTTTTCTAAAATTTTTTTTTTGTTTTTTTTTTATTTTTTTAATTTTTTTTTGAAAATTTTTTTTTCGAAATTTTATTTTTTTGAAAATTTTTTTTACGAAAATTTTTTTTTGAAATTTTTTTTTTTGAATTTTTTTTTTGATTTTTTTTGATTTTTTTTTGAATTTTTTTTTTTAAATTTTTTTTAAAATTTTTTTTAAAAATTTTTTTTGAATCTTTTTTTTTTATTTTTTTTGAATTTTTTTGTAATTTTTTTAAAAAAATTTTCTAAAATTTTTTTTTTGTTTTTTTTTATTTTTTAAATTTTTTTTTGAAAATTTTTTTTTAATTTTTTTTCGAAATTTTTTTTTTTTGAAAATTTTTTTTTAGAAAAATTTTTTTCGAAATTTTATTTTTTTGAAAATTTTTTATACGAAAATTTTTTTTAAAATTTTTTTTTCAATTTTTTTTTTGAAAATTTTTTTTTTTAATTTTTTTTTTTGAAATTTTTTTAATTTTTTTTTTGATTTTTTTTTTATTTTTTTTTTTAATTTTTTTTAAAATTTTTTTTTGAATCTTTTTTTTATTTTTTTTGAATTTTTTTTGTAATTTTTTTTAAAATTTTTTCTAAAATTTTTTTTTTGTTTTTTTTTATTTTTTAAATTTTTTTTTGAAAATTTTTTTTTAATTTTTTTTGAAAATTTTTTTTAAATTTTTTTTCGAAATTTTTTTTTTTTGAAAATTTTTTTTTAGAAAATTTTTTTTCGAAATTTTATTTTTTTGAAAATTTTTTTTACGAAAATTTTTTTTGAATTTTTTTTTTTTGAAATTTTTTTTTTCGATTTTTTTTAAAATTTTTTTTTTATTTTTTTTTTTTTATTTTTTTTTTTCAATTTTTTTTTTGAAAATTTTTTAAAATTTTTTTATGGAATTTTTTTATTGTGAATTTTTTTTAAAATTTTTTTTAAAATTTTTTTTTCGAATTTTTTTAGTAATTTTTTTTCAATATTTTTTTTGATATTTTTTATAAATTTTTTTTTTGAATTTTTTTTAAAATTTTTTTTTAATCTTTTTTTTATTTTTTTTTGAATTTTTTTTGTAAATTTTTTAAAAATTTTTTCTAAAATTTTTTTTTTGTTTTTTTTTTATTTTTTTAATTTTTTTTTGAAAATTTTTTTTTCGAAATTTTATTTTTTTGAAAATTTTTTTTACGAAAATTTTTTTTTGAAATTTTTTTTTTTGAAATTTTTTTTTCAATTTTTTTTTGAATTTTTTTTGTAATTTTTTTTAAATTGTTTTTTTCGAATTTTTTTTTTGATTTTTTTTTTATTTTTTTTTTAATTTTTTTTTGAATTTTTTTAAAAAATTTTTTTTGAATCTTTTTTTTTTATTTTTTTAAAATTTTTTTTGTATTTTTTTTTTTTAATTTTTTCTAAAATTTTTTTTTTGTTTTTTTTTATTTTTTAAATTTTTTTTTGAAAATTTTTTTTAAATTTTTTTTTCGAAATTTTTTTTTTTTGAAATTTTTTTTTTAGAAAAATTTTTTTCGAAATTTTATTTTTTTGAAAATTTTTTATACGAAAATTTTTTTTGAAATTTTTTTTTCATTTTTTTTTGTGAATTTTCTTTTTAATTTTTTTAAAAAATTTTTTTTAATTTTTTTTTGTTTTTTTTTGAAATTTTTTTATTTTTTTAATTTTTTTCTGAAATTTTTTTTTTTTCGAAAATTTTTTTAAAAAAAAATTTTTTTCGAAATTTTATTTTTTTGTGAAATTTTTTTTTTGTGAATTTTTTTTAAAATTTTTTTTTAAATTTTTTTTTCGAATTTTTTTTTGAATTTTTTTTTAAATTTTTTTTGAATCTTTTTTTTATTTTTTTTGAATTTTTTTTTGTAAATTTTTTTAAAATTTTTTCTAAATTTTTTTTTGTTTTTTTTTTTATTTTTTTAATTTTTTTTTGAAAATTTTTTTTAAAATTTTTATTTATTTTTTTAATTTTTTTTTGAAATTTTTTTTTTAAATTTTTATTCGAAATTTTTTTTTTTCGAAAATTTTTTTTAAAAAAAATTTTTTTCGAAATTTTATTTTTTTGAAAATTTTTTTTACGAAAATTTTTTTTAAATTTTTTTTTTAAATTTTTTTTTTCGATTTTTTTTATAAATTTTTTTTTGATTTTTTTTTAAAATTTTTTTTAAATCTTTTTTTTTATTTTTTTTGAATTTTTTTTTGTAAATTTAAAATTTAAATTTAAAATTTTTTCTAAAATTTTTTTTTTGTTTTTTTTTTTATTTTTTTAATTTTTTTTTGAAAATTTTTTTTAAAAGTTTTTTTTCGAAATTTTATTTTTTTGAAAATTTTTTTTACGAATTTTTTTTTTGATTTTTTTTTTTAATTTTTTTTTGAATTTTTTTTTAAAATTTTTTTTGAATCTTTTTTTTTTATTTTTTTTGAATTTTTTTTGTAATTTTTTTTTAATTTTTTCTAAAATTTTTTTTTATTTTTTAAATTTTTTTTTGAAAATTTTTTTTCGAAATTTTTTTTTTTTGAAAATTTTTTTTTAGAAAAATTTTTTTCGAAATTTTATTTTTTTGAAAATTTTTTATACGAAAATTTTTTTTGAAATTTTTTTTTTCATTTTTTTTTTGTGAATTTTTTTTAAAATTTTTTTTAAAATTTTTTTTTCGAATTTTTTTTGTAATTTTTTTTAAATTTTTTTTTTGATTTTTTTTATAAATTTTTTTTTGAATTTTTTTTTAAATTTTTTTTAAATCTTTTTTTTTATTTTTTTTTGAATTTTTTTTGTAAATTTAAAATTTAAATTTAAAATTTTTTCTAAAATTTTTTTTTTGTTTTTTTTTTTATTTTTTTAATTTTTTTTTGAAAATTTTTTTTAAAAGTTTTTTTTCGAAATTTTATTTTTTTGAAATTTTTTTTTACGAAATTTTTTTTTGAATTTTTTTTTTAATTTTTTTTTGAATTTTTTTTTTAAATTTTTTTTGAATCTTTTTTTTTTATTTTTTTTGAATTTTTTTTGTAATTTTTTTTTAATTTTTTCTAAAATTTTTTTTTATTTTTTAAATTTTTTTTTGAAAATTTTTTTTCGAAATTTTTTTTTTTGAAAATTTTTTTTTAGAAAAATTTTTTTCGAAATTTTATTTTTTTGAAAATTTTTTATACGAAAATTTTTTTTGAAATTTTTTTTTTCATTTTTTTTGGTGAATTTTTTTTAAAATTTTTTTTTCAATTTTTTTTTTTATTTTTTTTTGAATTTCTTTTTAAAATTTTTTTTTGAATTTTTTTTTTTAATTTTTTTTGAATCTTTTTTTTTTATTTTTTTTGAATTTTTTTTGTAATTTTTTTTAAAATTTTTTCTAAAATTTTTTTTTTGTTTTAATTTTTTTTCGAAATTTTTTTTTTTGAAAATTTTTTTTAGAAAATTTTTTTTCGAAATTTTATTTTTTTGAAAATTTTTTATACGAAAATTTTTTTTGAAATTTTTTTTTTCATTTTTTTTTGTGATTTTTTTTAAAATTTTTTTTTCAATTTTTTTTTTGAAAATTTTTTTTTAAATTTTTTTTTTGTTTTTTTTTGAAATTTTTTTAATTTTTTTTGAAAATTTTTTAAAAAATTTTTATTCGAAATTTTTTTTTTTCGAAAATTTTTTTAAAAAAAAATTTTTTTAAATTTTTTTTTCAATTTTTTTTTTGAAAATTTTTTTTTTGAATTTTTTTTTTGAAATTTTTTTTGAAAAATTTTCTCTTTGAATTTTTTTTCGAATTTTTTTTTTATTTTTTTTAAATATTTTTTTTGAATTTTTTTAAAATTTTTTTTTTAAATTTTTTTTGAATTTTTTTTAAAATTTTTTTTCGAAATTTTTTTTTTACGAAAATTTTTTTTGAAATTTTTTTTTTTTCAAAATTTTTTTTTACGAAAATTTTTTTTGAATTTTTTTTGTAATTTTTTTAAAAATTTTTTTTAAAAATTTTTCTTAAATTTTTTTTCGAAATTTTATTTTTTTGAAAATTTTTTTTTAAGAAAATTTTTTTGAAATTTGTTTTCGAATTTTCTTTTTAAAAATTTTTCGAAATTTTTTTTGAAAATTTTTTTTTTCAATTTTTTTTATGAAGTTTATTTTTCGAAATTTTTTTTTGAAATTTGTTTTCGAATTTTCGAAATTTTTTAAAAATTTTTTATGAATTTTTTTTTTGTGAATTTTTTTTTACGAAAATTTTTTTTGAATTTTTTTTGTAATTTTTTTAAATTTTTTTTTTTAAATTGTTTTTTTTAATTTTTTTTTGAAATTTTTTTTAAATTTTTTTTTCGAAATTTAATTTTTTTGAAAATTTTTTTTTACGAAAATTTTTTTTTGAATTTTTTTTTTGAAATTTTTTTTTTTGAAATTTTTTTAAAATTTTTTTTTCGATTTTTTTTAAAAATTTTTTTTTATTTTTTTTACGAAATTTTTTTTTTTTATTTTTTTTTTAATTTTTTTTTTGAAAATTTTTTAAAATTTTTTATTGAAATTTTTTTTTAAAAAATATTTTTTTCAAAATTTTATTTTTTTGAAAATTTTTTTTGAAATTTTTTTTTTCGATTTTTTTTTAAATTTTTTTTTTATTTTTTTTACGATTTTTTTTTTTAAATTTTTTTTTTAAATTTTTTTTTGAAAATTTTTTAAATTTTTTTTTTGAAATTTTTTTAAAAATTTTTTTTGAATCTTTTTTTTATTTTTTTTTGAATTTTTTTTTTATTTTTTTTAAATTTTTTCTAAAATTTTTTTTTGTCTTTTTTTTATTTTTTTAATTTTTTTTTGAAAATTTTTTTTTTAATTTTTTTTCGAAATTTTTTTTTTTTGAAAATTTTTTTTTAGAAAAATTTTTTTCGAAATTTTATTTTTTTGAAAATTTTTTTTACGAAAATTTTTTTTTAAATTTTTTTTTTCATTTTTTTTGAATTTTTTTTTTGTGAATTTTTTTAAAAATTTTTTTTAAAATTTTTTTTTAAATTTTTTTTCCAATTTTTTTTTTGAAAATTTTTTTTTTGAATTTTTTTTTCAATTTTTTTTTTGAAAATTTTTTTTTTCAATTTTTTTTTTTTAATTTTTTTTAAAAATTTTTTTACGAAAATTTTTTTTTGAAATTTTTTTTTTGGAATTTTTTTTTTTTGAAAATTTTTTTTTACGAAAATTTTTTTTGAAATTTTTTTTTTTGAAATTTTTTTTTTCAATTTTTTTTTTGAAAATTTTATTTTTTGAAATTTTTTTTTTTGAAATTTTTTTTTTCAATTTTTTTTTAAATTTTTTTTGTAATTTTTTTAAAAATTTTTTTGAATTTTTTTTTTGATTTTTTTTGATTTTTTTTTGAATTTTTTTTTAAAATTTTTTTTTAAATTTTTTTTAAAAATTTTTTTTGAATCTTTTTTTTTATTTTTTTTGAATTTTTTTGTAATTTTTTTAAAAAATTTTTCTAAAATTTTTTTTTTGTTTTTTTTTATTTTTTAAATTTTTTTTTGAAAATTTTTTTTTAATTTTTTTTCGAAATTTTTTTTTTTTGAAAATTTTTTTTTAGAAAAATTTTTTTCGAAATTTTATTTTTTTGAAAATTTTTTATACGAAAATTTTTTTTAAAATTTTTTTTTCAATTTTTTTTTTGAAAATTTTTTTTTTTTATTTTTTTTTTTGAAATTTTTTTAATTTTTTTTTTAATTTTTTTTTTATTTTTTTTTAAAATTTTTTTTAAAATTTTTTTTTGAATCTTTTTTTTATTTTTTTTGAATTTTTTTTGTAATTTTTTTTTAAATTTTTTCTAAAATTTTTTTTTTGTTTTTTTTTATTTTTTAAATTTTTTTTTGAAAATTTTTTTTTAATTTTTTTTGAAAATTTTTTTTTAATTTTTTTTCGAAATTTTTTTTTTTTGAAAATTTTTTTTTAGAAAATTTTTTTTCGAAATTTTATTTTTTTGAAAATTTTTTTTACGAAAATTTTTTTTGAATTTTTTTTTTTTGAAATTTTTTTTTTCGATTTTTTTTAAAAATTTTTTTTAATTTTTTTTTTTTTATTTTTTTTTTCAATTTTTTTTTTGAAAATTTTTTAAAATTTTTTTATGGAATTTTTTTATTGTGAATTTTTTTTAAAATTTTTTTTAAAATTTTTTTTTCGAATTTTTTTAGTAATTTTTTTTCAATATTTTTTTTGATATTTTTTATAAATTTTTTTTTTGAATTTTTTTTAAAATTTTTTTTTAATCTTTTTTTTATTTTTTTTTGAATTTTTTTTGTAAATTTTTTAAAAATTTTTTCTAAAATTTTTTTTTTGTTTTTTTTTTATTTTTTTAATTTTTTTTTGAAAATTTTTTTTTCGAAATTTTATTTTTTTGAAAATTTTTTTTACGAAAATTTTTTTTTGAAATTTTTTTTTTTGAAATTTTTTTTTCAATTTTTTTTTGAATTTTTTTTGTAATTTTTTTTAAATTGTTTTTTTCGAATTTTTTTTTTGATTTTTTTTTTATTTTTTTTTAAATTTTTTTTTGAATTTTTTTAAAAAATTTTTTTTGAATCTTTTTTTTTTATTTTTTTAAAATTTTTTTTGTAATTTTTTTTTTAATTTTTTCTAAAATTTTTTTTTTGTTTTTTTTTATTTTTTAAATTTTTTTTTGAAAATTTTTTTTAAATTTTTTTTTCGAAATTTTTTTTTTTTGAAATTTTTTTTTTAGAAAAATTTTTTTCGAAATTTTATTTTTTTGAAAATTTTTTATACGAAAATTTTTTTTGAAATTTTTTTTTCATTTTTTTTTGTGAATTTTCTTTTTAATTTTTTTAAAAATTTTTTTTTAATTTTTTTTTGTTTTTTTTTGAAATTTTTTTATTTTTTTAATTTTTTTCTGAAATTTTTTTTTTTTCGAAAATTTTTTAAAAAAAAAATTTTTTTCGAAATTTTATTTTTTTGTGAAATTTTTTTTTTGTGAATTTTTTTTAAAATTTTTTTTTAAATTTTTTTTTCGAATTTTTTTTTGAATTTTTTTTTAAATTTTTTTTGAATCTTTTTTTTATTTTTTTTGAATTTTTTTTTGTAAATTTTTTTAAAATTTTTTCTAAATTTTTTTTTGTTTTTTTTTTTATTTTTTTAATTTTTTTTTGAAAATTTTTTTTAAAATTTTTATTTATTTTTTTAATTTTTTTTTGAAATTTTTTTTTTAAATTTTTATTCGAAATTTTTTTTTTTCGAAAATTTTTTTTAAAAAAAATTTTTTTCGAAATTTTATTTTTTTGAAAATTTTTTTTACGAAAATTTTTTTTAAATTTTTTTTTTAAATTTTTTTTTTCGATTTTTTTTATAAATTTTTTTTTGATTTTTTTTTTAAATTTTTTTTAAATCTTTTTTTTTATTTTTTTTGAATTTTTTTTTGTAAATTTAAAATTTAAATTTAAAATTTTTTCTAAAATTTTTTTTTTGTTTTTTTTTTATTTTTTTAATTTTTTTTTGAAAATTTTTTTTAAAAGTTTTTTTTCGAAATTTTATTTTTTTGAAAATTTTTTTTACGAATTTTTTTTTTGAATTTTTTTTTTAATTTTTTTTTGAATTTTTTTTTTAAATTTTTTTTGAATCTTTTTTTTTATTTTTTTTGAATTTTTTTTGTAATTTTTTTTTAATTTTTTCTAAAATTTTTTTTTATTTTTTAAATTTTTTTTTGAAAATTTTTTTTCGAAATTTTTTTTTTTGAAAATTTTTTTTTAGAAAAATTTTTTTCGAAATTTTATTTTTTTGAAAATTTTTTATACGAAAATTTTTTTTGAAATTTTTTTTTTCATTTTTTTTTGTGAATTTTTTTTTAAATTTTTTTTAAAATTTTTTTTTCGAATTTTTTTTGTAATTTTTTTTAAATTTTTTTTTTGATTTTTTTTATAAATTTTTTTTTGAATTTTTTTTTAAATTTTTTTTAAATCTTTTTTTTTATTTTTTTTTGAATTTTTTTTTGTAAATTTAAAATTTAAATTTAAAATTTTTTCTAAAATTTTTTTTTTGTTTTTTTTTTTTATTTTTTTAATTTTTTTTTGAAAATTTTTTTTAAAAGTTTTTTTTCGAAATTTTATTTTTTTGAAATTTTTTTTTACGAAATTTTTTTTTGAATTTTTTTTTTAATTTTTTTTTGAATTTTTTTTTTTAATTTTTTTTGAATCTTTTTTTTTTATTTTTTTTGAATTTTTTTTGTAATTTTTTTTTAATTTTTTCTAAAATTTTTTTTTATTTTTTAAATTTTTTTTTGAAAATTTTTTTTCGAAATTTTTTTTTTTGAAAATTTTTTTTTAGAAAAATTTTTTTCGAAATTTTATTTTTTTGAAAATTTTTTATACGAAAATTTTTTTTGAAATTTTTTTTTTCATTTTTTTTTTGTGAATTTTTTTTAAAATTTTTTTTTCAATTTTTTTTTTTATTTTTTTTTGAATTTCTTTTTAAAATTTTTTTTTGAATTTTTTTTTTTAATTTTTTTTGAATCTTTTTTTTTTATTTTTTTTGAATTTTTTTTGTAATTTTTTTTAAAATTTTTTCTAAAATTTTTTTTTTGTTTTAATTTTTTTTCGAAATTTTTTTTTTTGAAAATTTTTTTTAGAAAATTTTTTTTCGAAATTTTATTTTTTTGAAAATTTTTTATACGAAAATTTTTTTTGAAATTTTTTTTTTCATTTTTTTTTGTGATTTTTTTTAAAATTTTTTTTTCAATTTTTTTTTTGAAAATTTTTTTTTTAATTTTTTTTTTGTTTTTTTTTGAAATTTTTTTAATTTTTTTTGAAAATTTTTTAAAAAATTTTTATTCGAAATTTTTTTTTTTCGAAAATTTTTTTTAAAAAAAATTTTTTTAAATTTTTTTTTCAATTTTTTTTTTGAAAATTTTTTTTTTGAATTTTTTTTTTGAAATTTTTTTTGAAAAATTTTCTCTTTGAATTTTTTTTCGAATTTTTTTTTTATTTTTTTTAAATATTTTTTTTGAATTTTTTTAAAATTTTTTTTAAAAATTTTTTTTGAATTTTTTTTAAAATTTTTTTTCGAAATTTTTTTTTTACGAAAATTTTTTTTGAAATTTTTTTTTTATTTATTTTTTTTTGAAATTTTTTTTGAATTTTTTTAAAAATTTTTTTTCGAAATTTTATTTTTTTCAAAATTTTTTTTTACGAAAATTTTTTTTGAATTTTTTTTGTAATTTTTTTAAAAATTTTTTTTAAAAATTTTTCTTAAATTTTTTTTCGAAATTTTATTTTTTTGAAAATTTTTTTTTAAGAAATTTTTTTTGAAATTTGTTTTCGAATTTTCTTTTTAAAAATTTTTCGAAATTTTTTTTGAAAATTTTTTTTTACGAAAATTTTTTTTTGAATTTTTTTTTTGAAATTTTTTTTTTGAAATTTTTTTAAAATTTTTTTTTCGATATTTTTAAAATTTTTTTTTTATTTTTTTTACGAAATTTTTTTTTTTTATTTTTTTTTTAATTTTTTTTTTGAAAATTTTTTAAAATTTTTTATTGAAATTTTTTTTTAAAAAATATTTTTTTCAAAATTTTATTTTTTTGAAAATTTTTTTTGAAATTTTTTTTTTCGATTTTTTTTTAAATTTTTTTTTTATTTTTTTTACGATTTTTTTTTTTTTAATTTTTTTTTTAAATTTTTTTTTGAAAATTTTTTAAATTTTTTTTTTGAAATTTTTTTAAAAATTTTTTTTGAATCTTTTTTTTATTTTTTTTTGAATTTTTTTTTTTATTTTTTTTAAATTTTTTCTAAAATTTTTTTTTGTCTTTTTTTTATTTTTTTAATTTTTTTTTGAAAATTTTTTTTTTAATTTTTTTTCGAAATTTTTTTTTTTTGAAAATTTTTTTTTAGAAAAATTTTTTTCGAAATTTTATTTTTTTGAAAATTTTTTTTACGAAAATTTTTTTTTAAATTTTTTTTTTCATTTTTTTTGAATTTTTTTTTTGTGAATTTTTTTAAAAATTTTTTTTTAAATTTTTTTTTAAATTTTTTTTCCAATTTTTTTTTTGAAAATTTTTTTTTTGAATTTTTTTTTCAATTTTTTTTTTGAAAATTTTTTTTTTCAATTTTTTTTTTTTAATTTTTTTTAAAAATTTTTTTACGAAAATTTTTTTTTGAAATTTTTTTTTTGGAATTTTTTTTTTTTGAAAATTTTTTTTTACGAAAATTTTTTTTGAAATTTTTTTTTTTGAAATTTTTTTTTTTCAATTTTTTTTGAAGTTTTTTTGAAAATTTTTTTTTGAAATTTTTTTTTTGGAAATTTTTTTTTGTAATTTTTTTAAAATTTTTTTTTAAATTGTTTTTTTCGAATTTTTTTTAAATATTTTTTTTGATTTTTTTTTTTAATTTTTTTTTTAATTTTTTTTTTAAATTTTTTTTTGAATTTTTTTTTAAAATTTTTTTTGAATTTTTTTTGAAAATTTTTTTAAAAATTTTTATTCGAAATTTTTATTTTTTCGAAAATTTAAAAAAAAAAAAATTTTTTTTGTTATTTTTTTTAAAATTTTTTATAATTGTTTTTTTTGAATTTTTTTTGTAATTTTTTTTAAAATTTTTTCTAAAATTTTTTTTTTGTTTTTTTTTATTTTTTAAATTTTTTTTTGAAAATTTTTTTTTAATTTTTTTTGAAAATTTTTTTTTAATTTTTTTTCGAAATTTTTTTTTTTTGAAAATTTTTTTTTAGAAAATTTTTTTTCGAAATTTTATTTTTTTGAAAATTTTTTTTACGAAAATTTTTTTTGAATTTTTTTTTTTGAAATTTTTTTTTTCGATTTTTTTTTAAATTTTTTTTTAATTTTTTTTTACGAATTTTTTTTTTTCAATTTTTTTTTTGAAAATTTTTTAAAATTTTTTTATGGAATTTTTTTATTGTGAATTTTTTTTTAAATTTTTTTTAAAATTTTTTTTTCGAATTTTTTTAGTAATTTTTTTTCAATATTTTTTTTTGATATTTTTTATAAATTTTTTTTTTGAATTTTTTTTAAAATTTTTTTTTAATCTTTTTTTTTATTTTTTTTTGAATTTTTTTTGTAAATTTTTTTAAAATTTTTTCTAAAATTTTTTTTTGTTTTTTTTTTATTTTTTTAATTTTTTTTTGAAAATTTTTTTTAAAATTTTTTTTTCGAAATTTTATTTTTTTGAAAATTTTTTTTACGAAATTTTTTTTTTGAAATTTTTTTTTTTGAAATTTTTTTTTCAATTTTTTTTTTAATTTTTTTTGTAATTTTTTAAAAAATTTTTTTTAAATTGTTTTTTTCGAATTTTTTTTTTGATTTTTTTTTTATTTTTTTTTAAATTTTTTTTTGAATTTTTTAAAAAAATTTTTTTTGAATCTTTTTTTTTTATTTTTTTTAAATTTTTTTTGTAATTTTTTTTTTAATTTTTTCTAAAATTTTTTTGTTGTTTTTTTTTATTTTTTAAATTTTTTTTTGAAAATTTTTTTTTAATTTTTTTTTCGAAATTTTTTTTTTTTGAAATTTTTTTTTTAGAAAAATTTTTTTCGAAATTTTATTTTTTTGAAAATTTTTTATACGAAAATTTTTTTTGAAATTTTTTTTTCATTTTTTTTTGTGAATTTTTTTTTAAATTTTTTTAAAAATTTTTTTAAAATTTTTTTTTGTTTTTTTTTGAAATTTTTTTATTTTTTTAATTTTTTTCTGAAATTTTTTTTTTTTCGAAAATTTTTTTTAAAAAAATTTTTTTTCGAAATTTTATTTTTTTGTGAATTTTTTTTTTGTGAATTTTTTTTAAAATTTTTTTTTTAATTTTTTTTTCGAATTTTTTTTTGAATTTTTTTTAAAATTTTTTTTGAATCTTTTTTTTATTTTTTTTGAATTTTTTTTTGTAAATTTTTTTAAAATTTTTTCTAAATTTTTTTGTTTTTTTTTTTATTTTTTTAATTTTTTTTTGAAAATTTTTTTTTAAATTTTTTTTCGAAATTTTTATTTATTTTTTTAATTTTTTTTTGAAATTTTTTTTTTAAATTTTTATTCGAAATTTTTTTTTTTCGAAAATTTTTTTTAAAAAAAAATTTTTTCGAAATTTTATTTTTTTGAAAATTTTTTTTACGAAAATTTTTTTTTAATTTTTTTTTTAATTTTTTTTTCGATTTTTTTTTAAATTTTTTTTTATTTTTTTTTACGAATTTTTTTTTTTTTTAATTTTTTTTTTCAATTTTTTAAAATTTTTTTATGAAATTTTTTTTTTGTGAATTTTTTTTAAAATTTTTTTTAAAATTTTTTTTTCGAATTTTTTTTGTAATTTTTTTTAAATTTTTTTTTTGATTTTTTTTATAAATTTTTTTTTGAATTTTTTTTTAAATTTTTTTTAAATCTTTTTTTTTATTTTTTTTGAATTTTTTTTTGTAAATTTAAAATTTAAATTTAAAATTTTTTCTAAAATTTTTTTTTGTTTTTTTTTTATTTTTTTAATTTTTTTTTGAAAATTTTTTTTAAAAGTTTTTTTTCGAAATTTTATTTTTTTGAAAATTTTTTTTACGAAATTTTTTTTTGAATTTTTTTTTAAATTTTTTTTTGAATTTTTTTTTTTAATTTTTTTTGAATCTTTTTTTTTTATTTTTTTTGAATTTTTTTTGTAATTTTTTTTTAATTTTTTCTAAAATTTTTTTTTATTTTTTAAATTTTTTTTTGAAAATTTTTTTTCGAAATTTTTTTTTTTTGAAAATTTTTTTTTAGAAAAATTTTTTTCGAAATTTTATTTTTTTGAAAATTTTTTATACGAAAATTTTTTTTGAAATTTTTTTTTTGTGAATTTTTTTTAAAATTTTTTTTTCAATTTTTTTTTTATTTTTTTTTGAATTTTTTTTTAAAATTTTTTTTTGAATTTTTTTTTTAAATTTTTTTTGAATCTTTTTTTTTTATTTTTTTTGAATTTTTTTTGTAATTTTTTTTAAAATTTTTTCTAAAATTTTTTTTTTTTTTTTTTTAATTTTTTTTCGAAATTTTTTTTTTTGAAAATTTTTTTTAGAAAATTTTTTTTCGAAATTTTATTTTTTTGAAAATTTTTTATACGAAAATTTTTTTTGAAATTTTTTTTTTCATTTTTTTTTGTGATTTTTTTTAAAATTTTTTTTTCAATTTTTTTTTTGAAAATTTTTTTTTAAATTTTTTTTTTGTTTTTTTTTGAAATTTTTTTAATTTATTTTGAAAATTTTTTTAAAAATTTTTATTCGAAATTTTTTTTTTTCGAAAATTTTTTTTTAAAAAAATTTTTTTAAATTTTTTTTTCAATTTTTTTTTTGAAAATTTTTTTTTTGAATTTTTTTTTTGAAATTTTTTTTGAAAAATTTTCTCTTTGAATTTTTTTTCGAATTTTTTTTTTATTTTTTTTAAATATTTTTTTTGAATTTTTTTAAAATTTTTTTTTTAAATTTTTTTTGAATTTTTTTTAAAATTTTTTTTCGAAATTTTTTTTTTACGAAAATTTTTTTTGAAATTTTTTTTTTATTTATTTTTTTTTTAAATTTTTTTTGAATTTTTTTTAAAATTTTTTTTCGAAATTTAATTTTTTTCAAAATTTTTTTTTACGAAAATTTTTTTTGAATTTTTTTTGTAATTTTTTTAAAAATTTTTTTTAAAAATTTTTCTTAAATTTTTTTTCGAAATTTTATTTTTTTGAAAATTTTTTTTAAGAAAATTTTTTTGAAATTTGTTTTCGAATTTTCTTTTTAAAAATTTTTCGAAATTTTTTTTGAAAATTTTTTTTTTCAATTTTTTTTATGAAGTTTATTTTTCGAAATTTTTTTTTGAAATTTGTTTTCGAATTTTCGAAATTTTTTAAAAATTTTTTATGAATTTTTTTTTTGTGAATTTTTTTTAAAATTTTTTAAAAAAATTTTTTTTTATTTTTTTTTTGAAAATTTTTTTTTACGAAAATTTTTTTTGAATTTTTTTTGTAATTTTTTTAAAATTTTTTTTTTAAATTGTTTTTTTAAATTTTTTTTTGAAATTTTTTTTAAATTTTTTTTTTTAATTTTTTTTTTCGATTTTTTTTTAAATTTTTTTTTATTTTTTTTTACGAATTTTTTTTTTTTTTAATTTTTTTTTTTCAATTTTTTAAAATTTTTTTATGAAATTTTTTTTTTGTGAATTTTTTTTAAAATTTTTTTTTCGAATTTTTTTTGTAATTTTTTTTAAATTTTTTTTTTGATTTTTTTTATAAATTTTTTTTTGATTTTTTTTAAAATTTTTTTTAAATCTTTTTTTTTATTTTTTTTCGAATTTTTTTTTGTAAATTTAAAATTTTTTCTAAAATTTTTTTTTGTTTTTTTTTTATTTTTTTAATTTTTTTTTGAAAATTTTTTTTTAAAGTTTTTTTTCGAAATTTTATTTTTTTGAAAATTTTTTTTACGAAAATTTTTTTTGAATTTTTTTTTTTGAAATTTTTTTTTTCAATTTTTTTTTTAATTTTTTTTGTAATTTTTTTTTAAATTTTTTTAAATTTTTTTTTTGATTTTTTTTATTTTTTTTTGAATTTTTTTTAAATTTTTTTTTGAATTTTTTTTTTAAATTTTTTTTGAATCTTTTTTTTTTATTTTTTTTGAATTTTTTTTGTAATTTTTTTTTAATTTTTTCTAAAATTTTTTTTTATTTTTTAAATTTTTTTTTGAAAATTTTTTTTCGAAATTTTTTTTTTTTGAAAATTTTTTTTTAGAAAAATTTTTTTCGAAATTTTATTTTTTTGAAAATTTTTTTTAAAATTTTTTTTGAAATTTTTTTTTTCATTTTTTTTTTGTGAATTTTTTTTAAAATTTTTTTTTCAATTTTTTTTTTATTTTTTTTTGAATTTTTTTTTTAAAATTTTTTTTTGAATTTTTTTTTAAAATATTTTTTGAATCTTTTTTTTTTATTTTTTTTTTAATTTTTTTTGTAATTTTTTTTTAAATTTTTTCTAAAATTTTTTTTTTGTTTTTTTTTTAATTTTTTTTCGAAATTTTTTTTTTTGAAAATTTTTTTTTAGAAAATTTTTTTTCGAAATTTTATTTTTTTGAAAATTTTTTATACGAAAATTTTTTTTGAAATTTTTTTTTTCATTTTTTTTTGTGATTTTTTTTTAAAATTTTTTTTCAATTTTTTTTTTGAAAATTTTTTTTTTAATTTTTTTTTTGTTTTTTTTTGAAATTTTTTTAATTTTTTTTGAAAATTTTTTTAAAAATTTTTATTCGAAATTTTTTTTTTTCGAAAATTTTTTTAAAAAAAAATTTTTTTAAATTTTTTTTTCAATTTTTTTTTTGAAAATTTTTTTTTTGAAATTTTTTTTGAAAAATTTTCTCTTTGAATTTTTTTTCGAATTTTTTTTTTATTTTTTTTAAATATTTTTTTTGAATTTTTTTAAAATTTTTTTTTAAAATTTTTTTTGAATTTTTTTTAAAATTTTTTTTCGAAATTTTTTTTTTACGAAAATTTTTTTTGAAATTTTTTTTTTATTTATTTTTTTTTGAAATTTTTTTTGAATTTTTTTTAAAATTTTTTTTCGAAATTTAATTTTTTTCAAAATTTTTTTTTACGAAAATTTTTTTTGAATTTTTTTTGTAATTTTTTTTAAAAATTTTTCTTAAATTTTTTTCGAAATTTTATTTTTTTGAAAATTTTTTTTTAAGAAAATTTTTTTGAAATTTGTTTTCGAATTTTCTTTTTAAAAATTTTTCGAAATTTTTTTTGAAAATTTTTTTTTTAAATTTTTTTTATGAAGTTTATTTTTCGAAAATTTTTTTTGAAATTTGTTTTCGAATTTTCGAAATTTTTTAAAAATTTTTTATGAATTTTTTTTTTGTGAATTTTTTTTAAAATTTTTTTTAAAATTTTTTTTTCAATTTTTTTTTTGAAAATTTTTTTTTACGAAAATTTTTTTTGAATTTTTTTTGTAATTTTTTTAAAATTTTTTTTTTAAATTGTTTTTTTTAATTTTTTTTTGAAATTTTTTTTAAATTTTTTTTTCGAAATTTAATTTTTTTGAAAATTTTTTTTTACGAAAATTTTTTTTTGAATTTTTTTTTTGAAATTTTTTTTTTGAAATTTTTTTAAAATTTTTTTTTTATTTTTTTTTAAATTTTTTTTTTATTTTTTTTTTGATTTTTTTTTTATTTTTTTTTAAATTTTTTTTTTGAAAATTTTTTAAAATTTTTTATTGAAATTTTTTTTTAAAAAATATTTTTTTCAAAATTTTATTTTTTTGAAAATTTTTTTTTAAATTTTTTTTTTCGATTTTTTTTTAAATTTTTTTTTATTTTTTTTACGATTTTTTTTTTTTTAAATTTTTTTTTCAATTTTTTTTTGAAAATTTTTTAAATTTTTTTTTTGAAATTTTTTTTAAAATTTTTTTTGAATCTTTTTTTTATTTTTTTTTGAATTTTTTTTTTGAAAATTTTTTTTTTGAATTTTTTTTTCAATTTTTTTTTTGAAAATTTTTTTTTTAAATTTTTTTTAAAAATTTTTTTACGAAAATTTTTTTTTGAAATTTTTTTTTTGGAATTTTTTTTTTTGAAAATTTTTTTTTACGAAAATTTTTTTTGAAATTTTTTTTTTTGAAAATTTTTTTTTGAAATTTTTTTTTGAAGTTTTTTTTGAAAATTTTTTTTGAATTTTTTTTTTGAAATTTTTTTTTCGATTTTTTTTTAAATTTTTTCTTTATTTTTTTTTACGAATTTTTTTTTAAATTTTTTTTTTCTATTTTTTTTTTGAAAATTTTTAAAAATTTTTTTATGAAAATTTTTTTTTGTGAATTTTTTTAAATTTTTTTTTTTTAATTTTTTTTTCGAATTTTTTTTGTAATTTTTTTAAAATTTTTTTTTGATTTTTTTTATAAATTTTTTTTGAATTTTTTTTTAAATTTTTTTTAAATCTTTTTTTTTATTTTTTTTTGTAAATTTTTTTAAAATTTTTTCTAAAATTTTTTTTCGAATTTTGTTTTTTATTTTTTTAAAATATTTTTTTTGAATTTTTTTAAAAATTTTTTTTGAAATTTTTTTTGAATTTTTTTTAAAATTTTTTTTCGAAATTTTATTTTTTTGAATTTTTTTTTTTACGAAAATTTTTTTTGAAATTTTTTTTTTTTAATTTTTTTTTGAAATTTTTTTTGAATGTTTTTTAAATTTTTTTTTCGAAATTTTATTTTTTTGAAAATTTTTTTTTACGAAAATTTTTTTTGAATTTTTTTTGTAATTTTTTTAAAATTTTTTTTTTAAATTGTTTTTTTTAATTTTTTTTTGAAATTTTTTTTAATTTTTTTTCTAAATTTAATTTTTTTGAAAATTTTTTTTACGAAAATTTTTTTTTGAATTTTTTTTTTGAAATTTTTTTTTTGAAATTTTTTTTAAAATTTTTTTTTTCGATTTTTTTTAAAATTTTTTTTTTATTTTTTTTACGAAATTTTTTTTTTTATTTTTTTTTTGAAAATTTTTTAAAATTTTTTTATTGAAAATTTTTTTTAAAAAATATTTTTTTCAAAATTTTATTTTTTTGAAAATTTTTTTTGAAATTATTTTTTCGATTTTTTTTAAAAATTTTTTTTTATTTTTTTTTACGAATTTTTTTTTTTAATTTTTTTTTTCAATTTTTTTTCGAAAATTTTTTAAAATTTTTTTATGAAATTTTTTTTTTGTGAATTTTTTTTAAAATTTTTTTTTTAATTTTTTTTTTGGAATTTTTTTTTGTAATTTTTTTTTAATTTTTTTTTTTTAATTTTTTTTTCAATTTTTTTTTTGAAAATTTTTTTTTAAATTTTTTTTTTGTTTTTTTTTGAAATTTTTTTAATTTTTTTTGAAAATTTTTTTAAATTTTTTTTTCAATTTTTTTTTTGAAAATTTTTTTTTTGAATTTTTTTTTTGAAATTTTTTTTGAAAAATTTTCTCTTTGAATTTTTTTTCGAATTTTTTTTTTATTTTTTTTAAATATTTTTTTTGAATTTTTTTAAAATTTTTTTTTTAAATTTTTTTTGAATTTTTTTTAAAATTTTTTTTCGAAATTTTTTTTTTACGAAAATTTTTTTTGAAATTTTTTTTTTATTTATTTTTTTTTGAAATTTTTTTTGAATTTTTTTTAAAATTTTTTTTCGAAATTTTATTTTTTTCAAAATTTTTTTTTACGAAAATTTTTTTTGAATTTTTTTTGTAATTTTTTTAAAAATTTTTTTTAAAAATTTTTCTTAAATTTTTTTTCGAAATTTTATTTTTTTGAAAATTTTTTTTAAGAAAATTTTTTTGAAATTTGTTTTCGAATTTTCGAAATTTTTTAAAAATTTTTTATGAATTTTTTTTTTGTGAATTTTTTTTTAAATTTTTTTAAAAAATTTTTTTTTATTTTTTTTTTGAAAATTTTTTTTTACGAAAATTTTTTTTGAATTTTTTTTGTAATTTTTTTAAAATTTTTTTTTTAAATTGTTTTTTTTAATTTTTTTTTGAAATTTTTTTTAAATTTTTTTTTTTAATTTTTTTTTTCGATTTTTTTTAAAATTTTTTTTTATTTTTTTTTACGAATTTTTTTTTTTTTTAATTTTTTTTTTTCAATTTTTTAAAATTTTTTTATGAAATTTTTTTTTTGTGAATTTTTTTTAAAATTTTTTTTTCGAATTTTTTTTGTAATTTTTTTTAAATTTTTTTTTTTGATTTTTTTTATAAATTTTTTTTTGATTTTTTTTAAAATTTTTTTTAAATCTTTTTTTTTATTTTTTTTCGAATTTTTTTTTGTAAATTTAAAATTTAAATTTAAAATTTTTTCTAAAATTTTTTTTTGTTTTTTTTTTATTTTTTTAATTTTTTTTTGAAAATTTTTTTTAAAAGTTTTTTTTCGAAATTTTATTTTTTTGAAAATTTTTTTTACGAAAATTTTTTTTGAAATTTTTTTTTTGAAATTTTTTTTTTCAATTTTTTTTTAAATTTTTTTTGTAATTTTTTTTTAAATTTTTTTTAATTTTTTTTTTGATTTTTTTTATTTTTTTTTGAATTTTTTTTAAATTTTTTTTTGAATTTTTTTTTAAAATTTTTTTTGAATCTTTTTTTTTTATTTTTTTTGAATTTTTTTGTAATTTTTTTTTAATTTTTTCTAAAATTTTTTTTTATTTTTTAAATTTTTTTTTGAAAATTTTTTTTCGAAATTTTTTTTTTTTGAAAATTTTTTTTTAGAAAAATTTTTTTCGAAATTTTATTTTTTTGAAAATTTTTTATACAAAAATTTTTTTTGAAATTTTTTTTTTCATTTTTTTTTTGTGAATTTTTTTTATAATTTTTTTTTCAATTTTTTTTTTTTTTTTTTTTTGAATTTTTTTTTAAAATTTTTTTTTGAATTTTTTTTAAAAATATTTTTTGAATCTTTTTTTTTTATTTTTTTTTTAATTTTTTTTGTAATTTTTTTTAAAATTTTTTCTAAAATTTTTTTTTTGTTTTTTTTTTAATTTTTTTTCGAAATTTTTTTTTTTGAAAATTTTTTTTTAGAAAATTTTTTTTCGAAATTTTATTTTTTTGAAAATTTTTTATACGAAAATTTTTTTTGAAATTTTTTTTTTCATTTTTTTTTGTGATTTTTTTTAAAAATTTTTTTTCAATTTTTTTTTTGAAAATTTTTTTTTTAATTTTTTTTTTGTTTTTTTTTGAAATTTTTTTAATTTTTTTTGAAAATTTTTTTAAAAATTTTTATTCGAAATTTTTTTTTTTCGAAAATTTTTTTAAAAAAAAATTTTTTTAAATTTTTTTTTCAATTTTTTTTTTGAAAATTTTTTTTTTGAATTTTTTTTTTGAAATTTTTTTTGAAAAATTTTCTCTTTGAATTTTTTTTCGAATTTTTTTTTTATTTTTTTTAAATATTTTTTTTGAATTTTTTTAAAATTTTTTTTTTAAATTTTTTTGAATTTTTTTTAAAATTTTTTTTCGAAATTTTTTTTTTACGAAAATTTTTTTTGAAATTTTTTTTTTATTTATTTTTTTTTGAAATTTTTTTTGAATTTTTTTTAAAATTTTTTTTCGAAATTTTATTTTTTTCAAAATTTTTTTTTACGAAAATTTTTTTTGAATTTTTTTTGTAATTTTTTTAAAAAATTTTTCTTAAATTTTTTTCGAAATTTTATTTTTTTGAAAATTTTTTTTTAAGAAAATTTTTTTGAAATTTGTTTTCGAATTTTCTTTTTAAAAATTTTTCGAAATTTTTTTTGAAAATTTTTTTTTTAAATTTTTTTTATGAAGTTTATTTTTCGAAAAATTTTTTTGAAATTTGTTTTCGAATTTTCGAAATTTTTTAAAAATTTTTTATGAATTTTTTTTTGTGAATTTTTTTAAAAATTTTTTTTAAAATTTTTTTTTCAATTTTTTTTTTGAAAATTTTTTTTTACGAAAATTTTTTTTGAATTTTTTTTGTAATTTTTTTAAAATTTTTTTTTTAAATTGTTTTTTTTAATTTTTTTTTGAAATTTTTTTTAAATTTTTTTTTCGAAATTTAATTTTTTTGAAAATTTTTTTTTACGAAAATTTTTTTTTGAATTTTTTTTTTGAAATTTTTTTTTTGAAATTTTTTTTAAATTTTTTTTTTCGATTTTTTTTAAAATTTTTTTTTTATTTTTTTTAAATTGTTTTTTTCGAATTTTTTTTTTGATTTTTTTTTTATTTTTTTTAAAATTTTTTTTTTGAAAATTTTTTAAAATTTTTTATTGAAATTTTTTTTAAAAAAATTTTTTTTTCAAAATTTTATTTTTTTGAAAATTTTTTTTGAAATTTTTTTTTTCGATTTTTTTTTAATTTTTTTTTTATTTTTTTTTACGATTTTTTTTTTTTAAATTTTTTTTTCAATTTTTTTTTGAAAATTTTTTAAATTTTTTTTTTGAAATTTTTTTTAAAATTTTTTTTGAATCTTTTTTTTATTTTTTTTTGAATTTTTTTTTTGAAAATTTTTTTTTTGAATTTTTTTTTCAATTTTTTTTTTGAAAATTTTTTTTTTCAATTTTTTTTTTTAATTTTTTTTAAAAATTTTTTTACGAAAATTTTTTTTTGAAATTTTTTTTTTGGAATTTTTTTTTTTGAAAATTTTTTTTTACGAAAATTTTTTTTGAAATTTTTTTTTTTGAAAATTTTTTTTTGAAATTTTTTTTTGAAGTTTTTTTTGAAAATTTTTTTTGAATTTTTTTTTTTGAAATTTTTTTTTCGATTTTTTTTTAAATTTTTTCTTTATTTTTTTTTACGAATTTTTTTTTAAATTTTTTTTTTCAATTTTTTTTTTGAAAATTTTTAAAAATTTTTTTATGAAAATTTTTTTTTGTGAATTTTTTTAAATTTTTTTTTTTTAATTTTTTTTTCGAATTTTTTTTGTAATTTTTTTTAAATTTTTTTTTGATTTTTTTTATAAATTTTTTTTGAATTTTTTTTAAAATTTTTTTTAAATCTTTTTTTTTATTTTTTTTTGTAAATTTTTTTAAAATTTTTTCTAAAATTTTTTTTCGAATTTTTTTTTTTATTTTTTTAAAATATTTTTTTTGAATTTTTTTAAAAATTTTTTTTGAAATTTTTTTTGAATTTTTTTAAAAATTTTTTTTCGAAATTTTATTTTTTTGAATTTTTTTTTTTTACGAAAATTTTTTTTGAAATTTTTTTTTTTTTATTTTTTTTTGAAATTTTTTTTGAATGTTTTTTAAATTTTTTTTTCGAAATTTTATTTTTTTGAAAATTTTTTTTTACGAAAATTTTTTTTGAATTTTTTTTGTAATTTTTTTAAAAATTTTTTTTTAAATTGTTTTTTTTAATTTTTTTTTGAAATTTTTTTTAATTTTTTTTCTAAATTTAATTTTTTTGAAAATTTTTTTTACGAAAATTTTTTTTTGAATTTTTTTTTTGAAATTTTTTTTTTTGAAATTTTTTTTTAAATTTTTTTTTTCGATTTTTTTTAAAATTTTTTTTTTATTTTTTTTACGAAATTTTTTTTTTATTTTTTTTTTGAAAATTTTTTAAAATTTTTTTTTCGAATTTTTTTTGTAATTTTTTTTAAATTTTTTTTTTTGATTTTTTTTATAAATTTTTTTTTGATTTTTTTTAAAATTTTTTTTAAATCTTTTTTTTTATTTTTTTTCGAATTTTTTTTGGAAAATTTAAAATTTAAATTTAAAATTTTTTCTAAAATTTTTTTTTGTTTTTTTTTTATTTTTTTAATTTTTTTTTGAAAATTTTTTTTAAAAGTTTTTTTTCGAAATTTTATTTTTTTGAAAATTTTTTTTACGAAAATTTTTTTTGAAATTTTTTTTTTGAAATTTTTTTTTTCAATTTTTTTTTTAATTTTTTTTGTAATTTTTTTTTAAATTTTTTTTAATTTTTTTTTTGATTTTTTTTATTTTTTTTTGAATTTTTTTTAAATTTTTTTTTGAATTTTTTTTTTAAATTTTTTTTGAATCTTTTTTTTTTATTTTTTTTGAATTTTTTTTGTAATTTTTTTTTAATTTTTTCTAAAATTTTTTTTTATTTTTTAAATTTTTTTTTGAAAATTTTTTTTCGAAATTTTTTTTTTTTGAAAATTTTTTTTTAGAAAAATTTTTTTCGAAATTTTATTTTTTTGAAAATTTTTTATACGAAAATTTTTTTTGAAATTTTTTTTTTCATTTTTTTTTTGTGAATTTTTTTTTAAATTTTTTTTTCAATTTTTTTTTTTTTTTTTTTTGAATTTTTTTTTAAAATTTTTTTTTGAATTTTTTTTAAAAATATTTTTTGAATCTTTTTTTTTTATTTTTTTTTTAATTTTTTTTGTAATTTTTTTTAAAATTTTTTCTAAAATTTTTTTTTTGTTTTTTTTTTAATTTTTTTTCGAAATTTTTTTTTTTGAAAATTTTTTTTTAGAAAATTTTTTTTCGAAATTTTATTTTTTTGAAAATTTTTTATACGAAAATTTTTTTTGAAATTTTTTTTTTCATTTTTTTTTGTGATTTTTTTTAAAAATTTTTTTTCAATTTTTTTTTTGAAAATTTTTTTTTTAATTTTTTTTTTGTTTTTTTTTGAAATTTTTTTAATTTTTTTTGAAAATTTTTTTAAAAATTTTTATTCGAAATTTTTTTTTTTCGAAAATTTTTTTTAAAAAAAATTTTTTTAAATTTTTTTTTCAATTTTTTTTTTGAAAATTTTTTTTTTGAATTTTTTTTTTGAAATTTTTTTTGAAAAATTTTCTCTTTGAATTTTTTTTCGAATTTTTTTTTTATTTTTTTTAAATATTTTTTTTGAATTTTTTTAAAAAATTTTTTTAAAATTTTTTTTGAATTTTTTTTAAAATTTTTTTTCGAAATTTTTTTTTTACGAAAATTTTTTTTGAAATTTTTTTTTTATTTATTTTTTTTTGAAATTTTTTTTGAATTTTTTTTAAAATTTTTTTTCGAAATTTTATTTTTTTCAAAATTTTTTTTTACGAAAATTTTTTTTGAATTTTTTTTGTAATTTTTTTTAAAAATTTTTCTTAAATTTTTTTCGAAATTTTATTTTTTTGAAAATTTTTTTTTAAGAAAATTTTTTTGAAATTTGTTTTCGAATTTTCTTTTTAAAAATTTTTCGAAATTTTTTTTGAAAATTTTTTTTTTAAATTTTTTTTATGAAGTTTATTTTTCGAAAATTTTTTTTGAAATTTGTTTTCGAATTTTCGAAATTTTTTAAAAATTTTTTATGAATTTTTTTTTTGTGAATTTTTTTTAAAATTTTTTTTAAAATTTTTTTTTCAATTTTTTTTTTGAAAATTTTTTTTTACGAAAATTTTTTTTGAATTTTTTTTGTAATTTTTTTAAAATTTTTTTTTTAAATTGTTTTTTTTAATTTTTTTTTGAAATTTTTTTTTAATTTTTTTTTCGAAATTTAATTTTTTTGAAAATTTTTTTTTACGAAAATTTTTTTTTGAATTTTTTTTTTGAAATTTTTTTTTTGAAATTTTTTTTAAATTTTTTTTTTCGATTTTTTTTAAAATTTTTTTTTTATTTTTTTTAAATTGTTTTTTTCGAATTTTTTTTTTGATTTTTTTTTTATTTTTTTTTAAATTTTTTTTTTGAAAATTTTTTAAAATTTTTTATTGAAATTTTTTTTTAAAAAATATTTTTTTCAAAATTTTATTTTTTTGAAAATTTTTTTTGAAATTTTTTTTTTCGATTTTTTTTTAAATTTTTTTTTATTTTTTTTACGATTTTTTTTTTTTAATTTTTTTTTCAATTTTTTTTTGAAAATTTTTTAAATTTTTTTTTTGAAATTTTTTTTAAAATTTTTTTTGAATCTTTTTTTTATTTTTTTTTGAATTTTTTTTTTGAAAATTTTTTTTTTGAATTTTTTTTTCAATTTTTTTTTTGAAAATTTTTTTTTTCAATTTTTTTTTTTTATTTTTTTTAAAAATTTTTTTACGAAAATTTTTTTTTGAAATTTTTTTTTTGGAATTTTTTTTTTTGAAAATTTTTTTTTACGAAAATTTTTTTTGAAATTTTTTTTTTTGAAAATTTTTTTTTGAAATTTTTTTTTGAAGTTTTTTTTGAAAATTTTTTTTGAATTTTTTTTTTTGAAATTTTTTTTTCGATTTTTTTTTAAATTTTTTCTTTATTTTTTTTTACGAATTTTTTTTTAAATTTTTTTTTTCAATTTTTTTTTTGAAAATTTTTAAAAATTTTTTTATGAAAATTTTTTTTTGTGAATTTTTTTAAATTTTTTTTTTTGATTTTTTTTATAAATTTTTTTTGAATTTTTTTTAAAATTTTTTTGAAATCTTTTTTTTTATTTTTTTTTGTAAATTTTTTTAAAATTTTTTCTAAAATTTTTTTTCGAATTTTTTTTTTTATTTTTTTAAAATATTTTTTTTGAATTTTTTTAAAAATTTTTTTTGAAATTTTTTTTGAATTTTTTTTAAAATTTTTTTTCGAAATTTTATTTTTTTGAATTTTTTTTTTTACGAAAATTTTTTTTGAAATTTTTTTTTTTTAATTTTTTTTTGAAATTTTTTTTGAATGTTTTTTAAATTTTTTTTTCGAAATTTTATTTTTTTGAAAATTTTTTTTTACGAAAATTTTTTTTGAATTTTTTTTGTAATTTTTTTAAAAATTTTTTTTTAAATTGTTTTTTTTAATTTTTTTTTGAAATTTTTTTTAATTTTTTTTCTAAATTTAATTTTTTTGAAAATTTTTTTTACGAAAATTTTTTTTTGAATTTTTTTTTTGAAATTTTTTTTTTGAAATTTTTTTTTAAATTTTTTTTTTCGATTTTTTTAAAAATTTTTTTTTTATTTTTTTTACGAAATTTTTTTTTTTATTTTTTTTTTGAAAATTTTTTAAAATTTTTTTTTCGAATTTTTTTTGTAATTTTTTTTAAATTTTTTTTTTGATTTTTTTTATAAATTTTTTTTTGATTTTTTTTAAAATTTTTTTTAAATCTTTTTTTTTATTTTTTTTCGAATTTTTTTTTGTAAATTTAAAATTTAAATTTAAAATTTTTTCTAAAATTTTTTTTTGTTTTTTTTTTATTTTTTTAATTTTTTTTTGAAAATTTTTTTTAAAAGTTTTTTTTCGAAATTTTATTTTTTTGAAAATTTTTTTTACGAAAATTTTTTTTGAAATTTTTTTTTTGAAATTTTTTTTTTCAATTTTTTTTTTAATTTTTTTTGTAATTTTTTTTTAAATTTTTTTTAATTTTTTTTTTGATTTTTTTTATTTTTTTTTGAATTTTTTTTAAATTTTTTTTTGAATTTTTTTTTAAAATTTTTTTTGAATCTTTTTTTTTTATTTTTTTTGAATTTTTTTTGTAATTTTTTTTTAATTTTTTCTAAATTTTTTTTTTATTTTTTAAATTTTTTTTTGAAAATTTTTTTTCGAAATTTTTTTTTTTTGAAAATTTTTTTTTAGAAAAATTTTTTTCGAAATTTTATTTTTTTGAAAATTTTTTATACGAAAATTTTTTTTGAAATTTTTTTTTTCATTTTTTTTTTGTGAATTTTTTTTAAAATTTTTTTTTCAATTTTTTTTTTTTTTTTTTTGAATTTTTTTTTAAAATTTTTTTTTGAATTTTTTTTAAAAATATTTTTTGAATCTTTTTTTTTTATTTTTTTTTAATTTTTTTTGTAATTTTTTTTAAAATTTTTTCTAAAATTTTTTTTTTTTTTTTTTTTTAATTTTTTTTCGAAATTTTTTTTTTTGAAAATTTTTTTTTAGAAAATTTTTTTTCGAAATTTTATTTTTTTGAAAATTTTTTATACGAAAATTTTTTTTGTAATTTTTTTAAATTTTTTTTTTTAAATTGTTTTTTTAAATTTTTTTTTGAAATTTTTTTTAAATTTTTTTTTCGAAATTTAATTTTTTTGAAAATTTTTTTTTACGAAAATTTTTTTTTGAATTTTTTTTTTGAAATTTTTTTTTTGAAATTTTTTTTAAATTTTTTTTTTCGATTTTTTTTTAAATTTTTTTTTTATTTTTTTTAAATTGTTTTTTTCGAATTTTTTTTTTGATTTTTTTTTTATTTTTTTTTAAATTTTTTTTTTGAAAATTTTTTAAAATTTTTTATTGAAATTTTTTTTTAAAAAATATTTTTTTCAAAATTTTATTTTTTTGAAAATTTTTTTTGAAATTTTTTTTTTCGATTTTTTTTTAAATTTTTTTTTATTTTTTTTTACGATTTTTTTTTTTAAATTTTTTTTTCAATTTTTTTTTGAAAATTTTTTAAATTTTTTTTTTGAAATTATTTTTAAAATTTTTTTTGAATCTTTTTTTTATTTTTTTTTGAATTTTTTTTTTGAAAATTTTTTTTTTGAATTTTTTTTTCAATTTTTTTTTTGAAAATTTTTTTTTTCAATTTTTTTTTTAATTTTTTTTAAAAATTTTTTTACGAAAATTTTTTTTTGAAATTTTTTTTTTGGAATTTTTTTTTTTGAAAATTTTTTTTTACGAAAATTTTTTTTGAAATTTTTTTTTTTGAAAATTTTTTTTTGAAATTTTTTTTTGAAGTTTTTTTTGAAAATTTTTTTTGAATTTTTTTTTTTGAAATTTTTTTTTCGATTTTTTTTTAAATTTTTTCTTTATTTTTTTTTACGAATTTTTTTTTAAATTTTTTTTTCAATTTTTTTTTTGAAAATTTTTAAAAATTTTTTTATGAAAATTTTTTTTTGTGAATTTTTTTAAATTTTTTTTTTTTAATTTTTTTTTCGAATTTTTTTTGTAATTTTTTTTAAATTTTTTTTTGATTTTTTTTATAAATTTTTTTGAATTTTTTTTAAAATTTTTTTTAAATCTTTTTTTTTATTTTTTTTTGTAAATTTTTTTAAAATTTTTTCTAAAATTTTTTTTCGAATTTTTTTTTTATTTTTTTAAAATATTTTTTTTGAATTTTTTTAAAAATTTTTTTTGAAATTTTTTTTGAATTTTTTTTAAAATTTTTTTTCGAAATTTTATTTTTTTGAATTTTTTTTTTACGAAAATTTTTTTTGAAATTTTTTTTTTTTAATTTTTTTTTGAAATTTTTTTTGAATGTTTTTTAAATTTTTTTTTCGAAATTTTATTTTTTTGAAAATTTTTTTTTACGAAAATTTTTTTTGAATTTTTTTTGTAATTTTTTTAAAAATTTTTTTTTAAATTGTTTTTTTTAATTTTTTTTTGAAATTTTTTTTAATTTTTTTTCTAAATTTAATTTTTTTGAAAATTTTTTTTACGAAAATTTTTTTTTGAATTTTTTTTTTGAAATTTTTTTTTTGAAATTTTTTTTTAAATTTTTTTTTTCGATTTTTTTTAAAATTTTTTTTTTATTTTTTTTACGAAATTTTTTTTTTTATTTTTTTTTTGAAAATTTTTTAAAATTTTTTTATTGAAAATTTTTTTTAAAAAATATTTTTTTCAAAATTTTATTTTTTTGAAAATTTTTTTTGAAATTTTTTTTTCGATTTTTTTTAAAATTTTTTTTTTATTTTTTTTACGAATTTTTTTTTTAAATTTTTTTTTTCAATTTTTTTTCGAAAATTTTTTAAAATTTTTTTATGAAATTTTTTTTTTGTGAATTTTTTTTAAAATTTTTTTTTTTAATTTTTTTTTTGGAATTTTTTTTTGTAATTTTTTTTTAATTTTTTTTTTGAAATTTTTTTTTAAAATTTTTTTTGAATCTTTTTTTTATTTTTTTTGAATTTTTTTTTGTAAATTTTTTAAAAATTTTTTCTAACATTTTTTTTTTGTTTTAATTTTTTTTTGAAAATTTTTTTTTTAATTTTTTTTCGAAATTTTTTTTTTTTGAAATTTTATTTTTTTGAAAATTTTTTTTACGAAAATTTTTTTTTTAATTTTTTTTTTCATTTTTTTTCAATTTTTTTTTGTGATTTTTTTTAAAAATTTTTTTTTAAAATTTTTTTTTCAATTTTTTTTTGAAAATTTTTTTTTTCAATTTTTTTTTTTGAAAATTTTTTTTTTGAATTTTTTTTTTAATTTTTTTTAAAAATTTTTTTACGAAAATTTTTATTGAAATTTTTTTTTTGGAATTCTTTTAAAATTTTTTTTTGAATTTTTTTTTTAAATTTTTATTCGAAATTTTTATTTTTTCGAAAATTTTTTTAAAAAAAAATTTTTTTTTGTTATTTTTTTTAAAATTTTTTTTAAATTGTTTTTTTTCGAATTTTTTTGTAATTTTTTTTAAATTTTTTTTTGATTTTTTTTTAAATTTTTTTTGAATTTTTTTTTCAATTTTTTTTTGAATTTTTTTTGTAACATTTTTTAAAATTTTCTTTTGTAATTTTTTTCGAAATTTTTTTTGAAATTTTTTTTGAAGTTTTTTTTGAAAATTTTTTTTGAATTTTTTTTTTTGAAATTTTTTTTTTCGATTTTTTTTTAAATTTTTTTTTATTTTTTTTTACGAATTTTTTTTTAAATTTTTTTTTTCAATTTTTTTTGAATTTTTTTTGTAATTTTTTTTTACATTTTTTTTAAATTGTTTTTTTCGAATTTTTTTTTGTAATTTTTTTTTTTTTTTTTGAATTTTTTTTTAAATTTTTTTTTGAATTTTTTTTAAAAATTTTTTTTGAATCTTTTTTTTTTATTTTTTTTTGAATTTTTTTTGTAATTTTTTTTAAATTTTTTCTAAAATTTTTTTTTTGTTTTTTTTTATTTTTTTAATGTTTTTTTGAAATTTTTTTTTTAAATTTTTTTTCGAAATTATTTTTTTTTGGAAATTTTTTTTTAGAAAAATTTTTTTCGAAATTTTATTTTTTTGAAAATTTTTTATACGTAAATTTTTTTTGAAATTTTTTTTTTTGGAATTTTTTCAAATTTTTTCTTGAACTTTTTTTTTGAAATTTTTTTTTTGAAATTTTTTTTAAATTTTTTCTTAATCTTTTTTTTATTTTTTTTTAATTTTTTTTTTTGAATATTTTTTTGTAATTTTTTTTTAAATTTTTTTTTGAAAATTTTTTAAAATTTTTTTATGAATTTTTTTTTGTGAATTTTTTTTTAAATTTTTTTTTTATTTTTTTTTCAATTTTTTTTTTGAAAATTTTTTTTCTGAATTTTTTTTTTGAATTTTTTTTGAAAAATTTTCTCTTTGAATTTTTTTTCGAATTTTTTTTTTATTTTTTTTAAATATTTTTTTTGAGTTTTTTTAAAATTTTTTTTTGAAATTTTTTTTGAATTTTTTTTAAAATTTTTTTTCGAAATTTTATTTTTTTGAAATTTTTTTTTTACGAAAATTTTTTTTGAAATTTTTTTTTTTTTAATTTTTTTTTGAAATTTTTTTTGAATGTTTTTTAAAATTTTTTTTCGAAATTTTATTTTTTTGAAAATTTTTTTTTACGAAAATTTTTTTTGAATTTTTTTTGTAATTTTTTTAAATTTTTTTTTTTAAATTGTTTTTTTAAATTTTTTTTTGAAATTTTTTTTGAATTTTTTTTCGAAATTTAATTTTTTTGAAAATTTTTTTTTACGAAAATTTTTTTTTGAATTTTTTTTTTGAAATTTTTTTTTTGAAATTTTTTTTTAAATTTTTTTTTTCGATTTTTTTTAAAATTTTTTTTTTATTTTTTTCACGAAATTTTTTTTTTTTTTTGAAAATTTTTTAAAATTTTTTTATTGAAAATTTTTTTTAAAAAATATTTTTTTCAAAATTTTATTTTTTTGAAAATTTTTTTACGAAAATTTTTTTTGAAATTTTTTTTTTCGATTTTTTTTTAAAATTTTTTTTTTATTTTTTTTTACGAATTTTTTTTTTTTTTTAATTTTTTTTTCAATTTTTTTTGAAAATTTTTTAAAATTTTTTTATGAAATTTTTTTTTTGTGAATTTTTTTAAAAATTTTTTTTTAATTTTTTTTTTTGGAATTTTTTTTTGTAATTTTTTTTTAATTTTTTTTTTGAAATTTTTTTAAAAATTTTTTTTGAATCTTTTTTTTATTTTTTTTGAATTTTTTTTTGTAAATTTTTTTAAAATTTTTTCTAAAATTTTTTTTTGTTTTAATTTTTTTTTGAAAATTTTTTTTAAAATTTTTTTTAAAATTTTTTTTTAAATTTTTTTTCGAATTTTTTTTTTTTGAAATTTCATTTTTTTGAAAATTTTTTTTACGAAAATTTTTTTTTAAATTTTTTTTTTTCATTTTTTTTGAATTTTTCTTTTGTGATTTTTTTTTTTAAATTTTTTTAAAAATTTTTTTAAAAATTTTTTTTTGAATTTTTTTTTTGAAAATTTTTTTTTTGAATTTTTTTTCAATTTTTTTTTTGAAAATTTTTTTTTTGAATTTTTTTTTTTTATTTTTTTTAAAAATTTTTTTACGAAAATTTTTTTTGAAATTTTTTTTTTGGAATTTTTTTAAAATTTTTTTTTGAATTTTTTTTTAAAATTTTTTTTCGAAATTTTTTTTTTTTGAAAATTTTTTTTTACGAAAATTTTTTTTGAAATTTTTTTTTTTGAAATTTTTTTTTTCAATTTTTTTTTGAAGTTTTTTTTGAAAATTTTTTTTTGAAAATTTTTTTTTAAATTTTTATTCGAAATTTTTATTTTTTCGGAAATTTTTTTTAAAAAAAAATTTTTTAAAAAAAAATTTTTTTTTGTTATTTTTTTTAAATTTTTTTTAAATTGTTTTTTTCGAATTTTTTTTTGTAATTTTTTTTAATTTTTTTTTGATTTTTTTTATAAATTTTTTTTGAATTTTTTTTGTAATTTTTTTTTTATTTTTTTTTGAATTTTTTTTTATATTTTTTTTTGAATTTTTTTTTAAAATTTTTTTTGAATCTTTTTTTTTTATTTTTTTTTGAATTTTTTTTGTAATTTTTTTTTTAATTTTTTTTCGAAATTATTTTTTTTAAAAATTTTTTTATGAATTTTTTTTTGTGAATTTTTTTTAAATTTTTTTTAAATTTTTTTTTCAATTTTTTTTTTGAAAATTTTTTTTCTGAATTTTTTTTTTGAATTTTTTTTTGAAAAATTTTCTCTTTGAATTTTTTTTCGAATTTTTTTTTTTATTTTTTTAAAATATTTTTTTTGAATTTTTTTAAAAATTTTTTTTGAAATTTTTTTTGAATTTTTTTTAAAATTTTTTTTCGAAATTTTATTTTTTTGAATTTTTTTTTTTACGAAAATTTTTTTTGAAATTTTTTTTTTTTTATTTTTTTTTGAAATTTTTTTTGAATGTTTTTTAAATTTTTTTTTCGAAATTTTATTTTTTTGAAAATTTTTTTTTACGAAAATTTTTTTTGAATTTTTTTTGTAATTTTTTTAAATTTTTTTTTTTAAATTGTTTTTTTTAATTTTTTTTTGAAATTTTTTTTTAATTTTTTTTCTAAATTTAATTTTTTTGAAAATTTTTTTTACGAAAATTTTTTTTTGAATTTTTTTTTTGAAATTTTTTTTTTGAAATTTTTTTTTAAATTTTTTTTTTCGATTTTTTTTTAAATTTTTTTTTTATTTTTTTTACGAAATTTTTTTTTTTATTTTTTTTTTGAAAATTTTTAAAAATTTTTTTATTGAAAATTTTTTTTAAAAAATATTTTTTTCAAAATTTTATTTTTTTGAAAATTTTTTTAGAAATTTTTTTTTCGATTTTTTTTAAAATTTTTTTTTTATTTTTTTTTACGAATTTTTTTTTTTAATTTTTGTTTTAAATTTTTTTTCGAAAATTTTTTAAAATTTTTTTATGAAATTTTTTTTTTGTGAATTTTTTTTAAATTTTTTTTTTTAATTTTTTTTTTTGGAATTTTTTTTTGTAATTTTTTTTTAATTTTTTTTTTGAAATTTTTTTTAAAATTTTTTTTGAATCTTTTTTTTATTTTTTTTGAATTTTTTTTTGTAAATTTTTTAAAAATTTTTTCTAACATTTTTTTTTTGTTTTAATTTTTTTTTGAAAATTTTTTTTAAAATTTTTTTTTAAATTTTTTTTCGAAATTTTTTTTTTTTGAAATTTTATTTTTTTGAAAATTTTTTTTACGAAAATTTTTTTTTTAATTTTTTTTTTCATTTTTTTTCAATTTTTTTTTGTGATTTTTTTAAAAAAAATTTTTTTTAAATTTTTTTTTCAATTTTTTTTTGAAATTTGAAATTTTTATTTTTTTTAAAAATTTTTTTACGAAAATTTTTTTTGAAATTTTTTTTTTGGAATTTTTTTAAAATTTTTTTTTGAATTTTTTTTTAAAATTTTTATTCGAAATTTTTATTTTTTCGAAAATTTTTAAAAAAAAAAATTTTTTTTTGTTATTTTTTTTAAAAATTTTTTTAAATTGTTTTTTTCGAATTTTTTTTGTAATTTTTTTTTTAATTTTTTTTTTGATTTTTTTTAAAATTTTTTTTGAATTTTTTTTTCAATTTTTTTTTGAATTTTTTTTGTAATATTTTTTAAAATTTTCTTTTGTAATTTTTTTCGAAATTTTTTTTGAAATTTTTTTTTGAATTTTTCTTTTGTGATTTTTTTTTTTAAATTTTTTTAAAAATTTTTTTAAAAATTTTTTTTTGAATTTTTTTTTTGAAAATTTTTTTTTTGAATTTTTTTTCAATTTTTTTTTTGAAAATTTTTTTTTTGAATTTTTTTTTTTTATTTTTTTTAAAAATTTTTTTACGAAAATTTTTTTTGAAATTTTTTTTTTGGAATTTTTTTAAAATTTTTTTTTGAATTTTTTTTTAAAATTTTTTTTCGAAATTTTTTTTTTTTGAAAATTTTTTTTTTACGAAAATTTGTTTTGAAATTTTTTTTTTTGAAATTTTTTTTTTCAATTTTTTTTTGAAGTTTTTTTTGAAAATTTTTTTTTGAAAATTTTTTTTTAAATTTTTATTCGAAATTTTTATTTTTTCGGAAATTTTTTTTAAAAAAAAATTTTTTAAAAAAAAATTTTTTTTTGTTATTTTTTTTAAATTTTTTTTAAATTGTTTTTTTCGAATTTTTTTTTGTAATTTTTTTTAATTTTTTTTTTGATTTTTTTTATAAATTTTTTTTGAATTTTTTTTGTAATTTTTTTTTTATTTTTTTTTGAATTTTTTTTTATATTTTTTTTTGAATTTTTTTTTAAAATTTTTTTTGAATCTTTTTTTTTTATTTTTTTTTGAATTTTTTTTGTAATTTTTTTTTTAATTTTTTTTCGAAATTATTTTTTTTAAAAATTTTTTTATGAATTTTTTTTTGTGAATTTTTTTTAAATTTTTTTTAAATTTTTTTTTCAATTTTTTTTTTGAAAATTTTTTTTCTGAATTTTTTTTTTGAATTTTTTTTTGAAAAATTTTCTCTTTGAATTTTTTTTCGAATTTTTTTTTTTATTTTTTTAAAATATTTTTTTTGAATTTTTTTAAAAATTTTTTTTGAAATTTTTTTTGAATTTTTTTTAAAATTTTTTTTCGAAATTTTATTTTTTTGAATTTTTTTTTTTACGAAAATTTTTTTTGAAATTTTTTTTTTTTTATTTTTTTTTGAAATTTTTTTTGAATGTTTTTTAAATTTTTTTTTCGAAATTTTATTTTTTTGAAAATTTTTTTTTACGAAAATTTTTTTTGAATTTTTTTTGTAATTTTTTTAAATTTTTTTTTTTAAATTGTTTTTTTTAATTTTTTTTTGAAATTTTTTTTTAATTTTTTTTCTAAATTTAATTTTTTTGAAAATTTTTTTTACGAAAATTTTTTTTTGAATTTTTTTTTTGAAATTTTTTTTTTGAAATTTTTTTTTAAATTTTTTTTTTCGATTTTTTTTAAAATTTTTTTTTTATTTTTTTTACGAAATTTTTTTTTTTATTTTTTTTTTGAAAATTTTTAAAAATTTTTTTATTGAAAATTTTTTTTAAAAAATATTTTTTTCAAAATTTTATTTTTTTGAAAATTTTTTTAGAAATTTTTTTTTCGATTTTTTTTAAAATTTTTTTTTTATTTTTTTTTACGAATTTTTTTTTTTAATTTTTGTTTTAAATTTTTTTTCGAAAATTTTTTAAAATTTTTTTATGAAATTTTTTTTTTGTGAATTTTTTTTAAATTTTTTTTTTTAATTTTTTTTTTTGGAATTTTTTTTTGTAATTTTTTTTAAATTTTTTTTTTGAAATTTTTTTTAAAATTTTTTTTGAATCTTTTTTTTATTTTTTTTGAATTTTTTTTTGTAAATTTTTTAAAAATTTTTTCTAACATTTTTTTTTTGTTTTAATTTTTTTTTGAAAATTTTTTTTAAAATTTTTTTTTAAATTTTTTTTCGAAATTTTTTTTTTTTGAAATTTTATTTTTTTGAAAATTTTTTTTACGAAAATTTTTTTTTTAATTTTTTTTTTCATTTTTTTTCAATTTTTTTTTGTGATTTTTTTTAAAAAAATTTTTTTTAAATTTTTTTTTCAATTTTTTTTTGAAATTTGAAATTTTTATTTTTTTTAAAAATTTTTTTACGAAAATTTTTTTTGAAATTTTTTTTTTGGAATTTTTTTAAAATTTTTTTTTGAATTTTTTTTTAAAATTTTTATTCGAAATTTTTATTTTTTCGAAAATTTTTTTAAAAAAAAATTTTTTTTTGTTATTTTTTTTAAAAATTTTTTTAAATTGTTTTTTTCGAATTTTTTTTGTAATTTTTTTTTTAATTTTTTTTTTGATTTTTTTTAAAATTTTTTTTGAATTTTTTTTTCAATTTTTTTTTGAATTTTTTTTGTAATATTTTTTAAAATTTTCTTTTGTAATTTTTTTCGAAATTTTTTTTGAAATTTTTTTTGAAGTTTTTTTTGAAAATTTTTTTTGAATTTTTTTTTTTTGAAATTTTTTTTTTCGATTTTTTTTAAAATTTTTTTTTATTTTTTTTTACGAATTTTTTTTTAAATTTTTTTTTTCAATTTTTTTTGAATTTTTTTTGTAATTTTTTTTACATTTTTTTTAAATTGTTTTTTTCGAATTTTTTTTTGTAATTTTTTTTTTTTTTTTTAATTTTTTATTGAATTTTTTTTTAAAATTTTTTTTGAATCTTTTTTTTTTATTTTTTTTTGAATTTTTTTTGTAATTTTTTTTTAATTTTTTCTAAAATTTTTTTTTTGTTTTTTTTTTATTTTTTTAATGTTTTTTTGAAATTTTTTTTTTTAATTTTTTTTCGAAATTATTTTTTTTTGAAAATTTTTTTTTAGAAAAAATTTTTTCAAAATTTTATTTTTTTGAAAATTTTTTATACGAAAATTTTTTTTGAAATTTTTTTTTTGGAATTTTTTCAAATTTTTTCTTGAACTTTTTTTTTGAAATTTTTTTTTTGAAATTTTTTTTAAATTTTTTTTTAATCTTTTTTTTATTTTTTTTTAATTTTTTTTTTTGAATATTTTTTTGTAATTTTTTTTTTTAATTTTTTTTTGAAAATTTTTTAAAATTTTTTTATGAATTTTTTTTTGTGAATTTTTTTTTAAATTTTTTTTTTATTTTTTTTTCAATTTTTTTTTTGAAAATTTTTTTTCTGAATTTTTTTTTTGAAAAATTTTCTCTTTGAATTTTTTTTCGAATTTTTTTTTTATTTTTTTTAAATATTTTTTTTGAGTTTTTTTAAAAATTTTTTTTGAAATTTTTTTTGAATTTTTTTTTAAATTTTTTTTCGAAATTTTATTTTTTTGAAATTTTTTTTTTACGAAAATTTTTTTTGAAATTTTTTTTTTTTTAATTTTTTTTTGAAATTTTTTTTGAATGTTTTTTGAAATTTTTTTTCGAAATTTTATTTTTTTGAAAATTTTTTTTTACGAAAATTTTTTTTGAATTTTTTTTGTAATTTTTTAAAATTTTTTTTTTTTAATTGTTTTTTTAAATTTTTTTTTGAAATTTTTTTTAAATTTTTTTTCGAAATTTAATTTTTTTGAAAATTTTTTTTTACGAAAATTTTTTTTTGAATTTTTTTTTTGAAATTTTTTTTTTGAAATTTTTTTTTAAATTTTTTTTTTCGATTTTTTTTAAAAATTTTTTTTTATTTTTTTTACGAAATTTTTTTTTTTTTTTTTGAAAATTTTTTAAAATTTTTTTATTGAAAATTTTTTTTAAAAAATATTTTTTTCAAAATTTTATTTTTTTGAAAATTTTTTTACGAAAATTTTTTTTGAAATTTTTTTTTTCGATTTTTTTTTAAAATTTTTTTTTTATTTTTTTTTAAGAATTTTTTTTTTTTTTTTTAATTTTTTTTTAAATTTTTTTTGAAAATTTTTTAAAATTTTTTTATGAAATTTTTTTTTTGTGAATTTTTTTAAAAATTTTTTTTTAATTTTTTTTTTTGGAATTTTTTTTTGTAATTTTTTTTTAATTTTTTTTTTGAAATTTTTTTAAAAATTTTTTTTGAATCTTTTTTTTATTTTTTTTGAATTTTTTTTGTAAATTTTTTTAAAATTTTTTCTAAAATTTTTTTTTTGTTTTAATTTTTTTTTGAAAATTTTTTTTTAAATTTTTTTTTAAATTTTTTTTCGAAATTTTTTTTTTTGAAATTTCATTTTTTTGAAAATTTTTTTTACGAAAATTTTTTTTTAAATTTTTTTTTTCATTTTTTTTGAATTTTTCTTTTGTGATTTTTTTTTTAAATTTTTTTTAAAATTTTTTTAAAATTTTTTTTTTGAATTTTTTTTTTGAAAATTTTTTTTTTGAATTTTTTTTTAATTTTTTTTTTGAAAATTTTTTTTTTGAATTTTTTTTTTTTAATTTTTTTTAAAAATTTTTTTACGAAAATTTTTTTTGAAATTTTTTTTTTGGAATTTTTTTAAAATTTTTTTTGAATTTTTTTTTTAAATTTTTTTTCGAAATTTTTTTTTTTTGAAAATTTTTTTTTACGAAAATTTTTTTTGAAATTTTTTTTTTTGAAATTTTTTTTTTCAATTTTTTTTTGAAGTTTTTTTTGAAAATTTTTTTTTGAAAATTTTTTTTTTAATTTTTATTCGAAATTTTTATTTTTTCGGAAATTTTTAAAAAAAAAAATTTTTTTTAAAAAAAATTTTTTTTTGTTATTTTTTTTAAATTTTTTTTAAATTGTTTTTTTCGAATTTTTTTTTGTAATTTTTTTTAAATTTTTTTTTGATTTTTTTTATAAATTTTTTTTGAATTTTTTTTTTGAATTTTTGTAATATTTTTTAAAATTTTCTTTTGTAATTTTTTTCGAAATTTTTTTTGAAATTTTTTTTGAATTTTTTTTGAAAATTTTTTTTGAATTTTTTTTTTGAAATTTTTTTTTTCGATTTTTTTAAAAATTTTTTATTTATTTTTTTTTACGAATTTTTTTTAAAATTTTTTTTTCAATTTTTTTTTGAAAATTTTTTAAAATTTTTTTATGAAATTTTTTTTTTGTGAATTTTTTTAAAAATTTTTTTTTAAATTTTTTTTTCGAATTTTTTTTGTAATTTTTTTTAAATTTTTTTTTTGATTTTTTTTATAAATTTTTTTTTGAATTTTTTTTAAATTTTTTTTTAAATCTTTTTTTTTATTTTTTTTTGTAAATTTTTTAAAAATTTTTTCTAAAATTTTTTTTTTGTTTTTTTTCATTTTTTTAATTTTTTTTTTGAAAATTTTTTTTTTAATTTTTTTTCGAAACTTTTTTTTTTTGAAAATTTTTTTTAAAAAAAATTTTTTTCGAAATTTTATTTTTTTTAATATTTTTTTTTCAATTTTTTTTTGAAAATTTTATTTTTTGAATTTTTTTTTTTGAAATTTTTTTTGAAAAATTTTCTCTTTGAATTTTTTTTGATTTTTAAAAATTTTTTTAAGAAAATTTTTTTTGAAATTTTTTTTTTGGAATTTTTTCAAATTTTTTTTTTGAAATTTTTTTTCGATTTTTTTTTATTTTTTTAAAAAATTTTTTTGAATTTTTTTTTATTTTTTTTTGAAATTTTTTTTAAATTTTTTTTAAAATTTTTTTTCGATTTTTTATTTTTTTGAAAATTTTTTTACGAAAATTTTTTTGAAATTTTTTTTTTGAAATTTTTTTTTTCAATTTTTTTTGAATTTTTTTTTGTAATTTTTTTTTTAATTTTTTTTAAATTGTTTTTTTCGAATTTTTTTTTGTAATTTTTTTTTTATTTTTTTTTAAATTTTTTTTTAAATTTTTTTTTGAATTTTTTTTAAAAATTTTTTTTGAATCTTTTTTTTTTATTTTTTTTTGAATTTTTTTTGTAATTTTTTTTTAAATTTTTTTTCGAAATTATTTTTTTTTGAAAATTTTTTTTTAGAAAAATTTTTTTCGAAATTTTATTTTTTTGAAAATTTTTTATACGAAAATTTTTTTTGAAATTTTTTTTTTGGAATTTTTTCATTTTTTTTTTGAACTTTTTTTTTTAATCTTTTTTTTATTTTTTTTTTAATTTTTTTTTGAAAATTTTTTTTTAAATTTTTTTTTTGAATATTTTTTTGTAATTTTTTTTTTAAATTTTTTTTTGAAAATTTTCTAAAATTTTTTTATGAATTTTTTTTTAAATTTTTTTTTTATTTTTTTTTCAATTTTTTTTTGAAAATTTTTTTTCTGAATTTTTTTTTTGAAATTTTTTTTGAAAAATTTTCTCTTTGAATTTTTTTCGAATTTTTTTTATTTTTTTTAAATATTTTTTTTGAATTTTTTTAAAATTTTTTTTTGAAATTTTTTTTGAATTTTTTTTTAAATTTTTTTTCGAAATTTTATTTTTTTGAAATTTTTTTTTTACGAAAATTTTTTTTTTAATTTTTTTTTGAAATTTTTTTTGAATTTTTTTTTAAATTTTTTTTCGAAATTTAATTTTTTTGAAAATTTTTTTTTACGAAAATTTTTTTTGAATTTTTTTTGTAATTTTTTAAAAAATTTTTTTTTAAATTGTTTTTTTTAATTTTTTTTTGAAATATTTTTTAAATTTTTTTTCGAAATTTAATTTTTTTGAAATTTTTTTTTTTTGAAAATTTTTTTTTTAATTTTTTTTGAAATTTTTTTTTTTTTGAAAATTTTTTTTTTAGAAAAATTTTTTTCGAAATTTTATTTTTTTGAAAATTTTTTTTACGAAAATTTTTTTTAAAATTTTTTTTTTCATTTTTTTTGAATTTTTTTTTTGTGAATTTTTTTTAAAATTTTTTTTAAAATTTTTTTTAAAATTTTTTTTTCAATTTTTTTTTTGAAAATTTTTCTTTTGAATTTTTTTTTCAATTTTTTTTTTGAAATTTTTTTTTTTAATTTTTTTTTAAATTTTTTTTAAAAATTTTTTTACGAAAAATTTTTTTGAAATTTTTTTTTTGGAATTTTTTTTAATTTTTTTTTTGAATTTTTTTTTTTAATTTTTTTTCGAAATTTTTTTTTTTTGAAAATTTTTTTTTACGAAAATTTTTTTTGAAATTTTTTTTTTTGAAATTTTTTTTTTCAATTTTTTTTTGAAGTTTTTTTTAAAATTTTTTTTTGAAATTTATTTTTTGAAATTTTTTTTTGTAATTTTTTTTTTATTTTTTTTAAATTGTTTTTTTCGAATTTTTTTTTGTAATTTTTTTTAAATATTTTTTTTGATTTTTTTTATAAATTTTTTTTTGAATTTTTTTTTTAAATTTTTTTTTTGAATTTTTTTAAAAATTTTTTTTGAATTTTTTTTGTAATATTTTTTAAAATTTTCTTTTGTAATTTTTTACGAAATTTTTTTTGAAATTTTTTTTGAAGTTTTTTTTGAAAATTTTTTTTTGAAAATTTTTTTTTTAATTTTTATTCGAAATTTTTATTTTTTCGAAAAATTTTTAAAAAAAATTTTTTTTTTTTTTTTTTAAAATTATTTTTAAATTGTTTTTTTCGAAATTTTTTTTGTAATTTTTTTAAAATTTTTTTTGATTTTTTTTATAAATTTTTTTTGAATTTTTTTTTCAATTTTTTTTTGAATTTTTTTTGTAATATTTTTTAAAATTTTCTTTTGTAATTTTTTTCGAAAGTTTTTTTTGAAAATTTTTTTTGAATTTTTTTTTTTTGAAATTTTTTTTTTCGATTTTTTTTTTAATTTTTTTTTATTTTTTTTTACGAATTTTTTTTTTAATTTTTTTTTTCAATTTTTTTTTGTGAATTTTTTAAAAAAAATTTTTTTAAATTTTTTTTTTTATTTTTTTTTGCAAATTTTTTTAAAATTTTTTCTAAAATTTTTTTTCGTTTTTTTTCATTTTTTAAATTTTTTTTTGAAAATTTTTTTTTAAAAAAATTTTTTTCGAAATTTTATTTTTTTTAATATTTTTTTTTCAATTTTTTTTTTGAAAATTTTTTTTTTTGAATTTTTTTTTGAAATTTTTTTTGAAAAATTTTCTCTTTGAATTTTTTTTGATTTTTAAAAATTTTTTTAAGAAAATTTTTTTTTTGAAATTTTTTTGAATTTTTTTTAAAATTTTTTTTCGATTTTTTATTTTTTTGAAAATTTTTTTACGAAAATTTTTTTTGAAATTTTTTTTTTGAAATTTTTTTTTCAATTTTTTTTTGTAATTTTTTTTAAAATTTTTTTTTAAATTGTTTTTTCGAATTTTTTTTTGTAATTTTTTTTTAATTTTTTTTTGAATTTTTTTTTTATTTTTTTTGAATTCTTTTTAAAAATTTTTTTTGAATCTTTTTTTTTTTATTTTTTTATAAATTTTTTTTGAATTTTTTTAAAAATTTTTTTAAATCTTTTTTTTTATTTTTTTTTGTAAATTTTTTTAAAATTTTTTCTAAAATTTTTTTTTGTTTTTTTTCATTTTTTTAATTTTTTTTTTGAATTTTTTTTTTTAATTTTTTTTCGAACCTTTTTTTTTGAAAATTTTTAAAAAAAAAAATCTTTTTCGAAATTTTATTTTTTTTAATATTTTTTTTTCAATTTTTTTTTTGAAAATTTTATTTTTTGAATTTTTTTTTTTGAAATTTTTTTTGAAAAATTTTCTCTTTGAATTTTTTTTGATTTTTAAAAATTTTTTTAAGATAATTTTTTTTGAATTTTTTTTTTTGGAATTTTTTCAAATTTTTTTTTTGAAATTTTTTTTTGATTTTTTTTTTATTTTTTTTAAAAATTTTTTTGAATTTTTTTTTATTTTTTTTTGAAATTTTTTTTAAATTTTTTTTTAAATTTTTTTTCGATTTTTTATTTTTTTGAAAATTTTTTTACGAAAATTTTTTTTGAATTTTTTTTGTAATTTTTTTTTAAATTTTTTTTAAATTGTTTTTTTCGAATTTTTTTTTGTAATTTTTTTTTTATTTTTTTTTAAATTTTTTTTTAAATTTTTTTTGAATTTTTTTTAAAAATTTTTTTTGAATCTTTTTTTTTTTATTTTTTTTTGAATTTTTTTTGTAATTTTTTTTAAAATTTTTTCTAAAATTTTTTTTTTGTTTTTTTTTATTTTTTTAATTTTTTTTTGAAATTTTTTTTTTTAATTTTTTTTCGAAATTATTTTTTTTTGAAAATTTTTTTTTGGAAAAATTTTTTTCGAAATTTTATTTTTTTGAAAATTTTTTATACGAAAATTTTTTTTGAACTTTTTTTTTGAAATTTTTTTTTTGAAATTTTTTTTAAATTTTTTTTTAATCTTTTTTTTATTTTTTTTTGAATTTTTTTTTGAAATTTTTTTTTTAAATTTTTTTTTTGAATATTTTTTTGTAATTTTTTTTTGAAATTTTTTTTTGAAAATTTTCTAAAATTTTTTTATGAATTTTTTTTTTGTGAATTTTTTTTTAAATTTTTTTTTTATTTTTTTTTCAATTTTTTTTTTGAAAATTTTTTTTCTGAATTTTTTTTTTGAAATTTTTTTTGAAAAATTTTCTCTTTGAATTTTTTTCGAATTTTTTTTTATTTTTTTTAAATATTTTTTTTGAATTTTTTTAAAATTTTTTTTTGAAATTTTTTTTGAATTTTTTTTTAAATTTTTTTTCGAAATTTTATTTTTTTGAAATTTTTTTTTACGAAAATTTTTTTTGAAATTTTTTTTTTTTAAATTTTTTTTTGAAATTTTTTTTGAATTTTTTTTAAAATTTTTTTTCGAAATTTTATTTTTTTGAAAATTTTTTTTTACGAAAATTTTTTTTGATTTTTTTTTGTAATTTTTTAAAAAAATTTTTTTTAAATTGTTTTTTTTAATTTTTTTTTGAAATTTTTTTAAATTTTTTTTTCGAAATTTAATTTTTTTGAAATTTTTTTTTTACGAAAATTTTTTTTTGAATTTTTTTTTTGAAATTTTTTTAAAATTTTTTTTTCGATTTTTTTTAAAATTTTTTTTAAATTTTTTTTACGAAATTTTTTTTTTATTTTTTTTTTATTTTTTTTTTGAAAATTTTTTAAAATTTTTTTATTGAAAATTTTTTTTGAAATTTTTTTTTTTCGATTTTTTTTAAAAATTTTTTTTTATTTTTTTTTACGATTTTTTTTTTTTTTTTTTAATTTTTTTTTTCAATTTTTTTTTGAAAATTTTTTAAAATTTTTTTATGAAATTTTTTTTTTGTGAATTTTTTTTTAAATTTTTTTTTAAATTTTTTTTTTTGGAATTTTTTTTTGTAATTTTTTTTTTATTTTTTTTTGAAATTTTTTTAAAAATTTTTTTTGAATCTTTTTTTTATTTTTTTTTGATTTTTTTTTTATTTTTTCAAAATTTTTTTTAAATTTTTTTTTTGTTTTTTTTTTTATTTTTTAAATTTTTTTTTGAAATTTTTTTTTTAAATTTTTTTTCGAAATTTTTTTTTTTTGAAAATTTTTTTTTTAGAAAAATTTTTTTCGAAATTTTATTTTTTTGAAAATTTTTTTTACGAAAATTTTTTTTTAAATTTTTTTTTTCATTTTTTTTGAATTTTTTTTTTGTGAATTTTTTTAAAAATTTTTTTTAAAATTTTTTTTTTGAAAATTTTTTTTTTGAATTTTTTTTTCAATTTTTTTTTTTGAAAATTTTTTTTTTGAATTTTTTTTTTGAATTTTTTTTTTTTAATTTTTTTTCGAAATTTTTTTTTTTTGAAAATTTTTTTTTACGAAAATTTTTTTTGAAATTTTTTTTTTTGAAATTTTTTTTTTCAATTTTTTTTTGAAGTTTTTTTTAAAATTTTTTTTGAAATTTTTTTTTTGAAATTTTTTTTTGTAATTTTTTTTAAAATTTTTTTTAAATTGTTTTTTTCGAAATTTTTTTTGTAATTTTCTTTAAATTATTTTTTTTGATTTTTTTTATAAATTTTTTTTTGAATTTTTTTTTAAAATTTTTTTTTGAATTTTTTTAAAAATTTTTTTTGAATTTTTTTTGTAATATTTTTTAAAATTTTCTTTTGTAATTTTTTTCGAAATTTTTTTTGGAATTTTTTTTGAAATTTCTTTTGAAAATTTTTTTTAAAATTTTTATTCGAAATTTTTATTTTTTCGAAAATTTTTTAAAAAAAAAATTTTTTTTATTTTAAATTTTTTTTAAATTGTTTTTTTCGAAATTTTTTTTGTAATTTTTTTAAAATTTTTTTTTGATTTTTTTTATAAATTTTTTTTGAATTTTTTTTTCAATTTTTTTTTGAATTTTTTTTGTAATATTTTTTAAAATTTTCTTTTGTAATTTTTTTCGAAAGTTTTTTTTGAAAATTTTTTTTGAATTTTTTTTTTGAAATTTTTTTTTTCGATTTTTTTTAAAATTTTTTTTTTATTTTTTTTTACGATTTTTTTTTTAATTTTTTTTTAAAATTTTTTTTTGTGAATTTTTTTAAAAATTTTTTTTTAAATTTTTTTTTCGAATTTTTTTTTGTAATTTTTTTTAAATTTTTTTTTTGATTTTTTTTATAAATTTTTTTTGAATTTTTTTTAAAATTTTTTTTAAATCTTTTTTTTAATTTTTTTTTGTAAATTTTTTTAAAATTTTTTCTAAAATTTTTTTTGTTTTTTTTCATTTTTTAAATTTTTTTTTAAAAAAATTTTTTTCGAAATTTTATTTTTTTTAATATTTTTTTTTCAATTTTTTTTTTGAAAATTTTTTTTTTTGAATTTTTTTTTGAAATTTTTTTTGAAAAATTTTCTCTTTGAATTTTTTTTGATTTTTAAAAATTTTTTTAAGAAAATTTTTTTTTTGAAAATTTTTTGAATTTTTTTTTAAATTTTTTTTCGATTTTTTATTTTTTTGAAAATTTTTTTAAGAAAATTTTTTTTGAAATTTTTTTTTCAATTTTTTTTTGAATTTTTTTTTGTAATTTTTTTTTAAATTTTTTTTTAAATTGTTTTTTTCGAATTTTTTTATGTAATTTTTTTTTTATTTTTTTTTGAATTTTTTTTTTATTTTTTTTTTGAATTCTTTTTAAAAATTTTTTTTGAATCTTTTATTTTTATTTTTTTTTGAATTTTTTTTGTAATTTTTTTTAAAATTTTTTCTAAAAATTTTTTTTTGTTTTTTTTTTATTTTTTAAATTTTTTTTTGAAATTTTTTTTTAAAATTTTTTTTCGAAATTATTTTTTTTTGAAAATTTTTTTTTAGAAAAATTTTTTTCGAAATTTTATTTTTTTGAAAATTTTTTATACGAAAATTTTTTTTGAAATTTTTTTTTTGGAATTTTTTCAAATTTTTTTTTTGAAATTTTTTTTCGATTTTTTTTTTATTTTTTTTTAAAAATTTTTTTGAATTTTTTCAAATTTTGTTTTTGAAATTTTTTTTGAATTTTTTTTTAAATTTTTTTTCGATTTTTTATTTTTTTGAAAATTTTTTTACGAAAATTTTTTTTGAAATTTTTTTTTTGAAATTTTTTTTTTCAATTTTTTTTCAATTTTTTTTGAATTTTTTTTTGTAATTTTTTTTAAATTTTTTTTAAATTGTTTTTTTCGAATTTTTTTTTGGAATTTTTTTTTATTTTTTTTTAAATTTTTTTTAAAATTTTTTCTTGAATTTTTTTTCGAAATTTTTTTTTTTGAAAATTTTTTTTTACGAAAATTTTTTTTGAATTTTTTTTTGGAATTTTTTTTGTAATATTTTTTAAAATTTTCTTTTGTAATTTTTTTCGAAATTTTTTTTGAAATTTTTTTTGAAGTTTTTTTTGAAATTTTTTTATTTTTTTAATTTTTTTTTGAAAATTTTTTTTTAAATTTTTTTTCGAAATTTTTTTTTTTTTTAATTTTTTTTTAGAAAATTTTTTTTCGAATTTTATTTTTTTGAAAATTTTTTTTACGAAAATTTTTTTTTAAATTTTTTTTTTCATTTTTTTTAAATTTTTTTTTGTGAATTTTTTTTAAAATTTTTTTTAAATTTTTTTTTTATTTTTTTTTTGAAAATTTTTTTTTTGAATTTTTTTTTTTGAAATTTTTTTTGAAAAATTTTCTCTTTGAATTTTTTTTGATTTTTTAAAATTTTTTTTAAAAAATTTTTTACGAAAATTTTTTTTGATTTTTTTTTTTGGAATTTTTTTAAAATTTTTTTTTGAATTTTTTTTGAAATTTTTTTCGAAATTTTTTTTTTGAAAATTTTTTTTCAATTTTTTTATGAAGTTTTTTTGAAAATTTTTTTTTGAAATTTTTTTTTTGAAATTTTTTTTTGTAATTTTTTTTAAAATTTTTTTTAAATTGTTTTTTTCGAATTTTTTTTTGTAATTTTTTTTAAATTTTTTTTTTGATTTTTTTATAAATTTTTTTTTGAATTTTTTTTTAAATTTTTTTTTGAATTTTTTTTTAAAATTTTTTTTGAATTTTTTTTTTCAATTTTTTTTTTGAATTTTTTTTGTAATATTTTTTAAAATTTTCTTTTGTAATTTTTTTCGAAATTTTTTTTGAAGTTTTTTTTGAAATTTTTTTAAAATTTTTTTTAAATTTTTTTGTTTTTTTTTGAAATTTTTTTAATTTTTTTTTGAATTTTTTTTTTAAAATTTTTATTCGAAATTTTTTTTTTCTCGAAAATTTTAAAAAAAAAATTTTTTTTCGAAATTTTATTTTTTTGAAAATTTTTTTTACGAAAATTTTTTTTGAATTTTTTTTTTTTGAATTTTTTTTAAAATTTTTTTTAAAATTTTTTTTTGAATTTTTTTTAAAAATTTTTTTTGAATCTTTTTTTTTTATTTTTTTTTGAATTTTTTTTGTAATTTTTTTTTAAATTTTTTCTAAAATTTTTTTTGTTTTTTTTTTATTTTTTTAATATTTTTTTGAAATTTTTTTTTTAATTTTTTTTCGAAATTTTTTTTTTTGAAAATTTTTTTTTAGAAAATTTTTTTTCGAAATTTTTTTTTTTTCAAATTTTTTTTAGAAAATTTTTTTTCGAAATTTAATTTTTTTTACGAAAATTTTTTTAGAAATTTTTTTTTTCATTTTTTTTTCAATTTTTTTTTTGAAAATTTTTTTTTTGAATTTTTTTTTTTGAAATTTTTTTTGAAAAATTTTCTCTTTGAATTTTTTTTGATTTTTAAAATTTTTTTTTCAAAATTTTTTTACGAAAATTTTTTTTTGAAATTTTTTTTTTGGAATTTTTTTTAAATTTTTTTTTGAATTTTTTTTTTAAATTTTTTTTCGAAATTTTTTTTTTTGAAAATTTTTTTTTACGAAAATTTTTTTTGAAATTTTTTTTTTGAAATTTTTTTTTTCAATTTTTTTTTGAAGTTTTTTTGAAAATTTTTTTTTTAATTTTTTTTTGAATTTTTTTTTTCAATTTTTTTTTCAATTTTTTTTGTAATATTTTTTAAAATTTTCTTTTGTAATTTTTTTCGAAATTTTTTTTGAAGTTTTTTTTGAAGTTTTTTTTGAAAATTTTTTTTTGAAATTTTTTTAAAATTTTTTTTAAAATTTTTTTTAATTTTTTTTTGTTTTTTTTTGAAATTTTTTTAATTTTTTTTTGAAAATTTTTTTTTAAATTTTTATTCGAAATTTTTTTTTTCGAAAATTAAAAAAAAAAAAAATTTTTTACGAAAATTTTTTTTGAATTTTTTTTGTAATTTTTTTTTAATTTTTTTTTAAATTGTTTTTTTCGAATTTTTTTTTGTAATTTTTTTTTTATTTTTTTTTGAATTTTTTTTTAAATTTTTTTTGAATTTTTTTTAAAAATTTTTTTTGAATCTTTTTTTTTTATTTTTTTTTGAATTTTTTTTGTAATTTTTTTAAAAATTTTTTCTAATATTTTTTTTTTGTTTTTTTTTTATTTTTTTAATTTTTTTTTGAAATTTTTTTTTTTAATTTTTTTTCGAAATTATTTTTTTTTGAAAATTTTTTTTTGGAAAATTTTTTTTCGAAATTTTATTTTTTTGAAAATTTTTTATACGAAAATTTTTTTTGAACTTTTTTTTTGAAATTTTTTTTTTGAAATTTTTTTTAATTTTTTTTTTAATCTTTTTTTTATTTTTTTTGAATTTTTTTTTGAAAATTTTTTTTTTAATTTTTTTTTTGAATATTTTTTTGTAATTTTTTTTTGAAATTTTTTTTTGAAAATTTTCTAAAATTTTTTTATGAATTTTTTTTTTGTGAATTTTTTTTTAAATTTTTTTTTTATTTTTTTTTCAATTTTTTTTTTGAAAATTTTTTTTCTGAATTTTTTTTTTGAAATTTTTTTTGAAAAATTTTCTCTTTGAATTTTTTTCGATTTTTTTTTTATTTTTTTTAAATATTTTTTTTGAATTTTTTTAAAATTTTTTTTTGAAATTTTTTTTGAATTTTTTTTAAAATTTTTTTTCGAAATTTTATTTTTTTGAAATTTTTTTTTACGAAAATTTTTTTTGAAATTTTTTTTTTTAATTTTTTTTTGGAATTTTTTTTGAATTTTTTTTAAAATTTTTTTTCGAAATTTTATTTTTTTGAAAATTTTTTTTTACGAAAATTTTTTTTGATTTTTTTTGTAATTTTTTAAAAAATTTTTTTTTAAATTGTTTTTTTTAATTTTTTTTTGAAATTTTTTTAAAATTTTTTTTCGAAATTTAATTTTTTTGAAATTTTTTTTTCACGAAAATTTTTTTTTGAATTTTTTTTTGAAATTTTTTTTAAATTTTTTTTTCGATTTTTTTTAAAATTTTTTTTTTATTTTTTTTACGAAATTTTTTTTTTTATTTTTTTTTTATTTATTTTTTGAAAATTTTTTAAAATTTTTTTATTGAAAATTTTTTTTAAAAAATATTTTTTTCAAAATTTTATTTTTTTGAAAATTTTTTTACGAAAATTTTTTTTGAAATTTTTTTTTTTCGATTTTTTTTAAAATTTTTTTTTTATTTTTTTTTACGAATTTTTTTTTTTTTTTTTAAATTTTTTTTTCAATTTTTTTTTGAAAATTTTTTAAAATTTTTTTATGAAATTTTTTTTTTGTGAATTTTTTTTAAAATTTTTTTTAAATTTTTTTTTTTGGAATTTTTTTTTGTAATTTTTTTTTTATTTTTTTTTGAAATTTTTTTAAAAATTTTTTTTGAATCTTTTTTTTATTTTTTTTTGATTTTTTTTTTATTTTTTTTTAAATTTTTTTAAATTTTTTTTTTTGTTTTTTTTTTATTTTTTAAATTTTTTTTTGAAAATTTTTTTTTAAATTTTTTTTCGAAATTTTTTTTTTTGAAAATTTTTTTTTTAGAAAAATTTTTTTCGAAATTTTATTTTTTTGAAAATTTTTTTTACGAAAATTTTTTTTTTAATTTTTTTTTTCATTTTTTTTGAATTTTTTTTTTGAAAATTTTTTTTTTGAATTTTTTTTTCAATTTTTTTTTTTGAAAATTTTTTTTTTTAATTTTTTTTTTGAATTTTTTTTTTAATTTTTTTTCGAAATTTTTTTTTTTTGAAAATTTTTTTTTACGAACATTTTTTTTGAAATTTTTTTTTTTGAAATTTTTTTTTTCAATTTTTTTTTGAAGTTTTTTTTAAAATTTTTTTTGAAATTTTTTTTTTTAAATTTTTTTTTGTAAATTTTTTTTTAATTTTTTTTAAATTGTTTTTTTCGAATTTTTTTTTGTAATTTTCTTTAAATTATTTTTTTTGATTTTTTTTATAAATTTTTTTTTGAATTTTTTTTTAAAATTTTTTTTTGAATTTTTTTAAAAATTTTTTTTGAATTTTTTTTGTAATATTTTTTAAAATTTTCTTTTGTAATTTTTTTCGAAATTTTTTTTGAAATTTTTTTTGAAATTTCTTTTGAAAATTTTTTTTTGAAAATTTTTTTTAAAATTTTTATTCGAAATTTTTATTTTTTCGAAAATTTTTAAAAAAAAAAATTTTTTTTTTTTTTTTTTTATTTTTTTTAAATTGTTTTTTTCGAAATTTTTTTTGTAATTTTTTTAATTTTTTTTTTTGATTTTTTTTATAAATTTTTTTTGAATTTTTTTTTCAATTTTTTTTTGAATTTTTTTTGTAATATTTTTTAAAATTTTCTTTTGTAATTTTTTTCGAAAGTTTTTTTTGAAAATTTTTTTTGAATTTTTTTTTTTGAAATTTTTTTTTTCGATTTTTTTTAAAATCTTTTTTTTATTTTTTTTTACGATTTTTTTTTAAATTTTTTTTTAAAATTTTTTTTTGTGAATTTTTTAAAAAATTTTTTTTTAAATTTTTTTTTCGAATTTTTTTTTGTAATTTTTTTTAAATTTTTTTTTTGATTTTTTTTATAAATTTTTTTTGAATTTTTTTTAAAATTTTTTTTAAATCTTTTTTTTTATTTTTTTTTGTAAATTTTTTTAAAATTCTTTCTAAAATTTTTTTTTTGTTTTTTTTCATTTTTTAAAATTTTTTTTAAAAAAAATTTTTTTCGAAATTTTATTTTTTTTAATATTTTTTTTTCAATTTTTTTTTTGAAAATTTTTTTTTTTGAATTTTTTTTTGAAATTTTTTTTGAAAAATTTTCTCTTTGAATTTTTTTTGATTTTTAAAAATTTTTTTAAGAAAATTTTTTTTTTTGAAATTTTTTTGAATTTTTTTTAAATTTTTTTTTGATTTTTTATTTTTTTGAAAATTTTTTTAAGAAAATTTTTTTTGAAATTTTTTTTTCAATTTTTTTTTGAATTTTTTTTTGTAATTTTTTTTTTAATTTTTTTTTAAATTGTTTTTTTCGAATTTTTTTTTGTAATTTTTTTTAATTTTTTTTTTTGATTTTTTTTTGTTTTTTTTTTATTTTTTTAATTTTTTTTGAAATTTTTTTTCGAAATTATTTTTTTTTGAAAATTTTTTTAGAAAAATTTTTTTCGAAATTTTATTTTTTTGAAAATTTTTTATACGAAAATTTTTTTTGAAATTTTTTTTTTGGAATTTTTTCAAATTTTTTTTTTGAAATTTTTTTTCGATTTTTTTTTTATTTTTTTTTTAAATTTTTTTGAATTTTTTTAAATTTTGTTTTTGAAATTTTTTTTGAATTTTTTTTTTAATTTTTTTTCGATTTTTTATTTTTTTGAAAATTTTTTTACGAAAATTTTTTTTGAAATTTTTTTTTTGAAATTTTTTTTTTCAATTTTTTTTCAATTTTTTTTGAATTTTTTTTTGAAATTTTTTTTAAATTTTTTTTAAATTGTTTTTTTCGAATTTTTTTTTGGAATTTTTTTTAATTTTTTTTTAAATTTTTTTTTAAATTTTTTTTTGAATTTTTTTTGAATCTTTTTTTTTTATTTTTTTTCAATTTTTTTTTTCAATTTTTTTTTAATTTTTTTTCGAAATTTTTTTTTTTGAAAATTTTTTTTTACGAAAATTTTTTTTGAATTTTTTTTTGGAATTTTTTTTGTAATATTTTTCAAAATTTTCTTTTGTAATTTTTTTCGTAATTTTTTTTGAAATTTTTTTTGAAGTTTTTTTTGAAATTTTTTTATTTTTTTAATTTTTTTTTGAAAATTTTTTTTTAAATTTTTTTTCGAAATTTTTTTTTTTTTTTAATTTTTTTTTAGAAAATTTTTTTTCGAATTTTATTTTTTTGAAAATTTTTTTTACGAAAATTTTTTTTGAAATTTTTTTTTTCATTTTTTTTGAATTTTTTTTTGTGAATTTTTTTTAAAATTTTTTTTAAATTTTTTTTTTTATTTTTTTTTTGAAAATTTTTTTTTTGAATTTTTTTTTTTGAAATTTTTTTTGAAAAATTTTCTCTTTGAATTTTTTTTGATTTTTTTAAATTTTTTTTAAAAAATTTTTTACGAAAATTTTTTTTGAATTTTTTTTTTTTGAATTTTTTTGAAAATTTTTTTTTGAAATTTTTTTTTTGAAATTTTTTTTTGTAATTTTTTTTAAAATTTTTTTTAAATTGTTTTTTTCGAATTTTTTTTTGTAATTTTTTTTAAATTTTTTTTTTTGATTTTTTTTATAAATTTTTTTTTGAATTTTTTTTTAAATTTTTTTTTGAATTTTTTTTTTTTAATTTTTTTTGAATTTTTTTTTTCAATTTTTTTTTGAATTTTTTTTGTAATATTTTTTAAAATTTTCTTTTGTAATTTTTTTCGAAATTTTTTTTGAAGTTTTTTTTGAAATTTTTTTAAATTTTTTTTTAAATTTTTTTGTTTTTTTTGAAATTTTTTTAATTTTTTTTTGAATTTTTTTTTTTTAATTTTTATTCGAAATTTTTTTTTTCTCGAAAATTTTTTTAAAAAAAATTTTTTTTCGAAATTTCATTTTTTTGAAAAATTTTTTTACGAAAATTTTTTTTGAATTTTTTTTTTTTGAATTTTTTTTTAAATTTTTTTTTAAATTTTTTTTTGAATTTTTTTTAAAAATTTTTTTTGAATCTTTTTTTTTTATTTTTTTTTGAATTTTTTTTGTAATTTTTTTTTTAATTTTTTCTAAAATTTTTTTTGTTTTTTTTTTATTTTTTTAATATTTTTTTGAAATTTTTTTTTAAATTTTTTTTCGAAATTTTTTTTTTTGAAAATTTTTTTTTAGAAATTTTTTTTTCGAAATTTTTTTTTTTTCAAATTTTTTTTAGAAAAATTTTTTTCGAAATTTAATTTTTTTTACGAAAATTTTTTTTGAAATTTTTTTTTTCATTTTTTTTGATTTTTTTTTTGTGAATTTTTTTAAAAATTTTTTTTAAAATTTTTTTTTCAATTTTTTTTTTGAAAATTTTTTTTTTGAATTTTTTTTTTGAAATTTTTTTTGAAAAATTTTCTCTTTGAATTTTTTTTGATTTTTAAAAATTTTTTTTCAAAATTTTTTTACGAAAATTTTTTTTTGAAATTTTTTTTTTGGAATTTTTTTTAAATTTTTTTTTGAATTTTTTTTTTTATTTTTTTTCGAAATTTTTTTTTTTGAAATTTTTTTTTTACGAAAATTTTTTTTGAAATTTTTTTTTTGAATTTTTTTTTTTCAATTTTTTTTTGAAGTTTTTTTGAAAATTTTTTTTAAAATTTTTTTTTGAATTTTTTTTTTCAATTTTTTTTTGAATTTTTTTTGTAATATTTTTTAAAATTTTCTTTTGTAATTTTTTTCGAAATTTTTTTTGAAGTTTTTTTTGAAGTTTTTTTTGAAAATTTTTTTTTGAAATTTTTTTAAAATTTTTTTTAAAATTTTTTTTAATTTTTTTTTGTTTTTTTTTGAAATTTTTTTAATTTTTTTTTGAAAATTCTTTTTTAAATTTTTATTCGAAATTTTTTTTTTCGAAAATTTAAAAAAAAAAAAATTTTTTTTCGAAATTTTATTTTTTTGAAAATTTTTTTTACGAAAATTTTTTTTGAATTTTTTTTTTTTGAAATTTTTTTTTTCGATTTTTTTTTTAATTTTTTTTTTATTTTTTTTTACGAATTTTTTTTTTTTTTAATTTTTTTTTTCAATTTTTTTTTTGAAAATTTTTTAAAATTTTTTTATGAAATTTTTTTTTTCGAATTTTTTTAGTAATTTTTTTTCAATTTTTTTTTTGATTTTTTTTATAAATTTTTTTTTTGTTTTTTTTTTATTTTTTTAATTTTTTTTTGAAAATTTTTTTTAAAATTTTTTTTTCGAAATTTTATTTTTTTGAAAATTTTTTTTACGAAAATTTTTTTTTGAAATTTTTTTTTTGAATTTTTTTTTTTTCAATTTTTTTTTGAATTTTTTTTGTAACTTTTTTTTAAATTTTTTTTAAATTGTTTTTTTCGAATTTTTTTTTGTAATTTTTTTTAAATTTTTTTTTTGATTTTTTTTTTTTTTTTTTTTTTTTTTTTATTTTTTTTTAAATTTTTTTTAAAAATTTTTTTTGAATCTTTTTTTTTTATTTTTTTTGAATTTTTTTTGTAATTTTTTTTTTAAATTTTTTCTAAAATTTTTTTTTATTTTTTAAATTTTTTTTTGAAATTTTTTTTTAAATTTTTTTTCGAAATTTTTTTTTTTGAATTTTTTTTTTAGAAAAATTTTTTTCGAAATTTTATTTTTTTGAAAATTTTTTATACGAAAATTTTTTTTTGTGAATTTTTTTTTAAATTTTTTTTTCAATTTTTTTTTAATTTTTTTTTTTTTTTTTGAAATTTTTTTATTTTTTTAATTTTTTTCTGAAATTTTTTTTTTTAATTTTTATTCGAAATTTTTTTTTTTGAAATTTTTTTTTTTTCAATTTTTTTTGAATTTTTTTTGTAATTTTTTTAAAAATTTTTTTTAAATTGTTTTTTTCGAATTTTTTTTTTGATTTTTTTTTTATTTTTTTTAAATTTTTTTTTGAATTTTTTTTAAAAATTTTTTTTGAATCTTTTTTTTTTATTTTTTTTGAATTTTTTTTGTAATTTTTTTAAAAATTTTTCCTAAAATTTTTTTTTTGTTTTTTTTAATTTTTTAAATTTTTTTTTGAAAATTTTTTTTAAATTTTTTTTTCGAAATTTTTTTTTTTTTGAAATTTTTTTTTTAGAAAAATTTTTTTCGAAATTTTATTTTTTTGAAAATTTTTTATACGAAAATTTTTTTTGAAATTTTTTTTTTTAATTTTTTTTTAAATTTTTTTTTGAATTTTTTTTTTTTAATTTTTTTTCGAAATTTTTTTTTTTTGAAAATTTTTTTTTACGAAAATTTTTTTTGAAATTTTTTTTTTTGAAATTTTTTTTTTCAATTTTTTTTTGAAGTTTTTTTTAAAATTTTTTTTTGAAATTTATTTTTTGAAATTTTTTTTTGTAATTTTTTTTTTAATTTTTTTTAAATTGTTTTTTTCGAATTTTTTTTTGTAATTTTTTTTAAATATTTTTTTTGATTTTTTTTATAAATTTTTTTTTGAATTTTTTTTTTAAATTTTTTTTTTGAATTTTTTTAAAAATTTTTTTTGAATTTTTTTTGTAATATTTTTTAAAATTTTCTTTTGTAATTTTTTTCGAAATTTTTTTTGAAATTTTTTTTGAAGTTTTTTTTGAAAATTTTTTTTTGAAAATTTTTTTTTAAATTTTTATTCGAAATTTTTATTTTTTCGAAAATTTTTTAAAAAAATTTTTTTTTTTTTTTTTTTAAATTATTTTTAAATTGTTTTTTTCGAAATTTTTTTTGTAATTTTTTTAAAATTTTTTTTTGATTTTTTTTATAAATTTTTTTTGAATTTTTTTTTCAATTTTTTTTTGAATTTTTTTTGTAATATTTTTTAAAATTTTCTTTTGTAATTTTTTTCGAAAGTTTTTTTTGAAAATTTTTTTTGAATTTTTTTTTTTTGAAATTTTTTTTTTCGATTTTTTTTTAAATTTTTTTTTTTATTTTTTTTTACGAATTTTTTTTTTAATTTTTTTTTTCAATTTTTTTTTGTGAATTTTTTAAAAAAAATTTTTTTAAATTTTTTTTTTTATTTTTTTTTGCAAATTTTTTTAAAATTTTTTCTAAAATTTTTTTTCGTTTTTTTTCATTTTTTAAATTTTTTTTTGAAAATTTTTTTTTAAAAAAATTTTTTTCGAAATTTTATTTTTTTTAATATTTTTTTTTCAATTTTTTTTTTTTTAATTTTTTTTTTTGAATTTTTTTTTGAAATTTTTTTTGAAAAATTTTCTCTTTGAATTTTTTTTGATTTTTAAAAATTTTTTTAAGAAAATTTTTTTTTTGAAATTTTTTTGAATTTTTTTTAAAATTTTTTTTCGATTTTTTATTTTTTTGAAAATTTTTTTACGAAAATTTTTTTTGAAATTTTTTTTTTGAAATTTTTTTTTCAATTTTTTTTTGTAATTTTTTTTAAAATTTTTTTTTAAATTGTTTTTTCGAATTTTTTTTTGTAATTTTTTTTTTATTTTTTTTTGAATTTTTTTTTTATTTTTTTTGAATTCTTTTTAAAAATTTTTTTTGAATCTTTTTTTTTTTATTTTTTTATAAATTTTTTTTGAATTTTTTTAAAAATTTTTTTTAAATCTTTTTTTTTATTTTTTTTTGTAAATTTTTTTAAAATTTTTTCTAAAATTTTTTTTTTGTTTTTTTTCATTTTTTAAATTTTTTTGTTGAATTTTTTTTTTTAATTTTTTTTCGAACCTTTTTTTTTGAAAATTTTTTTAAAAAAAAATCTTTTTCGAAATTTTATTTTTTTTAATATTTTTTTTTCAATTTTTTTTTTGAAAATTTTATTTTTTGAATTTTTTTTTTTGAAATTTTTTTTGAAAAATTTTCTCTTTGAATTTTTTTTGATTTTTAAAAATTTTTTTAAGATAATTTTTTTTGAATTTTTTTTTTTGGAATTTTTTCAAATTTTTTTTTTGAAATTTTTTTTCGATTTTTTTTTATTTTTTTTAAAAATTTTTTTGAATTTTTTTTTATTTTTTTTTGAAATTTTTTTTAAATTTTTTTTAAAATTTTTTTTCGATTTTTTATTTTTTTGAAAATTTTTTTACGAAAATTTTTTTTGAATTTTTTTTGTAATTTTTTTTTAAATTTTTTTTAAATTGTTTTTTTCGAATTTTTTTTTGTAATTTTTTTTTTATTTTTTTTTGAATTTTTTTTAAAATTTTTTTTGAATTTTTTTTAAAAATTTTTTTTGAATCTTTTTTTTTTTATTTTTTTTTGAATTTTTTTTGTAATTTTTTTTAAAATTTTTTTTAAAATTTTTTTTTTGTTTTTTTTTTATTTTTTTAATTTTTTTTTGAAATTTTTTTTTTTAATTTTTTTTCAAAATTATTTTTTTTTGAAAATTTTTTTTTGGAAAAATTTTTTTCGAAATTTTATTTTTTTGAAAATTTTTTATACGAAAATTTTTTTTGAACTTTTTTTTTGAAATTTTTTTTTTGAAATTTTTTTTAAATTTTTTTTTAATCTTTTTATTTTTTTTTGAATTTTTTTTTGAAAATTTTTTTTTTAATTTTTTTTTTGAATATTTTTTTGTAATTTTTTTTTGAAATTTTTTTTTGAAAATTTTCTAAAATTTTTTTATGAATTTTTTTTTTGTGAATTTTTTTTTTAATTTTTTTTTTATTTTTTTTTCAATTTTTTTTTTGAAAATTTTTTTTCTGAATTTTTTTTTTGAAATTTTTTTTGAAAAATTTTCTCTTTGAATTTTTTTCGAATTTTTTTTTATTTTTTTTAAATATTTTTTTTGAATTTTTTTAAAATTTTTTTTTGAAATTTTTTTTGAATTTTTTTTTAAATTTTTTTTCGAAATTTTATTTTTTTGAAATTTTTTTTTACGAAAATTTTTTTTGAAATTTTTTTTTTTAAATTTTTTTTTGAAATTTTTTTTGAATTTTTTTTTAAATTTTTTTTCGAAATTTTATTTTTTTGAAAATTTTTTTTTACGAAAATTTTTTTTGATTTTTTTTTGTAATTTTTTAAAAAAATTTTTTTTAAATTGTTTTTTTAAATTTTTTTTTGAAATTTTTTTAAAATTTTTTTTCGAAATTTAATTTTTTTGAAATTTTTTTTTTACGAAAATTTTTTTTTGAATTTTTTTTTTGAAATTTTTTTTAAATTTTTTTTTCGATTTTTTTTTAAATTTTTTTTAAATTTTTTTTGCGAAATTTTTTTTTTATTTTTTTTTTATTTTTTTTTTGAAAATTTTTTAAAATTTTTTTATTGAAAATTTTTTTTGAAATTTTTTTTTTTCGATTTTTTTTAAAAATTTTTTTTTATTTTTTTTTACGAATTTTTTTTTTTTTTTTTTAATTTTTTTTTTCAATTTTTTTTTGAAAATTTTTTAAAATTTTTTTATGAAATTTTTTTTTTGTGAATTTTTTTTTAAATTTTTTTTTAAATTTTTTTTTTTTGAATTTTTTTTTGTAATTTTTTTTTTATTTTTTTTTGAAATTTTTTTAAAAATTTTTTTTGAATCTTTTTTTTATTTTTTTTTGATTTTTTTTTTATTTTTTCAAAATTTTTTTTAAAATTTTTTTTTTGTTTTTTTTTTTATTTTTTAAATTTTTTTTTGAAAATTTTTTTTTAAATTTTTTTTTGAAATTTTTTTTTGAAAATTTTTTTTTTAGAAAATTTTTTTTCGAAATTTTATTTTTTTGAAAATTTTTTTTACGAAAATTTTTTTTTAAATTTTTTTTTTCATTTTTTTTGAATTTTTTTTTTGTGAATTTTTTTTAAAATTTTTTTTAAAATTTTTTTTTTGAAAATTTTTTTTTTTGAATTTTTTTTTCAATTTTTTTTTTGAAAATTTTTTTTTTTAATTTTTTTTTGAAATTTTTTTTTTTTGAAAATTTTTTTTTAAGAAAATTTTTTTTGAAATTTTTTTTTTTGAAATTTTTTTTTTCAATTTTTTTTTGAAGTTTTTTTAAAATTTTTTTTGAAATTTTTTTTTTGAAATTTTTTTTTGTAATTTTTTTTTAAATTTTTTTTAAATTGTTTTTTTCGAATTTTTTTTTGTAATTTTCTTTAAATTATTTTTTTTGATTTTTTTTATAAATTTTTTTTTGAATTTTTTTTTAAAATTTTTTTTTGAATTTTTTTAAAAATTTTTTTTGAATTTTTTTTGTAATATTTTTTAAAATTTTCTTTTGTAATTTTTTTCGAAATTTTTTTTGGAATTTTTTTTGAAATTTCTATTGAAAATTTTTTTTTAAATTTTTATTCGAAATTTTTATTTTTTCGAAAATTTTTAAAAAAAAATTTTTTTTTTTTTTTTAAATTTTTTTTAAATTGTTTTTTTCGAAATTTTTTTTGTAATTTTTTTAAAAATTTTTTTTGATTTTTTTTATAAATTTTTTTTGAATTTTTTTTTCAATTTTTTTTTGAATTTTTTTTGTAATATTTTTTAAAATTTTCTTTTGTAATTTTTTTCGAAAGTTTTTTTTGAAAATTTTTTTTGAATTTTTTTTTTGAAATTTTTTTTTTCGATTTTTTTTTAAATTTTTTTTTTATTTTTTTTTAAATTTTTTTTTAAAATTTTTTTTTGTGAATTTTTTTAAAAATTTTTTTTTAAATTTTTTTTTCGAATTTTTATTTGTAATTTTTTTTAAATTTTTTTTTTGATTTTTTTATAAATTTTTTTTGAATTTTTTTAAAAATTTTTTTTAAATCTTTTTTTTAATTTTTTTTTGTAAATTTTTTTAAAATTTTTTCTAAAATTTTTTTTTGTTTTTTTTCATTTTTTAAATTTTTTTTTAAAAAAATTTTTTTCGAAATTTTATTTTTTTTAATATTTTTTTTTCAATTTTTTTTTTGAAAATTTTTTTTTTTGAATTTTTTTTTGAAATTTTTTTTGAAAAATTTTCTCTTTGAATTTTTTTTGATTTTTAAAAATTTTTTTAAGAAAATTTTTTTTTTGAAAATTTTTTGAATTTTTTTTTAAATTTTTTTTCGATTTTTTATTTTTTTGAAAATTTTTTTACGAAAATTTTTTTTGAAATTTTTTTTTTGAAATTTTTTTTTCAATTTTTTTTTGTAATTTTTTTAAAAATTTTTTTTTAAATTGTTTTTTCGAATTTTTTTTTGTAATTTTTTTTTTATTTTTTTTTGAATTTTTTTTTTATTTTTTTTGAATTCTTTTTAAAAATTTTTTTTGAATCTTTTTTTTTTTATTTTTTTATAAATTTTTTTTGAATTTTTTTAAAAATTTTTTTTAAATCTTTTTTTTTATTTTTTTTTGTAAATTTTTTTAAAATTTTTTCTAAAATTTTTTTTTTGTTTTTTTTCATTTTTTAAATTTTTTTGTTGAATTTTTTTTTTTAATTTTTTTTCGAACCTTTTTTTTTGAAAATTTTTTTAAAAAAAAATCTTTTTCGAAATTTTATTTTTTTTAATATTTTTTTTTCAATTTTTTTTTTGAAAATTTTATTTTTTGAATTTTTTTTTTTGAAATTTTTTTTGAAAAATTTTCTCTTTGAATTTTTTTTGATTTTTAAAAATTTTTTTAAGATAATTTTTTTTGAATTTTTTTTTTTGGAATTTTTTCAAATTTTTTTTTTGAAATTTTTTTTCGATTTTTTTTTATTTTTTTTAAAAATTTTTTTGAATTTTTTTTTATTTTTTTTTGAAATTTTTTTTAAATTTTTTTTAAAATTTTTTTTCGATTTTTTATTTTTTTGAAAATTTTTTTACGAAAATTTTTTTTGAATTTTTTTTGTAATTTTTTTTTAAATTTTTTTTAAATTGTTTTTTTCGAATTTTTTTTTGTAATTTTTTTTTTATTTTTTTTTGAATTTTTTTTAAAATTTTTTTTGAATTTTTTTTAAAAATTTTTTTTGAATCTTTTTTTTTTTATTTTTTTTTGAATTTTTTTTGTAATTTTTTTAAAATTTTTTTTAAAATTTTTTTTTTGTTTTTTTTTTATTTTTTTAATTTTTTTTTGAAATTTTTTTTTTTAATTTTTTTTCGAAATTATTTTTTTTTGAAAATTTTTTTTTGGAAAAATTTTTTTCGAAATTTTATTTTTTTGAAAATTTTTTATACGAAAATTTTTTTTGAACTTTTTTTTTGAAATTTTTTTTTTGAAATTTTTTTTAAATTTTTTTTTAATCTTTTTATTTTTTTTTGAATTTTTTTTTGAAAATTTTTTTTTTAATTTTTTTTTTGAATATTTTTTTGTAATTTTTTTTTGAAATTTTTTTTTGAAAATTTTCTAAAATTTTTTTATGAATTTTTTTTTTGTGAATTTTTTTTTAAATTTTTTTTTTATTTTTTTTTCAATTTTTTTTTTGAAAATTTTTTTTCTGAATTTTTTTTTTGAAATTTTTTTTGAAAAATTTTCTCTTTGAATTTTTTTCGAATTTTTTTTTATTTTTTTTAAATATTTTTTTTGAATTTTTTTAAAATTTTTTTTTGAAATTTTTTTTGAATTTTTTTTTAAATTTTTTTTCGAAATTTTATTTTTTTGAAATTTTTTTTTACGAAAATTTTTTTTGAAATTTTTTTTTTTAAATTTTTTTTTGAAATTTTTTTTGAATTTTTTTTAAAATTTTTTTTCGAAATTTTATTTTTTTGAAAATTTTTTTTTACGAAAATTTTTTTTGATTTTTTTTTGTAATTTTTTAAAAAAATTTTTTTTAAATTGTTTTTTTAAATTTTTTTTTGAAATTTTTTTAAAATTTTTTTTCGAAATTTAATTTTTTTGAAATTTTTTTTTTACGAAAATTTTTTTTTGAATTTTTTTTTTGAAATTTTTTTTAAATTTTTTTTTCGATTTTTTTTTAAATTTTTTTTAAATTTTTTTTGCGAAATTTTTTTTTTATTTTTTTTTTATTTTTTTTTTGAAAATTTTTTAAAATTTTTTTATTGAAAATTTTTTTTGAAATTTTTTTTTTTCGATTTTTTTTAAAAATTTTTTTTTATTTTTTTTTACGAATTTTTTTTTTTTTTTTTTTAATTTTTTTTTCAATTTTTTTTTGAAAATTTTTTAAAATTTTTTTATGAAATTTTTTTTTTGTGAATTTTTTTTTAAATTTTTTTTTAAATTTTTTTTTTTGGAATTTTTTTTTGTAATTTTTTTTTTATTTTTTTTTGAAATTTTTTTAAAAATTTTTTTTGAATCTTTTTTTTATTTTTTTTTGATTTTTTTTTTATTTTTTCAAAATTTTTTTTAAAATTTTTTTTTTGTTTTTTTTTTTATTTTTTAAATTTTTTTTTGAAAATTTTTTTTTAAATTTTTTTTCGAAATTTTTTTTTGAAAATTTTTTTTTTAGAAAATTTTTTTTCGAAATTTTATTTTTTTGAAAATTTTTTTTACGAAAATTTTTTTTTAAATTTTTTTTTTCATTTTTTTTGAATTTTTTTTTTGTGAATTTTTTTTAAAATTTTTTTTAAAATTTTTTTTTTGAAAATTTTTTTTTTTGAATTTTTTTTTCAATTTTTTTTTTGAAAATTTTTTTTTTTAATTTTTTTTTTGAATTTTTTTTTTTAATTTTTTTTCGAAATTTTTTTTTTTTGAAAATTTTTTTTTACGAAAATTTTTTTTGAAATTTTTTTTTTTGAAATTTTTTTTTTCAATTTTTTTTTGAAGTTTTTTTAAAATTTTTTTTGAAATTTTTTTTTTGAAATTTTTTTTTGTAATTTTTTTTTAAATTTTTTTTAAATTGTTTTTTTCGAATTTTTTTTTGTAATTTTCTTTAAATTATTTTTTTTGATTTTTTTTATAAATTTTTTTTTGAATTTTTTTTTAAAATTTTTTTTTGAATTTTTTTAAAAATTTTTTTTGAATTTTTTTTGTAATATTTTTTAAAATTTTCTTTTGTAATTTTTTTCGAAATTTTTTTTGGAATTTTTTTTGAAATTTCTATTGAAAATTTTTTTTTAAATTTTTATTCGAAATTTTTATTTTTTCGAAAATTTTTAAAAAAAATTTTTTTTTTTTTTTTTAAATTTTTTTTAAATTGTTTTTTTCGAAATTTTTTTTGTAATTTTTTTAAAAATTTTTTTTGATTTTTTTTATAAATTTTTTTTGAATTTTTTTTTCAATTTTTTTTTGAATTTTTTTTGTAATATTTTTTAAAATTTTCTTTTGTAATTTTTTTCGAAAGTTTTTTTTGAAAATTTTTTTTGAATTTTTTTTTTGAAATTTTTTTTTTCGATTTTTTTTAAAATTTTTTTTTTATTTTTTTTTAAATTTTTTTTTAAAATTTTTTTTTGTGAATTTTTTTAAAAATTTTTTTTTAAATTTTTTTTTCGAATTTTTTTTTGTAATTTTTTTTAAATTTTTTTTTTGATTTTTTTTATAAATTTTTTTTGAATTTTTTTAAAAATTTTTTTTAAATCTTTTTTTTAATTTTTTTTTGTAAATTTTTTTAAAATTTTTTCTAAAATTTTTTTTTGTTTTTTTTCATTTTTTAAATTTTTTTTTAAAAAAATTTTTTTCGAAATTTTATTTTTTTTAATATTTTTTTTTCAATTTTTTTTTTGAAAATTTTTTTTTTTGAATTTTTTTTTGAAATTTTTTTTGAAAAATTTTCTCTTTGAATTTTTTTTGATTTTTAAAAATTTTTTTAAGAAAATTTTTTTTTTGAAAATTTTTTGAATTTTTTTTTAAATTTTTTTTCGATTTTTTATTTTTTTGAAAATTTTTTTAAGAAAATTTTTTTTGAAATTTTTTTTTCAATTTTTTTTTGAATTTTTTTTTGTAATTTTTTTTTAAATTTTTTTTTAAATTGTTTTTTTCGAATTTTTTTATGTAATTTTTTTTTTATTTTTTTTTGAATTTTTTTTTTATTTTTTTTTTGAATTCTTTTTAAAAATTTTTTTTGAATCTTTTATTTTTATTTTTTTTTGAATTTTTTTTGTAATTTTTTTTAAAATTTTTTCTAAAAATTTTTTTTTGTTTTTTTTTTTATTTTTTAAATTTTTTTTTGAAATTTTTTTTTAAAATTTTTTTTCGAAATTATTTTTTTTTGAAAATTTTTTTTTAGAAAAATTTTTTTCGAAATTTTATTTTTTTGAAAATTTTTTATACGAAAATTTTTTATGAAATTTTTTTTTTGGAATTTTTTCAAATTTTTTTTTTGAAATTTTTTTTCGATTTTTTTTTTATTTTTTTTTAAAAATTTTTTTGAATTTTTTCAAATTTTGTTTTTGAAATTTTTTTTGAATTTTTTTTTTGAAATTTTTTTTTTGAAATTTTTTTTGAAAATTTTTTTTCAATTTTTTTTGAATTTTTTTTTGTAATTTTTTTTAAATTTTTTTTAAATTGTTTTTTTCGAATTTTTTTTTGGAATTTTTTTTAATTTTTTTTTTAATTTTTTTTAAAATTTTTTCTTGAATTTTTTTTCGAAATTTTTTTTTTTGAAAATTTTTTTTTACGAAAATTTTTTTTGAATTTTTTTTTGGAATTTTTTTTGTAATATTTTTAAAATTTTCTTTTGTAATTTTTTTCGAAATTTTTTTTGAAATTTTTTTTGAAGTTTTTTTTGAAATTTTTTTATTTTTTTAATTTTTTTTTGAAATTTTTTTTTAAATTTTTTTTCGAAATTTTTTTTTTTTTAAATTTTTTTTTAGAAAATTTTTTTTCGAATTTTATTTTTTTGAAAATTTTTTTTACGAAAATTTTTTTTTAAATTTTTTTTTTCATTTTTTTTTAATTTTTTTTTGTGAATTTTTTTTAAAATTTTTTTAAAATTTTTTTTTTATTTTTTTTTTGAAAATTTTTTTTTTGAATTTTTTTTTTTGAAATTTTTTTTGAAAAATTTTCTCTTTGAATTTTTTTTGATTTTTTAAAATTTTTTTTAAAAAATTTTTTACGAAAATTTTTTTTGATTTTTTTTTTTGGAATTTTTTTAAAATTTTTTCTTGAATTTTTTTTGAAATTTTTTTCGAAATTTTTTTTTTTGAAAATTTTTTTTCAATTTTTTTTTGAAGTTTTTTTGAAAATTTTTTTTTGAAATTTTTTTTTTGAAATTTTTTTTTGTAATTTTTTTTAAATTTTTTTTTAAATTGTTTTTTTCGAATTTTTTTTTGTAATTTTTTTTAAATTTTTTTTTGATTTTTTTTATAAATTTTTTTTTGAATTTTTTTTTAATTTTTTTTTTTGAATTTTTTTTGTAATATTTTTTAAAATTTTCTTTTGTAATTTTTTTCGAAATTTTTTTTGAAGTTTTTTTTGAAATTTTTTTAAAATTTTTTTTAAATTTTTTTGTTTTTTTTTGAAATTTTTTTAATTTTTTTTTGAATTTTTTTTTTTAAATTTTTATTCGAAATTTTTTTTTTCTCGAAAATTTAAAAAAAAAAAAATTTTTTTCGAAATTTTATTTTTTTGAAAATTTTTTTTACGAAAATTTTTTTTGAATTTTTTTTTTTGAATTTTTTTTTAAATTTTTTTTTGAATTTTTTTTAAAAATTTTTTTTGAATCTTTTTTTTTTATTTTTTTTTGAATTTTTTTTGTAATTTTTTTTTAAATTTTTTCTAAAATTTTTTTTGTTTTTTTTTTATTTTTTTAATATTTTTTTGAAATTTTTTTTTTAATTTTTTTTCGAAATTTTTTTTTTTGAAAATTTTTTTTTAGAAAATTTTTTTTCGAAATTTTTTTTTTTTTCAAATTTTTTTTAGAAAAATTTTTTTCGAAATTTAATTTTTTTTACGAAAATTTTTTTTGAAATTTTTTTTTTGAAATTTTTTTTTGAATTTTTTTTTTCAATTTTTTTTTGAATTTTTTTTGTAATATTTTTTAAAATTTTCTTTTGTAATTTTTTTGAAGTTTTTTTTGAAGTTTTTTTTGAAAATTTTTTTTTGAAATTTTTTTAAAATTTTTTTTTAAATTTTTTTTAATTTTTTTTTGTTTTTTTTTGAAATTTTTTTAATTTTTTTTTGAAAATTTTTTTTTAAATTTTTATTCGAAATTTTTTTTTTCGAAAATTTAAAAAAAAAAAAATTTTTTTACGAAAATTTTTTTTGAATTTTTTTTGTAATTTTTTTTTTAATTTTTTTTAAATTGTTTTTTTCGAATTTTTTTTTGTAATTTTTTTTTTATTTTTTTTTGAATTTTTTTAAAAATTTTTTTTGAATTTTTTTTAAAAATTTTTTTTGAATCTTTTTTTTTTATTTTTTTTTGAATTTTTTTTGTAATTTTTTTTAAAATTTTTTCTAAAATTTTTTTTTTTTTTTTTTTTTTTTTTTTTTTTATTTTTTTTTAAATTTTTTTTAAAAATTTTTTTTGAATCTTTTTTTTTTATTTTTTTTGAATTTTTTTTGTAATTTTTTTTTTAAATTTTTTCTAAAATTTTTTTTTATTTTTTAAATTTTTTTTTGAAATTTTTTTTTAAATTTTTTTTCGAAATTTTTTTTTTTGAATTTTTTTTTTAGAAAAATTTTTTTCGAAATTTTATTTTTTTGAAAATTTTTTATACGAAAATTTTTTTTGAAATTTTTTTTCTCATTTTTTTTTGTGAATTTTTTTTTAAATTTTTTTTTCAATTTTTTTTTAATTTTTTTTTTTTTTTTTGAAATTTTTTTATTTTTTTAATTTTTTTCTGAAATTTTTTTTTTAATTTTTATTCGAAATTTTTTTTTTTGAAATTTTTTTTTTTTCAATTTTTTTTGAATTTTTTTTGTAATTTTTTTAAAAATTTTTTTTAAATTGTTTTTTTCGAATTTTTTTTTTGATTTTTTTTTTATTTTTTTTAAATTTTTTTTTGAATTTTTTTTATAAATTTTTTTTGAATCTTTTTTTTTTATTTTTTTTGAATTTTTTTTGTAATTTTTTTAAAAATTTTTCCTAAAATTTTTTTTTTGTTTTTTTTAATTTTTTAAATTTTTTTTTGAAAATTTTTTTTAAATTTTTTTTTCGAAATTTTTTTTTTTTTGAAATTTTTTTTTTAGAAAAATTTTTTTCGAAATTTTATTTTTTTGAAAATTTTTTATACGAAAATTTTTTTTGAAATTTTTTTTTTTAATTTTTTTTAAAATTTTTTTTTGAATTTTTTTTTTTTTATTTTTTTTCGAAATTTTTTTTTTTTGAAAATTTTTTTTTACGAAAATTTTTTTTGAAATTTTTTTTTTTGAAATTTTTTTTTTCAATTTTTTTTTGAAGTTTTTTTTAAAATTTTTTTTTGAAATTTATTTTTTGAAATTTTTTTTTGTAATTTTTTTTTTTATTTTTTTTAAATTGTTTTTTTCGAATTTTTTTTTGTAATTTTTTTTAAATATTTTTTTTGATTTTTTTTATAAATTTTTTTTTGAATTTTTTTTTTAAATTTTTTTTTTGAATTTTTTTAAAAATTTTTTTTGAATTTTTTTTGTAATATTTTTTAAAATTTTCTTTTGTAATTTTTTTCGAAATTTTTTTTGAAATTTTTTTTGAAGTTTTTTTTGAAAATTTTTTTTTGAAAATTTTTTTTTAAATTTTTATTCGAAATTTTTATTTTTTCGAAAATTTTTTAAAAAAAATTTTTTTTTTTTTTTTTTTAAATTATTTTTAAATTGTTTTTTTCGAAATTTTTTTTGTAATTTTTTTAAAATTTTTTTTTGATTTTTTTTATAAATTTTTTTTGAATTTTTTTTTCAATTTTTTTTTGAATTTTTTTTGTAATATTTTTTAAAATTTTCTTTTGTAATTTTTTTCGAAAGTTTTTTTTGAAAATTTTTTTTGAATTTTTTTTTTTTGAAATTTTTTTTTTCGATTTTTTTTTAAATTTTTTTTTTATTTTTTTTTACGAATTTTTTTTTTAATTTTTTTTTTCAATTTTTTTTTGTGAATTTTTTAAAAAAAATTTTTTTAAATTTTTTTTTTTATTTTTTTTTGCAAATTTTTTTAAAATTTTTTCTAAAATTTTTTTTCGTTTTTTTTCATTTTTTAAATTTTGTTTTGAAAATTTTTTTTTAAAAAAATTTTTTTCGAAATTTTATTTTTTTTAATATTTTTTTTTCAATTTTTTTTTTTTTAATTTTTTTTTTTGAATTTTTTTTTGAAATTTTTTTTGAAAAATTTTCTCTTTGAATTTTTTTTGATTTTTAAAAATTTTTTTAAGAAAATTTTTTTTTTGAAATTTTTTTGAATTTTTTTTAAAATTTTTTTTCGATTTTTTATTTTTTTGAAAATTTTTTTACGAAAATTTTTTTTGAAATTTTTTTTTTGAAATTTTTTTTTCAATTTTTTTTTGTAATTTTTTTAAAAATTTTTTTTTAAATTGTTTTTTCGAATTTTTTTTTGTAATTTTTTTTTTATTTTTTTTTGAATTTTTTTTTTATTTTTTTTGAATTCTTTTTAAAAATTTTTTTTGAATCTTTTTTTTTTTATTTTTTTATAAATTTTTTTTGAATTTTTTTAAAAATTTTTTTTAAATCTTTTTTTTTATTTTTTTTTGTAAATTTTTTTAAAATTTTTTCTAAAATTTTTTTTTTGTTTTTTTTCATTTTTTAAATTTTTTTGTTGAATTTTTTTTTTTAATTTTTTTTCGAACCTTTTTTTTTGAAAATTTTTTTAAAAAAAAATCTTTTTCGAAATTTTATTTTTTTTAATATTTTTTTTTCAATTTTTTTTTTGAAAATTTTATTTTTTGAATTTTTTTTTTTGAAATTTTTTTTGAAAAATTTTCTCTTTGAATTTTTTTTGATTTTTAAAAATTTTTTTAAGATAATTTTTTTTGAATTTTTTTTTTTGGAATTTTTTCAAATTTTTTTTTTGAAATTTTTTTTCGATTTTTTTTTATTTTTTTTAAAAATTTTTTTGAATTTTTTTTTATTTTTTTTTGAAATTTTTTTTAAATTTTTTTTAAAATTTTTTTTCGATTTTTTATTTTTTTGAAAATTTTTTTACGAAAATTTTTTTTGAATTTTTTTTGTAATTTTTTTTTAAATTTTTTTTAAATTGTTTTTTTCGAATTTTTTTTTGTAATTTTTTTTTTATTTTTTTTTGAATTTTTTTTAAAATTTTTTTTGAATTTTTTTTAAAAATTTTTTTTGAATCTTTTTTTTTTTATTTTTTTTTGAATTTTTTTTGTAATTTTTTTTAAAATTTTTTTTAAAATTTTTTTTTTGTTTTTTTTTTATTTTTTTAATTTTTTTTTGAAATTTTTTTTTTTAATTTTTTTTCGAAATTATTTTTTTTTGAAAATTTTTTTTTGGAAAAATTTTTTTCGAAATTTTATTTTTTTGAAAATTTTTTATACGAAAATTTTTTTTGAACTTTTTTTTTGAAATTTTTTTTTTGAAATTTTTTTTAAATTTTTTTTTAATCTTTTTATTTTTTTTTGAATTTTTTTTTGAAAATTTTTTTTTTAATTTTTTTTTTGAATATTTTTTTGTAATTTTTTTTTGAAATTTTTTTTTGAAAATTTTCTAAAATTTTTTTATGAATTTTTTTTTTGTGAATTTTTTTTTAAATTTTTTTTTTATTTTTTTTTCAATTTTTTTTTTGAAAATTTTTTTTCTGAATTTTTTTTTTGAAATTTTTTTTGAAAAATTTTCTCTTTGAATTTTTTTCGAATTTTTTTTTATTTTTTTTAAATATTTTTTTTGAATTTTTTTAAAATTTTTTTTTGAAATTTTTTTTGAATTTTTTTTTAAATTTTTTTTCGAAATTTTATTTTTTTGAAATTTTTTTTTACGAAAATTTTTTTTGAAATTTTTTTTTTTAAATTTTTTTTTGAAATTTTTTTTGAATTTTTTTTAAAATTTTTTTTCGAAATTTTATTTTTTTGAAAATTTTTTTTTACGAAAATTTTTTTTGATTTATTTTTGTAATTTTTTAAAAAAATTTTTTTTAAATTGTTTTTTTAAATTTTTTTTTGAAATTTTTTTAAAATTTTTTTTCGAAATTTAATTTTTTTGAAATTTTTTTTTTACGAAAATTTTTTTTTGAATTTTTTTTTTGAAATTTTTTTTAAATTTTTTTTTCGATTTTTTTTTAAATTTTTTTTAAATTTTTTTTGCGAAATTTTTTTTTTATTTTTTTTTTATTTTTTTTTTGAAAATTTTTTAAAATTTTTTTATTGAAAATTTTTTTTGAAATTTTTTTTTTTCGATTTTTTTTAAAAATTTTTTTTTATTTTTTTTTACGAATTTTTTTTTTTTTTTTTTTAATTTTTTTTTTCAATTTTTTTTTGAAAATTTTTTAAAATTTTTTTATGAAATTTTTTTTTTGTGAATTTTTTTTTAAATTTTTTTTTAAATTTTTTTTTTTGGAATTTTTTTTTGTAATTTTTTTTTTATTTTTTTTTGAAATTTTTTTAAAAATTTTTTTTGAATCTTTTTTTTATTTTTTTTTGATTTTTTTTTTATTTTTTCAAAATTTTTTTTAAAATTTTTTTTTTGTTTTTTTTTTTATTTTTTAAATTTTTTTTTGAAAATTTTTTTTTAAATTTTTTTTCGAAATTTTTTTTTGAAAATTTTTTTTTTAGAAAATTTTTTTTCGAAATTTTATTTTTTTGAAAATTTTTTTTACGAAAATTTTTTTTTAAATTTTTTTTTTCATTTTTTTTGAATTTTTTTTTTGTGAATTTTTTTTTAAATTTTTTTTTCAATTTTTTTTTAATTTTTTTTTTTTTTTTTGAAATTTTTTTATTTTTTTAATTTTTTTCTGAAATTTTTTTTTTAATTTTTATTCGAAATTTTTTTTTTTGAAATTTTTTTTTTTTCAATTTTTTTTGAATTTTTTTTGTAATTTTTTTAAAAATTTTTTTTAAATTGTTTTTTTCGAATTTTTTTTTTGATTTTTTTTTTATTTTTTTTAAATTTTTTTTTGAATTTTTTTTATAAATTTTTTTTGAATCTTTTTTTTTTATTTTTTTTGAATTTTTTTTGTAATTTTTTTAAAAATTTTTCCTAAAATTTTTTTTTTGTTTTTTTTAATTTTTTAAATTTTTTTTTGAAAATTTTTTTTAAATTTTTTTTTCGAAATTTTTTTTTTTTTGAAATTTTTTTTTTAGAAAAATTTTTTTCGAAATTTTATTTTTTTGAAAATTTTTTATACGAAAATTTTTTTTGAAATTTTTTTTTTTAATTTTTTTTAAAATTTTTTTTTGAATTTTTTTTTTTTTATTTTTTTTCGAAATTTTTTTTTTTTGAAAATTTTTTTTTACGAAAATTTTTTTTGAAATTTTTTTTTTTGAAATTTTTTTTTTCAATTTTTTTTTGAAGTTTTTTTTAAAATTTTTTTTTGAAATTTATTTTTTGAAATTTTTTTTTGTAATTTTTTTTTTTATTTTTTTTAAATTGTTTTTTTCGAATTTTTTTTTGTAATTTTTTTTAAATATTTTTTTTGATTTTTTTTATAAATTTTTTTTTGAATTTTTTTTTTAAATTTTTTTTTTGAATTTTTTTAAAAATTTTTTTTGAATTTTTTTTGTAATATTTTTTAAAATTTTCTTTTGTAATTTTTTTCGAAATTTTTTTTGAAATTTTTTTTGAAGTTTTTTTTGAAAATTTTTTTTTGAAAATTTTTTTTTAAATTTTTATTCGAAATTTTTATTTTTTCGAAAATTTTTTAAAAAAAATTTTTTTTTTTTTTTTTTTAAATTATTTTTAAATTGTTTTTTTCGAAATTTTTTTTGTAATTTTTTTAAAATTTTTTTTTGATTTTTTTTATAAATTTTTTTTGAATTTTTTTTTCAATTTTTTTTTGAATTTTTTTTGTAATATTTTTTAAAATTTTCTTTTGTAATTTTTTTCGAAAGTTTTTTTTGAAAATTTTTTTTGAATTTTTTTTTTTTGAAATTTTTTTTTTCGATTTTTTTTTAAATTTTTTTTTTATTTTTTTTTACGAATTTTTTTTTTAATTTTTTTTTTCAATTTTTTTTTGTGAATTTTTTAAAAAAAATTTTTTTAAATTTTTTTTTTTATTTTTTTTTGCAAATTTTTTTAAAATTTTTTCTAAAATTTTTTTTCGTTTTTTTTCATTTTTTAAATTTTGTTTTGAAAATTTTTTTTTAAAAAAATTTTTTTCGAAATTTTATTTTTTTTAATATTTTTTTTTCAATTTTTTTTTTTTTAATTTTTTTTTTTGAATTTTTTTTTGAAATTTTTTTTGAAAAATTTTCTCTTTGAATTTTTTTTGATTTTTAAAAATTTTTTTAAGAAAATTTTTTTTTTGAAATTTTTTTGAATTTTTTTTAAAATTTTTTTTCGATTTTTTATTTTTTTGAAAATTTTTTTACGAAAATTTTTTTTGAAATTTTTTTTTTGAAATTTTTTTTTCAATTTTTTTTTGTAATTTTTTTAAAAATTTTTTTTTAAATTGTTTTTTCGAATTTTTTTTTGTAATTTTTTTTTTATTTTTTTTTGAATTTTTTTTTTATTTTTTTTGAATTCTTTTTAAAAATTTTTTTTGAATCTTTTTTTTTTTATTTTTTTATAAATTTTTTTTGAATTTTTTTAAAAATTTTTTTTAAATCTTTTTTTTTATTTTTTTTTGTAAATTTTTTTAAAATTTTTTCTAAAATTTTTTTTTTGTTTTTTTTCATTTTTTAAATTTTTTTGTTGAATTTTTTTTTTTAATTTTTTTTCGAACCTTTTTTTTTGAAAATTTTTTTAAAAAAAAATCTTTTTCGAAATTTTATTTTTTTTAATATTTTTTTTTCAATTTTTTTTTTGAAAATTTTATTTTTTGAATTTTTTTTTTTGAAATTTTTTTTGAAAAATTTTCTCTTTGAATTTTTTTTGATTTTTAAAAATTTTTTTAAGATAATTTTTTTTGAATTTTTTTTTTTGGAATTTTTTCAAATTTTTTTTTTGAAATTTTTTTTCGATTTTTTTTTATTTTTTTTAAAAATTTTTTTGAATTTTTTTTTATTTTTTTTTGAAATTTTTTTTAAATTTTTTTTAAAATTTTTTTTCGATTTTTTATTTTTTTGAAAATTTTTTTACGAAAATTTTTTTTGAATTTTTTTTGTAATTTTTTTTTAAATTTTTTTTAAATTGTTTTTTTCGAATTTTTTTTTGTAATTTTTTTTTTATTTTTTTTTGAATTTTTTTTAAAATTTTTTTTGAATTTTTTTTAAAAATTTTTTTTGAATCTTTTTTTTTTTATTTTTTTTTGAATTTTTTTTGTAATTTTTTTTAAAATTTTTTTTAAAATTTTTTTTTTGTTTTTTTTTTTATTTTTTTAATTTTTTTTTGAAATTTTTTTTTTTAATTTTTTTTCGAAATTATTTTTTTTTGAAAATTTTTTTTTGGAAAAATTTTTTTCGAAATTTTATTTTTTTGAAAATTTTTTATACGAAAATTTTTTTTGAACTTTTTTTTTGAAATTTTTTTTTTGAAATTTTTTTTAAATTTTTTTTTAATCTTTTTATTTTTTTTTGAATTTTTTTTTGAAAATTTTTTTTTTAATTTTTTTTTTGAATATTTTTTTGTAATTTTTTTTTGAAATTTTTTTTTGAAAATTTTCTAAAATTTTTTTATGAATTTTTTTTTTGTGAATTTTTTTTTAAATTTTTTTTTTATTTTTTTTTCAATTTTTTTTTTGAAAATTTTTTTTCTGAATTTTTTTTTTGAAATTTTTTTTGAAAAATTTTCTCTTTGAATTTTTTTCGAATTTTTTTTTATTTTTTTTAAATATTTTTTTTGAATTTTTTTAAAATTTTTTTTTGAAATTTTTTTTGAATTTTTTTTTAAATTTTTTTTCGAAATTTTATTTTTTTGAAATTTTTTTTTACGAAAATTTTTTTTGAAATTTTTTTTTTTAAATTTTTTTTTGAAATTTTTTTTGAATTTTTTTTAAAATTTTTTTTCGAAATTTTATTTTTTTGAAAATTTTTTTTTACGAAAATTTTTTTTGATTTATTTTTGTAATTTTTTAAAAAAATTTTTTTTAAATTGTTTTTTTAAATTTTTTTTTGAAATTTTTTTAAAATTTTTTTTCGAAATTTAATTTTTTTGAAATTTTTTTTTTACGAAAATTTTTTTTTGAATTTTTTTTTTGAAATTTTTTTTAAATTTTTTTTTCGATTTTTTTTTAAATTTTTTTTAAATTTTTTTTGCGAAATTTTTTTTTTATTTTTTTTTTTTTTTTTTTTTGAAAATTTTTTAAAATTTTTTTATTGAAAATTTTTTTTGAAATTTTTTTTTTTCGATTTTTTTTAAAAATTTTTTTTTATTTTTTTTTACGAATTTTTTTTTTTTTTTTTTTAATTTTTTTTTTCAATTTTTTTTTGAAAATTTTTTAAAATTTTTTTATGAAATTTTTTTTTTGTGAATTTTTTTTTAAATTTTTTTTTAAATTTTTTTTTTTGGAATTTTTTTTTGTAATTTTTTTTTTATTTTTTTTTGAAATTTTTTTAAAAATTTTTTTTGAATCTTTTTTTTATTTTTTTTTGATTTTTTTTTTATTTTTTCAAAATTTTTTTTAAAATTTTTTTTTTGTTTTTTTTTTTATTTTTTAAATTTTTTTTTGAAAATTTTTTTTTAAATTTTTTTTCGAAATTTTTTTTTGAAAATTTTTTTTTTAGAAAATTTTTTTTCGAAATTTTATTTTTTTGAAAATTTTTTTTACGAAAATTTTTTTTTAAATTTTTTTTTTCATTTTTTTTGAATTTTTTTTTTGTGAATTTTTTTTAAAATTTTTTTTAAAATTTTTTTTTTGAAAATTTTTTTTTTTTGAATTTTTTTTTCAATTTTTTTTTTGAAAATTTTTTTTTTTAATTTTTTTTTTGAATTTTTTTTTTTAATTTTTTTTCGAAATTTTTTTTTTTTGAAAATTTTTTTTTACGAAAATTTTTTTTGAAATTTTTTTTTTTGAAATTTTTTTTTTCAATTTTTTTTTGAAGTTTTTTTAAAATTTTTTTTGAAATTTTTTTTTTGAAATTTTTTTTTGTAATTTTTTTTTAAATTTTTTTTAAATTGTTTTTTTCGAATTTTTTTTTGTAATTTTCTTTAAATTATTTTTTTTGATTTTTTTTATAAATTTTTTTTTGAATTTTTTTTTAAAATTTTTTTTTGAATTTTTTTAAAAATTTTTTTTGAATTTTTTTTGTAATATTTTTTAAAATTTTCTTTTGTAATTTTTTTCGAAATTTTTTTTGGAATTTTTTTTGAAATTTCTATTGAAAATTTTTTTTTAAATTTTTATTCGAAATTTTTATTTTTTCGAAAATTTTTAAAAAAAAATTTTTTTTTTTTTTTTAAATTTTTTTTAAATTGTTTTTTTCGAAATTTTTTTTGTAATTTTTTTAAAAATTTTTTTTGATTTTTTTTATAAATTTTTTTTGAATTTTTTTTTCAATTTTTTTTTGAATTTTTTTTGTAATATTTTTTAAAATTTTCTTTTGTAATTTTTTTCGAAAGTTTTTTTTGAAAATTTTTTTTGAATTTTTTTTTTGAAATTTTTTTTTTCGATTTTTTTTAAAATTTTTTTTTTATTTTTTTTTAAATTTTTTTTTAAAATTTTTTTTTGTGAATTTTTTTAAAAATTTTTTTTTAAATTTTTTTTTCGAATTTTTTTTTGTAATTTTTTTTAAATTTTTTTTTTGATTTTTTTTATAAATTTTTTTTGAATTTTTTTAAAAATTTTTTTTAAATCTTTTTTTTAATTTTTTTTTGTAAATTTTTTTAAAATTTTTTCTAAAATTTTTTTTTGTTTTTTTTCATTTTTTAAATTTTTTTTTAAAAAAATTTTTTTCGAAATTTTATTTTTTTTAATATTTTTTTTTCAATTTTTTTTTTGAAAATTTTTTTTTTTGAATTTTTTTTTGAAATTTTTTTTGAAAAATTTTCTCTTTGAATTTTTTTTGATTTTTAAAAATTTTTTTAAGAAAATTTTTTTTTTGAAAATTTTTTGAATTTTTTTTTAAATTTTTTTTCGATTTTTTATTTTTTTGAAAATTTTTTTAAGAAAATTTTTTTTGAAATTTTTTTTTCAATTTTTTTTTGAATTTTTTTTGTAATTTTTTTTTAAATTTTTTTTTAAATTGTTTTTTTCGAATTTTTTTATGTAATTTTTTTTTTATTTTTTTTTGAATTTTTTTTTTATTTTTTTTTTGAATTCTTTTTAAAAATTTTTTTTGAATCTTTTATTTTTATTTTTTTTTGAATTTTTTTTGTAATTTTTTTTAAAATTTTTTCTAAAAATTTTTTTTTGTTTTTTTTTTTATTTTTTAAATTTTTTTTTGAAATTTTTTTTTAAAATTTTTTTTCGAAATTATTTTTTTTTGAAAATTTTTTTTTAGAAAAATTTTTTTCGAAATTTTATTTTTTTGAAAATTTTTTATACGAAAATTTTTTATGAAATTTTTTTTTTGGAATTTTTTCAAATTTTTTTTTTGAGAATTTTTTTTTTGAATTTTTTTTTTTGAAATTTTTTTTGAAAAATTTTCTCTTTGAATTTTTTTTGATTTTTTAAAATTTTTTTTAAAAAATTTTTTACGAAAATTTTTTTTGATTTTTTTTTTTGGAATTTTTTTAAAATTTTTTCTTGAATTTTTTTTGAAATTTTTTTCGAAATTTTTTTTTTTGAAAATTTTTTTTCAATTTTTTTTTGAAGTTTTTTTGAAAATTTTTTTTTGAAATTTTTTTTTTGAAATTTTTTTTTGTAATTTTTTTTAAATTTTTTTTTAAATTGTTTTTTTCGAATTTTTTTTTGTAATTTTTTTTAAATTTTTTTTTGATTTTTTTTATAAATTTTTTTTTGAATTTTTTTTTAATTTTTTTTTTTGAATTTTTTTTGTAATATTTTTTAAAATTTTCTTTTGTAATTTTTTTCGAAATTTTTTTTGAAGTTTTTTTTGAAATTTTTTTAAAATTTTTTTTAAATTTTTTTGTTTTTTTTTGAAATTTTTTTAATTTTTTTTTGAATTTTTTTTTTTAAATTTTTATTCGAAATTTTTTTTTTCTCGAAAATTTAAAAAAAAAAAAATTTTTTTCGAAATTTTATTTTTTTGAAAATTTTTTTTACGAAAATTTTTTTTGAATTTTTTTTTTTGAATTTTTTTTTAAATTTTTTTTTGAATTTTTTTTAAAAATTTTTTTTGAATCTTTTTTTTTTATTTTTTTTTGAATTTTTTTTGTAATTTTTTTTTAAATTTTTTCTAAAATTTTTTTTGTTTTTTTTTTATTTTTTTAATATTTTTTTGAAATTTTTTTTTTAATTTTTTTTCGAAATTTTTTTTTTTGAAAATTTTTTTTTAGAAAATTTTTTTTCGAAATTTTTTTTTTTTTCAAATTTTTTTTAGAAAAATTTTTTTCGAAATTTAATTTTTTTTACGAAAATTTTTTTTGAAATTTTTTTTTTGAAATTTTTTTTTCAATTTTTTTTTGAAGTTTTTTTGAAAATTTTTTTTTAAATTTTTTTTTGAATTTTTTTTTTCAATTTTTTTTTGAATTTTTTTTGTAATATTTTTTAAAATTTTCTTTTGTAATTTTTTTGAAGTTTTTTTTGAAGTTTTTTTTGAAAATTTTTTTTTGAAATTTTTTTAAAATTTTTTTTTAAATTTTTTTTAATTTTTTTTTGTTTTTTTTTGAAATTTTTTTAATTTTTTTTTGAAAATTTTTTTTTAAATTTTTATTCGAAATTTTTTTTTTCGAAAATTTAAAAAAAAAAAAATTTTTTTACGAAAATTTTTTTTGAATTTTTTTTGTAATTTTTTTTTTAATTTTTTTTAAATTGTTTTTTTCGAATTTTTTTTTGTAATTTTTTTTTTATTTTTTTTTGAATTTTTTTAAAAATTTTTTTTGAATTTTTTTTAAAAATTTTTTTTGAATCTTTTTTTTTTATTTTTTTTTGAATTTTTTTTGTAATTTTTTTTAAAATTTTTTCTAAAATTTTTTTTTTGTTTTTTTTTTATTTTTTTAATTTTTTTTTGAAATTTTTTTTTTTAATTTTTTTTCGAAATTATTTTTTTTTGAAAATTTTTTTTTGGAAAATTTTTTTTCGAAATTTTATTTTTTTGAAAATTTTTTATACGAAAATTTTTTTTGAACTTTTTTTTTGAAATTTTTTTTTTGAAATTTTTTTTAATTTTTTTTTTAATCTTTTTTTTATTTTTTTTTGAATTTTTTTTTGAAAATTTTTTTTTAAATTTTTTTTTTGAATATTTTTTTGTAATTTTTTTTTGAAATTTTTTTTTGAAAATTTTCTAAAATTTTTTTATGAATTTTTTTTTTGTGAATTTTTTTTTAAATTTTTTTTTTATTTTTTTTTCAATTTTTTTTTTGAAAATTTTTTTTCTGAATTTTTTTTTTGAAATTTTTTTTGAAAAATTTTCTCTTTGAATTTTTTTCGATTTTTTTTTTATTTTTTTTAAATATTTTTTTTGAATTTTTTTAAAATTTTTTTTTGAAATTTTTTTTGAATTTTTTTTAAAATTTTTTTTCGAAATTTTATTTTTTTGAAATTTTTTTTTACGAAAATTTTTTTTGAAATTTTTTTTTTTAATTTTTTTTTGGAATTTTTTTTGAATTTTTTTTTAAATTTTTTTTCGAAATTTTATTTTTTTGAAAATTTTTTTTTACGAAAATTTTTTTTGATTTTTTTTTGTAATTTTTTAAAAAAATTTTTTTTAAATTGTTTTTTTTAATTTTTTTTTGAAATTTTTTTAAAATTTTTTTTCGAAATTTAATTTTTTTGAAATTTTTTTTTCACGAAAATTTTTTTTTGAATTTTTTTTTGAAATTTTTTTTAAATTTTTTTTTCGATTTTTTTTAAAATTTTTTTTTTATTTTTTTTACGAAATTTTTTTTTTTATTTTTTTTTTATTTTTTTTTTGAAAATTTTTTAAAATTTTTTTATTGAAAATTTTTTTTAAAAAATATTTTTTTCAAAATTTTATTTTTTTGAAAATTTTTTTACGAAAATTTTTTTTGAAATTTTTTTTTTTCGATTTTTTTTAAAATTTTTTTTTTATTTTTTTTTACGAATTTTTTTTTTTTTTTTTTAATTTTTTTTTCAATTTTTTTTTGAAAATTTTTTAAAATTTTTTTATGAAATTTTTTTTTTGTGAATTTTTTTTAAAATTTTTTTTAAATTTTTTTTTTTGGAATTTTTTTTTGTAATTTTTTTTTTATTTTTTTTTGAAATTTTTTTAAAAATTTTTTTTGAATCTTTTTTTTATTTTTTTTTGATTTTTTTTTTATTTTTTTAAAATTTTTTTTAAATTTTTTTTTTTGTTTTTTTTTTATTTTTTAAATTTTTTTTTGAAAATTTTTTTTAAAATTTTTTTTCGAAATTTTTTTTTTTTGAAAATTTTTTTTTTAGAAAAATTTTTTTCGAAATTTTATTTTTTTGAAAATTTTTTTTACGAAAATTTTTTTTTTAATTTTTTTTTTCATTTTTTTTGAATTTTTTTTTTGAAAATTTTTTTTTTGAATTTTTTTTTCAATTTTTTTTTTTGAAAATTTTTTTTTTAAATTTTTTTTTTGAATTTTTTTTTTAATTTTTTTTCGAAATTTTTTTTTTTTGAAAATTTTTTTTTACGAAAATTTTTTTTGAAATTTTTTTTTTTGAAATTTTTTTTTGAAATTTTTTTTTGAAGTTTTTTTTAAAATTTTTTTTGAAATTTTTTTTTTTTAATTTTTTTTTGTAATTTTTTTTTAATTTTTTTTAAATTGTTTTTTTCGAATTTTTTTTTGTAATTTTCTTTAAATAATTTTTTTTGATTTTTTTTATAAATTTTTTTTTGAATTTTTTTTTTAAATTTTTTTTTGAATTTTTTTAAAAATTTTTTTTGAATTTTTTTTGTAATATTTTTTAAAATTTTCTTTTGTAATTTTTTTCGAAATTTTTTTTGAAATTTTTTTGAAATTTCTTTTGAAAATTTTTTTTTGAAAATTTTTTTTTAAATTTTTATTCGAAATTTTTATTTTTTCGAAAATTTTTAAAAAAAAAAATTTTTTTTTTTTTTTTTAATTTTTTTCAAATTATTTAAATTTTTTTTTTGATTTTTTTTATAAATTTTTTTTGAATTTTTTTTTCAATTTTTTTTTGAATTTTTTTTGTAATATTTTTTTTTGAAATTTTTTTTTTCGATTTTTTTTAAAATCTTTTTTTTATTTTTTTTTACGATTTTTTTTTTAATTTTTTTTTAAAATTTTTTTTTGTGAATTTTTTTAAAAATTTTTTTTTAAATTTTTTTTTCGAATTTTTTTTTGTAATTTTTTTTAAATTTTTTTTTTGATTTTTTTTATAATTTTTTTTTGAATTTTTTTTAAAATTTTTTTTAAATCTTTTTTTTTATTTTTTTTTGTAAATTTTTTTAAAATTCTTTCTAAAATTTTTTTTTTTTTTTTTCATTTTTTAAATTTTTTTTAAAAAAAATTTTTTTCGAAATTTTATTTTTTTTAATATTTTTTTTTCAATTTTTTTTTTGAAAATTTTTTTTTTTGAATTTTTTTTTGAAATTTTTTTTGAAAAATTTTCTCTTTGAATTTTTTTTGATTTTTAAAAATTTTTTTAAGAAAATTTTTTTTTTTGAAATTTTTTTGAATTTTTTTTAAATTTTTTTTTGATTTTTTATTTTTTTGAAAATTTTTTTAAGAAAATTTTTTTTGAAATTTTTTTTTCAATTTTTTTTTGAATTTTTTTTTGTAATTTTTTTTTAAATTTTTTTTTAAATTGTTTTTTTCGAATTTTTTTTTGTAATTTTTTTTTAATTTTTTTTTGAATTTTTTTTTTATTTTTTTTTTGAATTCTTTTTAAAATTTTTTTTTGAATCTTTTTTTTTTTATTTTTTTTTGAATTTTTTTTGTAATTTTTTTTAAAATTTTTTCTAAAAATTTTTTTTTGTTTTTTTTTTATTTTTTTAATTTTTTTTTGAAATTTTTTTTCGAAATTATTTTTTTTTGAAAATTTTTTTTTAGAAAAATTTTTTTCGAAATTTTATTTTTTTGAAAATTTTTTATACGAAAATTTTTTTTGAAATTTTTTTTTTGGAATTTTTTCAAATTTTTTTTTTTAAATTTTTTTTCGATTTTTTTTTTATTTTTTTTTTTTAATTTTTTTGAATTTTTTTAAATTTTGTTTTTGAAATTTTTTTTGAATTTTTTTTTTAATTTTTTTTCGATTTTTTATTTTTTTGAAAATTTTTTTACGAAAATTTTTTTTGAAATTTTTTTTTTGAAATTTTTTTTTTAAATTTTTTTTCAATTTTTTTTGAATTTTTTTTTGAAATTTTTTTTAAATTTTTTTTAAATTGTTTTTTTCGAATTTTTTTTGGAATTTTTTTTAATTTTTTTTTTAATTTTTTTTTTTAATTTTTTTTTGAATTTTTTTTGAATCTTTTTTTTTTATTTTTTTTCAATTTTTTTTTTCAATTTTTTTTTAATTTTTTTTCGAAATTTTTTTTTTTGAAAATTTTTTTTTACGAAAATTTTTTTTGAATTTTTTTTTGGAATTTTTTTTGTAATATTTTTTAAAATTTTCTTTTGTAATTTTTTTCGAAATTTTTTTTGAAATTTTTTTTGAAGTTTTTTTTGAAATTTTTTTATTTTTTTAATTTTTTTTTGAAAATTTTTTTTTAAATTTTTTTTCGAAATTTTTTTTTTTTTTAAATTATTTTTTAGAAAATTTTTTTTCGAATTTTATTTTTTTGAAAATTTTTTTTACGAAAATTTTTTTTGAAATTTTTTTTTTCATTTTTTTTGAATTTTTTTTTGTGAATTTTTTTTAAAATTTTTTTTAAATTTTTTTTTTTATTTTTTTTTTGAAAATTTTTTTTTTGAATTTTTTTTTTTGAAATTTTTTTTGAAAAATTTTCTCTTTGAATTTTTTTTGATTTTTTAAAATTTTTTTAAAAAAATTTTTTACGAAAATTTTTTTTGAATTTTTTTTTTTTGAATTTTTTTGAAAATTTTTTTTTGAAATTTTTTTTTTGAAATTTTTTTTTGTAATTTTTTTTAAAATTTTTTTTAAATTGTTTTTTTCGAATTTTTTTTTGTAATTTTTTTTAAATTTTTTTTTTGATTTTTTTTATAAATTTTTTTTTGAATTTTTTTTTTAATTTTTTTTTGAATTTTTTTTTTTTATTTTTTTTGAATTTTTTTTTTCAATTTTTTTTTGAATTTTTTTTGTAATATTTTTTAAAATTTTCTTTTGTAATTTTTTTCGAAATTTTTTTTGAAGTTTTTTTTGAAATTTTTTTAAATTTTTTTTTAAATTTTTTTGTTTTTTTTTGAAATTTTTTTAATTTTTATTCGAAATTTTTTTTTTCTCGAAAATTTTTTTAAAAAAATTTTTTTTTCGAAATTTCATTTTTTTGAAAAATTTTTTTACGAAAATTTTTTTTGAATTTTTTTTTTTGAATTTTTTTTTAAATTTTTTTTTAAATTTTTTTTTGAATTTTTTTTAAAAATTTTTTTTGAATCTTTTTTTTTTATTTTTTTTTGAATTTTTTTTGTAATTTTTTTTTTAATTTTTTCTAAAATTTTTTTTGTTTTTTTTTTATTTTTTTAATATTTTTTTGAAATTTTTTTTTAAATTTTTTTTCGAAATTTTTTTTTTTGAAAATTTTTTTTTAGAAATTTTTTTATCGAAATTTTTTTTTTTCAAATTTTTTTTAGAAAAATTTTTTTCGAAATTTAATTTTTTTTACGAAAATTTTTTTTGAAATTTTTTTTTTCATTTTTTTTGATTTTTTTTTGTGAATTTTTTTAAAAATTTTTTTTAAAATTTTTTTTTCAATTTTTTTTTTGAAAATTTTTTTTTTGAATTTTTTTTTTGAAATTTTTTTGAAAAATTTTCTCTTTGAATTTTTTTTGATTTTTAAAAATTTTTTTTCAAAATTTTTTTACGAAAATTTTTTTTTGAAATTTTTTTTTTGGAATTTTTTTTAAATTTTTTTTTGAATTTTTTTTTTTATTTTTTTTCGAAATTTTTTTTTTTGAAAATTTTTTTTTACGAAAATTTTTTTTGAAATTTTTTTTTTGAAATTTTTTTTTTCAATTTTTTTTTGAAGTTTTTTTGAAAATTTTTTTTAAAATTTTTTTTTGAATTTTTTTTTTCAATTTTTTTTTGAATTTTTTTTGTAATATTTTTTAAAATTTTCTTTTGTAATTTTTTTCGAAATTTTTTTTGAAGTTTTTTTTGAAGTTTTTTTTGAAAATTTTTTTTTGAAATTTTTTTAAAATTTTTTTTTAAATTTTTTTTAATTTTTTTTTGTTTTTTTTTGAAATTTTTTTAATTTTTTTTTGAAAATTCTTTTTTAAATTTTTATTCGAAATTTTTTTTTCGAAAATTTAAAAAAAAAAAAAATTTTTTTCGAAATTTTATTTTTTTGAAAATTTTTTTTACGAAAATTTTTTTTGAATTTTTTTTTTTTTGAAATTTTTTTTTTCGATTTTTTTTTTAATTTTTTTTTTATTTTTTTTTACGAATTTTTTTTTTTTTTAATTTTTTTTTTCAATTTTTTTTTTGAAAATTTTTTAAAATTTTTTTATGAAATTTTTTTTTTCGAATTTTTTTAGTAATTTTTTTTCAATTTTTTTTTTGATTTTTTTTATAAATTTTTTTTGAATTTTTTTTTAAATTTTTTTTAAATCTTTTTTTATATTTTTTTTTGAATTTTTTTTTGTAAATTTTTTTAAAATTTTTTCTAAAATTTTTTTTTGTTTTTTTTTTATTTTTTTAATTTTTTTTTGAAAATTTTTTTTTAAATTTTTTTTTCGAAATTTTATTTTTTTGAAAATTTTTTTTACGAAAATTTTTTTTTGAAATTTTTTTTTTGAATTTTTTTTTTTCAATTTTTTTTTGAATTTTTTTTGTAACTTTTTTTAAAATTTTTTTTAAATTGTTTTTTTCGAATTTTTTTTTGTAATTTTTTTAAAATTTTTTTTTTGATTTTTTTTTTTTTTTTTTTTTTTTTTTTTTTTTTTTTTTAAATTTTTTTTAAAAATTTTTTTTGAATATTTTTTTTTTATTTTTTTTGAATTTTTTTTGTAATTTTTTTTTTAAATTTTTTCTAAAATTTTTTTTTATTTTTTAAATTTTTTTTTGAAATTTTTTTTTAAATTTTTTTTCGAAATTTTTTTTTTTGAATTTTTTTTTTAGAAAAATTTTTTTCGAAATTTTATTTTTTTGAAAATTTTTTATACGAAAATTTTTTTTGAAATTTTTTTTCTCATTTTTTTTTGTGAATTTTTTTTTAAATTTTTTTTTCAATTTTTTTTAAATTTTTTTTTTTTTTTTTGAAATTTTTTTATTTTTTTAATTTTTTTCTGAAATTTTTTTTTTAAATTTTTATTCGAAATTTTTTTTTTTGAAATTTTTTTTTTTTCAATTTTTTTTGAATTTTTTTTGTAATTTTTTTTAAAATTTTTTTTAAATTGTTTTTTTCGAATTTTTTTTTTGATTTTTTTTTATTTTTTTTAAATTTTTTTTTGAATTTTTTTTAAAAATTTTTTTTGAATCTTTTTTTTTATTTTTTTTGAATTTTTTTTGTAATTTTTTTAAAAATTTTTCCTAAAATTTTTTTTTTGTTTTTTTTTATTTTTTAAATTTTTTTTTGAAAATTTTTTTTAAATTTTTTTTTCGAAATTTTTTTTTTTTTGAAATTTTTTTTTTAGAAAAATTTTTTTCGAAATTTTATTTTTTTGAAAATTTTTTATACGAAAATTTTTTTTGAAATTTTTTTTTTCATTTTTTTTTTGTGAATTTTTTTAAAAATTTTTTTTTAATTTTTTTTTGTTTTTTTTTGAAATTTTTTTATTTTTTTAATTTTTTTCTGAAATTTTTTTTTTTTCGAAAATTTTTTTTAAAAAAAATTTTTTTCGAAATTTTATTTTTTTGTGAAATTTTTTTTTGTGAATTTTTTTTAAATTTTTTTTTTTAATTTTTTTTTCGAATTTTTTTTTGAATTTTTTTTTAAAATTTTTTTTGAATCTTTTTTTTATTTTTTTTGAATTTTTTTTTGTAAATTTTTTTAAAATTTTTTCTAAATTTTTTTTTTGTTTTTTTTTAATTTTTTTAATTTTTTTTTGAAAATTTTTTTTAAAATTTTTTTTCGAAATTTTTATTTATTTTTTTAATTTTTTTTTGAAAATTTTTATTCGAAATTTTTTTTTTTCGAAAATTTTTTTTAAAAAAAATTTTTTTCGAAATTTTATTTTTTTGAAAATTTTTTTTACGAAAATTTTTTTTACGAAAAATTTTTTTACGAAAATTTTTTTTTAATTTTTTTTTTTAAATTTTTTTTTTCGATTTTTTTTTAAATTTTTTTTTTATTTTTTTTTACGAATTTTTTTTTTTTTAATTTTTTTTTTCAATTTTTTAAAATTTTTTTATGAAATTTTTTTTTTGTGAATTTTTTTTAAAATTTTTTTTAAAATTTTTTTTTCGAATTTTTTTTGTAATTTTTTTTAAATTTTTTTTTTGATTTTTTTTATAAATTTTTTTTGAATTTTTTTTTAAATTTTTTTTAAATCTTTTTTTTTATTTTTTTTTGAATTTTTTTTTGTAAATTTAAAATTTAAATTTAAAATTTTTTCTAAAATTTTTTTTTTGTTTTTTTTTATTTTTTTAATTTTTTTTTGAAAATTTTTTTTAAAAGTTTTTTTTCGAAATTTTATTTTTTTGAAAATTATTTTTACGAAAATTTTTTTTGAAATTTTTTTTTTGAAATTTTTTTTTTCAATTTTTTTTTTAATTTTTTTTAAAATTTTTTTTAATTTTTTTTTTGATTTTTTTTTATTTTTTTTTGAATTTTTTTTTAAAATTTTTTTTTGAATTTTTTTTTTAAATTTTTTTTAAATCTTTTTTTTTTATTTTTATTTATTTTTTTTGTAATTTTTTTTAAAATTTTTTCTAAAATTTTTTTTTTGTTTTTTTTCATTTTTTTAATTTTTTTTTGAAATTTTTTTTTTAAATTTTTTTTTGAATTTTTTTTTTCAATTTTTTTTGAATTTTTTTGTAATATTTTTTAAATTTTTTTTTGTTTTTTTTGAAATTTTTTAAATTTTTTTTTGAAAATTTTTTTTAAAATTTTTATTCGAAATTTTTTTTTTTCGAAAATTTAAAAAAAAAAAATTTTTTTCGAAATTTTATTTTTTTGAAAATTTTTTTTACGAAATTTTTTTTGAATTTTTTTTTTTTGAAATTTTTTTTTCGATTTTTTTTTAAATTTTTTTTTATTTTTTTTTACGAATTTTTTTTTTTTTTTTTAATTTTTTTTTTCAATTTTTTTTGAATTTTTTTTTGTTTTTTTTGAAATTTTTAAAATTTTTTTTTGAAAATTTTTTTTAAAATTTTTATTCGAAATTTTTTTTTTTTCGAAAATTTAAAAAAAAAAATTTTTTTTCGAAATTTTATTTTTTTGAAAATTTTTTTTACGAAAATTTTTTTTGAATTATTTTTTTTTTGGAATTTTTTTTTCGATTTTTTTTTAAATTTTTTTTTTATTTTTTTTACGAATTTTTTTTTTTTTTAAATTTTTTTTTTTCAATTTTTTTTTTAAAAATTTTTTTTTCGAATTTTTTTAGTAATTTTTTTTCAATATTTTTTTTGATTTTTTTTATAAATTTTTTTTTTAATTTTTTTTAAAATTTTTTTTAATCTTTTTTTTTATTTTTTTTTGAATTTTTTTTTGTAAATTTTTTTAAAATTTTTTCTAAAATTTTTTTTTTGTTTTTTTTTTATTTTTTTAATTTTTTTTTGAAATTTTTTTTTTAAATTTTTTTTTTCGAAATTTTATTTTTTTGAAAATTTTTTTTACGAAAATTTTTTTTTGAAATTTTTTTTTTGAATTTTTTTTTTTCAATTTTTTTTTGAATTTTTTTTGTAATTTTTTTTAAAATTTTTTTTAAATTGTTTTTTTCGAATTTTTTTTTGTAATTTTTTTTAAATTTTTTTTAAATTTTTTTTTTGATTTTTTTTTTATTTTTTTTTTAATTTTTTTTTTAATTTTTTTTTGAATTTTTTTTAAAAATTTTTTTTGAATCTTTTTTTTTTATTTTTTTCGAATTTTTTTTGTAATTTTTTTTAAATTTTTTTTTTGATTTTTTTTTATAAATTTTTTTTTTGATTTCTTTTTTATAAATTTTTTTTTGATTTTTTTTTTTGAAATTTTTTTTGAAAAATTTTCTCTTTGAATTTTTTTTGATTTTTAAAAATTTTTTTAAGAAAATTTTTTTTGAAATTTTTTTTTTGGAATTTTTTCAATTTTTTTTTTGAAACTTTTTTTCGATTTTTTTTTAATTTTTTTTAAAAATTTTTTTGAATTTTTTTTTATTTTTTTTTTTCAATTTTTTTTGAATTTTTTTTAAAATTTTTTTTCGATTTTTTATTTTTTTGAAAATTTTTTTACGAAAATTTTTTTTGAAATTTTTTTTTTGAAATTTTTTTTTCAATTTTTTTTGAATTTTTTTTTGTAATTTTTTTTTTTAATTTTTTTTTAAATTGTTTTTTTCGAATTTTTTTTTGTAATTTTTTTTTTATTTTTTTTTGAATTTTTTTTTATTTTTTTTTTGAATTTTTTTTAAAAATTTTTTTTGAATCTTTTTTTTTTATTTTTTTTTGAATTTTTTTTGTAATTTTTTTTTTAATTTTTTTAAAAATTTTTTTCGATTTTTTATTTTTTTGAAAATTTTTTTACGAAAATTTTTTTTGAAATTTTTTTTTTGAAATTTTTTTTTCAATTTTTTTTGAATTTTTTTTTGTAATTTTTTTTTTTAATTTTTTTTTAAATTGTTTTTTTCGAATTTTTTTTTTGTAATTTTTTTTTATTTTTTTTTGAATTTTTTTTTATTTTTTTTTTGAATTTTTTTTAAAAATTTTTTTTGAATCTTTTTTTTTTATTTTTTTTTGAATTTTTTTTGTAATTTTTTTTTAAATTTTTTCTAAAAATTGTTTTTGTTTTTTTTTTATTTTTTTAATTTTTTTTTGAAATTTTTTTTTTAAATTTTTTTTCGAAATTATTTTTTTTTGAAAATTTTTTTTTAGAAATTTTTTTTTCGAAATTTTATTTTTTTGAAAATTTTTTATCGAAAATTTTTTTTGAAATTTTTTTTTTGGAATTTTTTCAAATTTTTTTTTTGAAATTTTTTTTCGATTTTTTTTTTATTTTTTTTTAAAAAATTTTCTGAATTTTTTTTAATTTTGTTTTTGAAATTTTTTTTGAATTTTTTTTTTAATTTTTTTTCGATTTTTTATTTTTTTGAAAATTTTTTTTTGAAAATTTTTTTTTAAATTTTTATTCGAAATTTAATTTTTTTGAAATTTTTTTTTTACGAAAATTTTTTTTTGAATTTTTTTTTTGAAATTTTTTTTAAATTTTTTTTTCGATTTTTTTTAAAATTTTTTTTTAATTTTTTTAACGAAATTTTTTTTTTATTTTTTTTTTATTTTTTTTTTGAAAATTTTTTAAAATTTTTTTATTGAAAATTTTTTTTGAAATTTTTTTTTTTCGATTTTTTTTAATTTTTTTTTTTGTTTTTTTTTACGAATTTTTTTTTTTTTTTTTTAATTTTTTTTTTCAATTTTTTTTTGAAAATTTTTTAAAATTTTTTTATGAAATTTTTTTTTTGTGAATTTTTTTTTAAATTTTTTTTTAAATTTTTTTTTTTGGAATTTTTTTTTGTAATTTTTTTTTTATTTTTTTTTGAAATTTTTTTAAAAATTTTTTTTGAATCTTTTTTTTTTTTTTTTTTGATTTTTTTTTTATTTTTTTAAAATTTTTTTTAAAATTTTTTTTTTGTTTTTTTTTTTATTTTTTAAATTTTTTTTTGAAAATTTTTTTTAAAATTTTTTTTCGAAATTTTTTTTTTTTGAAAATTTTTTTTTTAGAAAAATTTTTTTCGAAATTTTATTTTTTTGAAAATTTTTTTTACGAAAATTTTTTTTTTAATTTTTTTTTTCATTTTTTTTGAATTTTTTTTTTGTGAATTTTTTTTAAAATTTTTTTTAAAATTTTTTTTTTGAAAATTTTTTTTTTGAATTTTTTTTTCAATTTTTTTTTTTGAAAATTTTTTTTTTTAATTTTTTTTTTGAATTTTTTGTTTTAATTTTTTTTCGAAATTTTTTTTTTTTGAAAATTTTTTTTTACGAAAATTTTTTTTGAAATTTTTTTTTTTGAAATTTTTTTTTTCAATTTTTTTTTGAAGTTTTTTTTAAAATTTTTTTTGAAATTTTTTTTTTGAAATTTTTTTTTGTAATTTTTTTTTAAATTTTTTTTAAATTGTTTTTTTCGAATTTTTTTTTGTAATTTTCTTTAAATTATTTTTTTTGATTTTTTTTATAAATTTTTTTTTGAATTTTTTTTTAAAATTTTTTTTTGAATTTTTTTAAAATTTTTTTTTGAATTTTTTTTGTAATATTTTTTAAAATTTTCTTTTGTAATTTTTTTCGAAATTTTTTTTGAAATTTTTTTTGAAATTTCTTTTGAAAATTTTTTTTTAAATTTTTATTCGAAATTTTTATTTTTTCGAAAATTTTTTAAAAAAAATTTTTTTTTTTTTTTTTAAATTTTTTTTAAATTGTTTTTTTCGAAATTTTTTTTGTAATTTTTTTAAAATTTTTTTTTGATTTTTTTTATAAATTTTTTTTGAATTTTTTTTTCAATTTTTTTTGAATTTTTTTTGTAATATTTTTTAAAATTTTCTTTTGTAATTTTTTTCGAAAGTTTTTTTTGAAAATTTTTTTTGAATTTTTTTTTTTTGAAATTTTTTTTTTCGATTTTTTTTAAAATTTTTTTTTTATTTTTTTTACGATTTTTTTTTAATTTTTTTTTTAAAATTTTTTTTTGTGAATTTTTTTAAAAATTTTTTTTTAAATTTTTTTTTCGAATTTTTTTTTGTAATTTTTTTTAAATTTTTTTTTGATTTTTTTTATAAATTTTTTTTGAATTTTTTTTAAAATTTTTTTTAAATCTTTTTTTTAATTTTTTTTTGTAAATTTTTTTAAAATTTTTTCTAAATTTTTTTTTTGTTTTTTTTCATTTTTTAAATTTTTTTTTTAAAAATTTTTTTTAAATTTTTTTTTGTTTTTTTTTGAAATTTTTTTATTTTTTTAATTTTTTTCTGAAATTTTTTTTTTTTCGAAAATTTTTTTTAAAAAAAATTTTTTTCGAAATTTTATTTTTTTGTGAAATTTTTTTTTGTGAATTTTTTTTAAATTTTTTTTTTTAATTTTTTTTTCGAATTTTTTTTTGAATTTTTTTTTAAAATTTTTTTTGAATCTTTTTTTTATTTTTTTTGAATTTTTTTTTGTAAATTTTTTTAAAATTTTTTCTAAATTTTTTTTTTGTTTTTTTTTAATTTTTTTAATTTTTTTTTGAAAATTTTTTTTAAAATTTTTTTTCGAAATTTTTATTTATTTTTTTAATTTTTTTTTGAAAATTTTTATTCGAAATTTTTTTTTTTCGAAAATTTTTTTTAAAAAAAATTTTTTTCGAAATTTTATTTTTTTGAAAATTTTTTTTACGAAAATTTTTTTTACGAAAAATTTTTTTACGAAAATTTTTTTTTAATTTTTTTTTTTAAATTTTTTTTTTCGATTTTTTTTTAAATTTTTTTTTTATTTTTTTTTACGAATTTTTTTTTTTTTAATTTTTTTTTTCAATTTTTTAAAATTTTTTTATGAAATTTTTTTTTTGTGAATTTTTTTTAAAATTTTTTTTAAAATTTTTTTTTCGAATTTTTTTTGTAATTTTTTTTAAATTTTTTTTTTGATTTTTTTTATAAATTTTTTTTGAATTTTTTTTTAAATTTTTTTTAAATCTTTTTTTTTATTTTTTTTTGAATTTTTTTTTGTAAATTTAAAATTTAAATTTAAAATTTTTTCTAAAATTTTTTTTTTGTTTTTTTTTATTTTTTTAATTTTTTTTTGAAAATTTTTTTTAAAAGTTTTTTTTCGAAATTTTATTTTTTTGAAAATTATTTTTACGAAAATTTTTTTTGAAATTTTTTTTTTGAAATTTTTTTTTTCAATTTTTTTTTTAATTTTTTTTAAAATTTTTTTTAATTTTTTTTTTGATTTTTTTTTATTTTTTTTTGAATTTTTTTTTAAAATTTTTTTTTGAATTTTTTTTTTAAATTTTTTTTAAATCTTTTTTTTTTATTTTTATTTATTTTTTTTGTAATTTTTTTTAAAATTTTTTCTAAAATTTTTTTTTTGTTTTTTTTCATTTTTTTAATTTTTTTTTGAAATTTTTTTTTTAAATTTTTTTTTGAATTTTTTTTTTCAATTTTTTTTGAATTTTTTTGTAATATTTTTTAAATTTTTTTTTGTTTTTTTTGAAATTTTTTAAATTTTTTTTTGAAAATTTTTTTTAAAATTTTTATTCGAAATTTTTTTTTTTCGAAAATTTAAAAAAAAAAAATTTTTTTCGAAATTTTATTTTTTTGAAAATTTTTTTTACGAAATTTTTTTTGAATTTTTTTTTTTTGAAATTTTTTTTTCGATTTTTTTTTAAATTTTTTTTTATTTTTTTTTACGAATTTTTTTTTTTTTTTTTAATTTTTTTTTTCAATTTTTTTTGAATTTTTTTTTGTTTTTTTTGAAATTTTTAAAATTTTTTTTTGAAAATTTTTTTTAAAATTTTTATTCGAAATTTTTTTTTTTTCGAAAATTTAAAAAAAAAAATTTTTTTTCGAAATTTTATTTTTTTGAAAATTTTTTTTACGAAAATTTTTTTTGAATTATTTTTTTTTTGGAATTTTTTTTTCGATTTTTTTTTAAATTTTTTTTTTATTTTTTTTACGAATTTTTTTTTTTTTTAAATTTTTTTTTTTCAATTTTTTTTTTAAAAATTTTTTTTTCGAATTTTTTTAGTAATTTTTTTTCAATATTTTTTTTGATTTTTTTTATAAATTTTTTTTTTAATTTTTTTTAAAATTTTTTTTAATCTTTTTTTTTATTTTTTTTTGAATTTTTTTTTGTAAATTTTTTTAAAATTTTTTCTAAAATTTTTTTTTTGTTTTTTTTTTATTTTTTTAATTTTTTTTTGAAATTTTTTTTTTAAATTTTTTTTTTCGAAATTTTATTTTTTTGAAAATTTTTTTTACGAAAATTTTTTTTTGAAATTTTTTTTTTGAATTTTTTTTTTTCAATTTTTTTTTGAATTTTTTTTGTAATTTTTTTTAAAATTTTTTTTAAATTGTTTTTTTCGAATTTTTTTTTGTAATTTTTTTTAAATTTTTTTTAAATTTTTTTTTTGATTTTTTTTTTATTTTTTTTTTAATTTTTTTTTTAATTTTTTTTTGAATTTTTTTTAAAAATTTTTTTTGAATCTTTTTTTTTTATTTTTTTCGAATTTTTTTTGTAATTTTTTTTAAATTTTTTTTTTGATTTTTTTTTATAAATTTTTTTTTTGATTTCTTTTTTATAAATTTTTTTTTGATTTTTTTTTTTGAAATTTTTTTTGAAAAATTTTCTCTTTGAATTTTTTTTGATTTTTAAAAATTTTTTTAAGAAAATTTTTTTTGAAATTTTTTTTTTGGAATTTTTTCAATTTTTTTTTTGAAACTTTTTTTCGATTTTTTTTTAATTTTTTTTAAAAATTTTTTTGAATTTTTTTTTATTTTTTTTTTTCAATTTTTTTTGAATTTTTTTTAAAATTTTTTTTCGATTTTTTATTTTTTTGAAAATTTTTTTACGAAAATTTTTTTTGAAATTTTTTTTTTGAAATTTTTTTTTCAATTTTTTTTGAATTTTTTTTTGTAATTTTTTTTTTTAATTTTTTTTTAAATTGTTTTTTTCGAATTTTTTTTTGTAATTTTTTTTTTATTTTTTTTTGAATTTTTTTTTATTTTTTTTTTGAATTTTTTTTAAAAATTTTTTTTGAATCTTTTTTTTTTATTTTTTTTTGAATTTTTTTTGTAATTTTTTTTTAAATTTTTTTAAAAATTTTTTTCGATTTTTTATTTTTTTGAAAATTTTTTTACGAAAATTTTTTTTGAAATTTTTTTTTTGAAATTTTTTTTTCAATTTTTTTTGAATTTTTTTTTGTAATTTTTTTTTTTAATTTTTTTTTAAATTGTTTTTTTCGAATTTTTTTTTTGTAATTTTTTTTTATTTTTTTTTGAATTTTTTTTTATTTTTTTTTTGAATTTTTTTTAAAAATTTTTTTTGAATCTTTTTTTTTTATTTTTTTTTGAATTTTTTTTGTAATTTTTTTTTAAATTTTTTCTAAAAATTGTTTTTGTTTTTTTTTTATTTTTTTAATTTTTTTTTGAAATTTTTTTTTTAAATTTTTTTTCGAAATTATTTTTTTTTGAAAATTTTTTTTTAGAAATTTTTTTTTCGAAATTTTATTTTTTTGAAAATTTTTTATCGAAAATTTTTTTTGAAATTTTTTTTTTGGAATTTTTTCAAATTTTTTTTTTGAAATTTTTTTTCGATTTTTTTTTTATTTTTTTTTAAAAAATTTTCTGAATTTTTTTTAATTTTGTTTTTGAAATTTTTTTTGAATTTTTTTTTTAATTTTTTTTCGATTTTTTATTTTTTTGAAAATTTTTTTTTGAAAATTTTTTTTTAAATTTTTATTCGAAATTTAATTTTTTTGAAATTTTTTTTTTACGAAAATTTTTTTTTGAATTTTTTTTTTGAAATTTTTTTTAAATTTTTTTTTCGATTTTTTTTAAAATTTTTTTTTAATTTTTTTAACGAAATTTTTTTTTTATTTTTTTTTTATTTTTTTTTTGAAAATTTTTTAAAATTTTTTTATTGAAAATTTTTTTTGAAATTTTTTTTTTTCGATTTTTTTCAATTTTTTTTTTTGTTTTTTTTTACGAATTTTTTTTTTTTTTTTTTAATTTTTTTTTTCAATTTTTTTTTGAAAATTTTTTAAAATTTTTTTATGAAATTTTTTTTTTGTGAATTTTTTTTTAAATTTTTTTTTAAATTTTTTTTTTTGGAATTTTTTTTTGTAATTTTTTTTTTATTTTTTTTTGAAATTTTTTTAAAAATTTTTTTTGAATCTTTTTTTTTTTTTTTTTTGATTTTTTTTTTATTTTTTTAAAATTTTTTTTAAAATTTTTTTTTTGTTTTTTTTTTTATTTTTTAAATTTTTTTTTGAAAATTTTTTTTAAAATTTTTTTTCGAAATTTTTTTTTTTTGAAAATTTTTTTTTTAGAAAAATTTTTTTCGAAATTTTATTTTTTTGAAAATTTTTTTTACGAAAATTTTTTTTTTAATTTTTTTTTTCATTTTTTTTGAATTTTTTTTTTGTGAATTTTTTTTAAAATTTTTTTTAAAATTTTTTTTTTGAAAATTTTTTTTTTGAATTTTTTTTTCAATTTTTTTTTTTGAAAATTTTTTTTTTTAATTTTTTTTTTGAATTTTTTGTTTTAATTTTTTTTCGAAATTTTTTTTTTTTGAAAATTTTTTTTTACGAAAATTTTTTTTGAAATTTTTTTTTTTGAAATTTTTTTTTTCAATTTTTTTTTGAAGTTTTTTTTAAAATTTTTTTTGAAATTTTTTTTTTGAAATTTTTTTTTGTAATTTTTTTTTAAATTTTTTTTAAATTGTTTTTTTCGAATTTTTTTTTGTAATTTTCTTTAAATTATTTTTTTTGATTTTTTTTATAAATTTTTTTTTGAATTTTTTTTTAAAATTTTTTTTTGAATTTTTTTAAAATTTTTTTTTGAATTTTTTTTGTAATATTTTTTAAAATTTTCTTTTGTAATTTTTTTCGAAATTTTTTTTGAAATTTTTTTTGAAATTTCTTTTGAAAATTTTTTTTTAAATTTTTATTCGAAATTTTTATTTTTTCGAAAATTTTTTAAAAAAAATTTTTTTTTTTTTTTTTAAATTTTTTTTAAATTGTTTTTTTCGAAATTTTTTTTGTAATTTTTTTAAAATTTTTTTTTGATTTTTTTTATAAATTTTTTTTGAATTTTTTTTTCAATTTTTTTTGAATTTTTTTTGTAATATTTTTTAAAATTTTCTTTTGTAATTTTTTTCGAAAGTTTTTTTTGAAAATTTTTTTTGAATTTTTTTTTTTTGAAATTTTTTTTTTCGATTTTTTTTAAAATTTTTTTTTTATTTTTTTTACGATTTTTTTTTAATTTTTTTTTTAAAATTTTTTTTTGTGAATTTTTTTAAAAATTTTTTTTTAAATTTTTTTTTCGAATTTTTTTTTGTAATTTTTTTTAAATTTTTTTTTGATTTTTTTTATAAATTTTTTTTGAATTTTTTTTAAAATTTTTTTTAAATCTTTTTTTTAATTTTTTTTTGTAAATTTTTTTAAAATTTTTTCTAAATTTTTTTTTTGTTTTTTTTCATTTTTTAAATTTTTTTTTTAAAAAATTTTTATCGAAATTTTATTTTTTTTAATATTTTTTTTTCAATTTTTTTTTGAAAATTTTTTTTTTTGAATTTTTTTTTGAAATTTTTTTTGAAAAATTTTCTCTTTGAATTTTTTTTGATTTTTAAAAATTTTTTTAAGAAAATTTTTTTTTTGAAAATTTTTTGAATTTTTTTTTAAATTTTTTTTCGATTTTTTATTTTTTTGAAAATTTTTTTAAGAAAATTTTTTTTGAAATTTTTTTTTCAATTTTTTTTTGAATTTTTTTTTGTAATTTTTTTTTAAATTTTTTTTTAAATTGTTTTTTTCGAATTTTTTTTTGTAATTTTTTTTTTATTTTTTTTTGAATTTTTTTTTTATTTTTTTTTTGAATTCTTTTTAAAAATTTTTTTTGAATCTTTTATTTTTATTTTTTTTTGAATTTTTTTTGTAATTTTTTTTAAAATTTTTTCTAAAAATTTTTTTTTGTTTTTTTTTTTATTTTTAAATTTTTTTTTGAAATTTTTTTTTAAAATTTTTTTTCGAAATTATTTTTTTTTGAAAACTTTTTTTTAGAAAAATTTTTTTCGAAATTTTATTTTTTTGAAAATTTTTTATACGAAAATTTTTTTTGAAATTTTTTTTTTGGAATTTTTTCAAATTTTTTTTTTGAAATTTTTTTTCGATTTTTTTTTTATTTTTTTTAAAAAATTTTTTTGAATTTTTTCAAATTTTGTTTTTGAAATTTTTTTTGAATTTTTTTTTTAATTTTTTTTCGATTTTTTATTTTTTTGAAAATTTTTTTACGAAAATTTTTTTTGAAATTTTTTTTTTGAAATTTTTTTTTTCAATTTTTTTTCAATTTTTTTTGAATTTTTTTTTGAAATTTTCTTTAAATTTTTTTTAAATTGTTTTTTTCGAATTTTTTTTTGGAATTTTTTTTAATTTTTTTTTTAATTTTTTTTAAAATTTTTTTTTGAATTTTTTTTGAATCTTTTTTTTTTATTTTTTTTCAATTTTTTTTTTCAATTTTTTTTCAATTTTTTTTCGAAATTTTTTTTTTTGAAAATTTTTTTTTACGAAAATTTTTTTTTGAATTTTTTTTTGGAATTTTTTTTGTAATATATTTTAAAATTTTCTTTTGTAATTTTTTTCGAAATTTTTTTTGAAATTTTTTTTGAAGTTTTTTTTGAAATTTTTTAATTTTTTTAATTTTTTTTTGAAATTTTTTTTTTTAATTTTTTTTAGAAATTTTTTTTTTTTTTAATTTTTTTTTAGAAAATTTTTTTTCGAATTTTATTTTTTTGAAAATTTTTTTTACGAAAATTTTTTTTGAAATTTTTTTTTTCATTTTTTTTGAATTTTTTTTTGTGAATTTTTTTTTAAATTTTTTTTAAATTTTTTTTTTATTTTTTTTTTGAAAATTTTTTTTTTGAATTTTTTTTTTTGAAATTTTTTTTACGAAAATTTTTTTGAATTTTTTTTTTTTGAATTTTTTTGAAAATTTTTTTTTGAAATTTTTTTTTTGAAATTTTTTTTTGTAATTTTTTTTAAATTTTTTTTTTGATTTTTTTTATAAATTTTTTTTGAATTTTTTTTTAAATTTTTTTTTGAATTTTTTTTAAAAATTTTTTTTGAATTTTTTTTTTCAATTTTTTTTTGAATTTTTTTTGTAATATTTTTTAAAATTTTCTTTTGTAATTTTTTTCGAAATTTTTTTTGAAGTTTTTTTTGAAATTTTTTTAAAATTTTTTTTAAATTTTTTTGTTTTTTTTTGAAATTTTTTTAATTTTTTTTTGAATTTTTTTTTTTTAATTTTTATTCGAAATTTTTTTTTTCTCGAAAATTTTTTTAAAAAAAAATTTTTTTCGAAATTTTATTTTTTTGAAAATTTTTTTTACGAAAATTTTTTTTGAATTTTTTTTTTTGAATTTTTTTTTAAATTTTTTTTTAAATTTTTTTTTGAATTTTTTTTAAAAATTTTTTTTGAATCTTTTTTTTTTATTTTTTTTTGAATTTTTTTTGTAATTTTTTTTTTAATTTTTTCTAAAATTTTTTTTGTTTTTTTTTTATTTTTTTAATATTTTTTTGAAATTTTTTTTAAAATTTTTTTTCGAAATTTTTTTTTTTGAAAATTTTTTTTTAGAAATTTTTTTTTCGAAATTTTTTTTTTTTCAAATTTTTTTTAGAAAAATTTTTTTCGAAATTTAATTTTTTTTACGAAAATTTTTTTTGAAATTTTTTTTTTCATGTTTTTTGATTTTTTTTTTGTGAATTTTTTTAAAAAATTTTTTTTAAATTTTTTTTTCAATTTTTTTTTTGAAAATTTTTTTTTTGAATTTTTTTTTTTGAAATTTTTTTTGAAAAATTTTCTCTTTGAATTTTTTTTGATTTTTAAAAATTTTTTTTCAAAATTTTTTTACGAAAATTTTTTTTTGAAATTTTTTTTTTGGAATTTTTTTTAAATTTTTTTTTGAATTTTTTTTTTTATTTTTTTTCGAAATTTTTTTTTTTGAAAATTTTTTTTTACGAAAATTTTTTTTGAAATTTTTTTTTTGAAATTTTTTTTTAAAATTTTTTTTTGAATTTTTTTTTTCAATTTTTTTTTGAATTTTTTTTGTAATATTTTTTAAAATTTTCTTTTGTAATTTTTTTCGAAATTTTTTTTGAAGTTTTTTTTGAAGTTTTTTTTGAAAATTTTTTTTTGAAATTTTTTTAAAATTTTTTTTTAAATTTGTTTCAATTTTTTTTTGTTTTTTTTTGAAATTTTTTAAATTTTTTTTTGAAAATTTTTTTTTAAATTTTTATTCGAAATTTTTTTTTTCGAAAATTAAAAAAAAAAAAAATTTTTTTTCGAAATTTTATTTTTTTGAAAATTTTTTTTACGAAAATTTTTTTTGAATTTTTTTTTTTTGAAATTTTTTTTTTCGATTTTTTTTTTAATTTTTTTTTTATTTTTTTTTACGAATTTTTTTTTTTTTTAATTTTTTTTTTCAATTTTTTTTTTGAAAATTTTTTAAAATTTTTTTATGAAATTTTTTTTTTCGAATTTTTTTAGTAATTTTTTTTCAATTTTTTTTTTGATTTTTTTTATAAATTTTTTTTGAATTTTTTTTTAAATTTTTTTTTAATCTTTTTTTATATTTTTTTTTGAATTTTTTTTTGTAAATTTTTTTAAAATTTTTTCTAAAATTTTTTTTTTGTTTTTTTTTTATTTTTTTAATTTTTTTTTGAAAATTTTTTTTTAAATTTTTTTTTCGAAATTTTATTTTTTTGAAAATTTTTTTTACGAAAATTTTTTTTTGAAATTTTTTTTTTGAATTTTTTTTTTTTCAATTTTTTTTTCAATTTTTTTTTGAATTTTTTTTGTACCTTTTTTTTAAATTTTTTTTAAATTGTTTTTTTCGAATTTTTTTTTGTAATTTTTTTTAAATTTTTTTTTTGATTTTTTTTTATTTTTTTTTTATTTTTTTTTTATTTTTTTTTTAATTTTTTTTAAAAATTTTTTTTGAATCTTTTTTTTTTATTTTTTTTGAATTTTTTTTGTAATTTTTTTTTTAAATTTTTTCTAAAATTTTTTTTTATTTTTTAAATTTTTTTTTGAAATTTTTTTTAAAATTTTTTTTCGAAATTTTTTTTTTTGAATTTTTTTTTTAGAAAAATTTTTTTCGAAATTTTATTTTTTTGAAAATTTTTTATACGAAAATTTTTTTTGAAATTTTTTTTTTCATTTTTTTTTGTGAATTTTTTTTTAAATTTTTTTTTCAATTTTTTTAATTTTTTTCTGAAATTTTTTTTTTAAATTTTTATTCGAAATTTTTTTTTTTGAAATTTTTTTTTTTTCAATTTTTTTTGAATTTTTTTTGTAATTTTTTTAAAAATTTTTTTTAAATTGTTTTTTTCGAATTTTTTTTTGATTTTTTTTTTATTTTTTTTTAATTTTTTTTTGAATTTTTTTTTAAAATTTTTTTTGAATCTTTTTTTTTTATTTTTTTTGAATTTTTTTTGTAATTTTTTTAAAAATTTTTCCTAAAATTTTTTTTTTGTTTTTTTTTATTTTTTAAATTTTTTTTTGAAAATTTTTTTTTAATTTTTTTTTCGAAATTTTTTTTTTTTTGAAATTTTTTTTTTAGAAAAATTTTTTTCGAAATTTTATTTTTTTGAAAATTTTTTATACGAAAATTTTTTTTGAAATTTTTTTTTTCATTTTTTTTTGTGAATTTTTTTAAAAATTTTTTTTAAATTTTTTTTTGTTTTTTTTTGAAATTTTTTTATTTTTTTAATTTTTTTCTGAAATTTTTTTTTTTTCGAAAATTTTTTTAAAAAAAAATTTTTTTCGAAATTTTATTTTTTTGTGAAATTTTTTTTTTGTGAATTTTTTTTAAATTTTTTTTTTTAATTTTTTTTTCGAATTTTTTTTTGAATTTTTTTTTTAAATTTTTTTTGAATCTTTTTTTTATTTTTTTTGAATTTTTTTTTGTAAATTTTTTTAAAATTTTTTCTAAATTTTTTTTTTGTTTTTTTTTTTATTTTTTTAATTTTTTTTTGAAAATTTTTTTTAAAATTTTTTTTCGAAATTTTTATTTATTTTTTTAATTTTTTTTTGAAAATTTTTTTTAAAATTTTTATTCGAAATTTTTTTTTTTCGAAAATTTTTTTAAAAAAAAATTTTTTTCGAAATTTTATTTTTTTGAAAATTTTTTTTACGAAAATTTTTTTTACGAAAAATTTTTTTACGAAAATTTTTTTTTAATTTTTTTTTTTTAAATTTTTTTTTTCGATTTTTTTTAAAATTTTTTTTTTATTTTTTTTTACGATTTTTTTTTTTTTTTAATTTTTTTTTTCAATTTTTTAAAAATTTTTTATGAAATTTTTTTTTTGTGAATTTTTTTTAAAATTTTTTTTAAAATTTTTTTTTCGAATTTTTTTTGTAATTTTTTTTAAATTTTTTTTTTGATTTTTTTTATAAATTTTTTTTTGAATTTTTTTTTAAATTTTTTTTAAATCTTTTTTTTTATTTTTTTTTGAATTTTTTTTTGTAAATTTAAAATTTTTTCTAAAATTTTTTTTTGTTTTTTTTTATTTTTTTAATTTTTTTTTGAAAATTTTTTTAAAAAGTTTTTTTTCGAAATTTTATTTTTTTGAAAATTTTTTTTACGAAAATTTTTTTTGAAATTTTTTTTTTGAAATTTTTTTTTTCAATTTTTTTTTTAATTTTTTTTGTAATTTTTTTTAAAATTTTTTTTAATTTTTTTTTTGATTTTTTTTTATTTTTTTTTGAATTTTTTTTTTTAATTTTTTTTTGAATTTTTTTTTAAAATTTTTTTTTAATCTTTTTTTTTTATTTTTATTTATTTTTTTTGTAATTTTTTTTTAAATTTTTTCTAAAATTTTTTTTTTGTTTTTTTTCATTTTTTTAATTTTTTTTTGAAATTTTTTTTTTAAATTTTTTTTTGAATTTTTTTTTTGAATTTTTTTTGAATTTTTTTGTAATATTTTTTAAAATTTTCTTTTGTAATTTTTTTCGAAATTTTTTTTGAAGTTTTTTTTGAAAATTTTTTTTTGAAAATTTTTTAAAATTTTTTTTAAAATTTTTTTTAAATTTTTTTTTGTTTTTTTTGAAATTTTTTAAATTTTTTTTTGAAAATTTTTTTTAAAATTTTTATTCGAAATTTTTTTTTTTTCGAAAATTTTTAAAAAAAAAAATTTTTTTCGAAATTTTATTTTTTTGAAAATTTTTTTTACGAAATTTTTTTTGAATTTTTTTTTTTTGAAATTTTTTTTTTCGATTTTTTTTTAAATTTTTTTTTTATTTTTTTTTACGAATTTTTTTTTTTTTTTTTAAATTTTTTTTTTCAATTTTTTTTGAATTTTTTTTGTAATATTTTTTAAAATTTTCTTTTGTAATTTTTTTCGAAATTTTTTTTGAAGTTTTTTTTGAAGTTTTTTTTGAAAATTTTTTTTTAAAATTTTTTTAAAATTTTTTTTTTAATTTTTTTTAAATTTTTTTTTGTTTTTTTTGAAATTTTTTAAATTTTTTTTTGAAAATTTTTTTTAAAATTTTTATTCGAAATTTTTTTTTTTTTCGAAAATTTAAAAAAAAAAATTTTTTTCGAAATTTTATTTTTTTGAAAATTTTTTTTACGAAAATTTTTTTTGAATTTTTTTTTTTGAAATTTTTTTTTTCGATTTTTTTTTAAATTTTTTTTTTATTTTTTTTACGAATTTTTTTTTTTTTTAAATTTTTTTTTTCAATTTTTTTTTTGAAAATTTTTTAAAATTTTTTTATGAAATTTTTTTTTTGTGAATTTTTCTTTAAATTTTTTTTAAAATTTTTTTTTCGAATTTTTTTAGTAATTTTTTTTCAATATTTTTTTTGATTTTTTTTATAAATTTTTTTTTGAATTTTTTTAAAAATTTTTTTTAATTTTTTTTTTATTTTTTTTTGAATTTTTTTTTGTAAATTTTTTTAAAATTTTTTCTAAAATTTTTTTTTTGTTTTTTTTTTATTTTTTTAATTTTTTTTTGAAATTTTTTTTTTAAATTTTTTTTTCGAAATTTTATTTTTTTGAAAATTTTTTTTACGAAAATTTTTTTTTGAAATTTTTTTTTTGAATTTTTTTTTTCAATTTTTTTTTGAATTTTTTTTGTAATTTTTTTTAAAATTTTTTTTAAATTGTTTTTTTCGAATTTTTTTTTGTAATTTTTTTTAAATTTTTTTTAAATTTTTTTTTTGATTTTTTTTTTATTTTTTTTTTAATTTTTTTTTAAATTTTTTTTTGAATTTTTTTTAAAAATTTTTTTTGAATCTTTTTTTTTTATTTTTTTCGAATTTTTTTTGTAATTTTTTTTAAATTTTTTTTTTGATTTTTTTTTATAAATTTTTTTTTTGATTTCTTTTTTATAAATTTTTTTTTGATTTTTTTTTTTGAAATTTTTTTTGAAAAATTTTCTCTTTGAATTTTTTTTGATTTTTAAAAATTTTTTTAAGAAAATTTTTTTTGAAATTTTTTTTTTGGAATTTTTTCAATTTTTTTTTTTGAAATTTTTTTTCGATTTTTTTTTTATTTTTTTTAAAAATTTTTTTGAATTTTTTTTTATTTTTTTTTTGAAATTTTTTTTGAATTTTTTTTAAAATTTTTTTTCGATTTTTTATTTTTTTGAAAATTTTTTTACGAAAATTTTTTTTGAAATTTTTTTTTTGAAATTTTTTTTTCAATTTTTTTTGAATTTTTTTTTGTAATTTTTTTTTTAAATTTTTTTTTAAATTGTTTTTTTCGAATTTTTTTTTGTAATTTTTTTTTTATTTTTTTTTTAATTTTTTTTTATTTTTTTTTTGAATTTTTTTTAAAAATTTTTTTTGAATCTTTTTTTTTTTTATTTTTTTTTGAATTTTTTTTGTAATTTTTTTTAAAATTTTTTTAAAATTTTTTTTCGATTTTTTATTTTTTTGAAAATTTTTTTACGAAAATTTTTTTTGAAATTTTTTTTTTGAAATTTTTTTTTCAATTTTTTTTGAATTTTTTTTTGTAATTTTTTTTTTAAATTTTTTTTTAAATTGTTTTTTTCGAATTTTTTTTTGTAATTTTTTTTTATTTTTTTTTGAATTTTTTTTTATTTTTTTTTTGAATTTTTTTTAAAAATTTTTTTTGAATCTTTTTTTTTTGTTTTTTTTTGAATTTTTTTTGTAATTTTTTTTTAAATTTTTTCTAAAAATTGTTTTTGTTTTTTTTTAATTTTTTTAATTTTTTTTTGAAATTTTTTTTTTTAATTTTTTTTCGAAATTATTTTTTTTTGAAAATTTTTTTTTAGAAATTTTTTTTTCGAAATTTTATTTTTTTGAAAATTTTTTATCGAAAATTTTTTTTGAAATTTTTTTTTTGTAATTATTTCAAATTTTTTTTTTGAAATTTTTTTTCGATTTTTTTTTAATTTTTTTTAAAAAATTTTCTGAATTTTTTTTAATTTTGTTTTTGAAATTTTTTTTGAATTTTTTTTTTAATTTTTTTTCGATTTTTTATTTTTTTGAAAATTTTTTTTTGAAAATTTTTTTTAAAATTTTTATTCGAAATTTTTTTTTTTTCGAAAATTTAAAAAAAAAAAAATTTTTTTCGAAATTTTATTTTTTTGAAAATTTTTTTTACGAAAATTTTTTTTGAATTTTTTTTTTTGAAATTTTTTTTTTCGATTTTTTTTTAAATTTTTTTTTTATTTTTTTTACGAATTTTTTTTTTTTTTTTTAATTTTTTTTTTCAATTTTTTTTTTGAAAATTTTTTAAAATTTTTTTATGAAATTTTTTTTTTGTGAATTTTTTTTTAAATTTTTTTTAAAATTTTTTATTCGAATTTTTTTAGTAATTTTTTTTCAATATTTTTTTTGATTTTTTTATAAATTTTTTTTTGAATTTTTTTTTATTTTTTTTTGAATTTTTTTTTGTAAATTTTTTTAAAATTTTTTCTAAAATTTTTTTTTTATTTTTTAAATTTTTTTTTGAAATTTTTTTTTTAAATTTTTTTTTCGAAATTTTATTTTTTTGAAATTTTTTTTTACGAAAATTTTTTTTTGAAATTTTTTTTTTGAATTTTTTTTTTTCAATTTTTTTTTGAATTTTTTTTGTAATTTTTTTTAAAATTTTTTTAAATTGTTTTTTTCGAATTTTTTTTTGTAATTTTTTTTTAAATTTTTTTTAAATTTTTTTTTTGATTTTTTTTTTTTTTTTTTTTTTATTTTTTTTTTTATTTTTTTTTGAATTTTTTTTAAAAATTTTTTTTGAATCTTTTTTTTTTATTTTTTTCGAATTTTTTTTGTAATTTTTTTTAAATTTTTTTTTTGATTTTTTTTATAAATTTTTTTTTGATTTCTTTTTTATAAATTTTTTTTTGATTTTTTTTTTTGAAATTTTTTTTGAAAAATTTTCTCTTTGAATTTTTTTTGATTTTTAAAAATTTTTTTAAGAAAATTTTTTTTGAAATTTTTTTTTTGGAATTTTTTCAATTTTTTTTTTGAAATTTTTTTTCGATTTTTTTTTTATTTTTTTTAAAAATTTTTTTGAATTTTTTTTTATTTTTTTTTTGAAATTTTTTTTGAATTTTTTTTAAAATTTTTTTTCGATTTTTTATTTTTTTGAAAATTTTTTTACGAAAATTTTTTTTGAAATTTTTTTTTTGAAATTTTTTTTTTCAATTTTTTTTGAATTTTTTTTTGTAATTTTTTTTTTTAATTTTTTTTTAAACTGTTTTTTTCGAATTTTTTTTTGTAATTTTTTTTTTATTTTTTTTTGAATTTTTTTTTATTTTTTTTTTGAATTTTTTTTAAAAATTTTTTTTGAATCTTTTATTTTTATTTTTTTTTGAATTTTTTTTGTAATTTTTTTTTTAATTTTTTTAAAATTTTTTTTCGATTTTTTATTTTTTTGAAAATTTTTTTACGAAAATTTTTTTTGAAATTTTTTTTTTGAAATTTTTTTTTCAATTTTTTTTGAATTTTTTTTTGTAATTTTTTTTTTTAATTTTTTTTTAAATTGTTTTTTTCGAATTTTTTTTTGTAATTTTTTTTTATTTTTTTTTGAATTTTTTTTTATTTTTTTTTTGAATTTTTTTTAAAAATTTTTTTTGAATCTTTTTTTTTTATTTTTTTTTGAATTTTTTTTGTAATTTTTTTTTAAATTTTTTCTAAAAATTGTTTTTGTTTTTTTTTTATTTTTTTAATTTTTTTTTGAAATTTTTTTTTTTAATTTTTTTTCGAAATTATTTTTTTTTGAAAATTTTTTTTTAGAAATTTTTTTTTCGAAATTTTATTTTTTTGAAAATTTTTTATCGAAAATTTTTTTTGAAATTTTTTTTTTGGAATTTTTTCAAATTTTTTTTTTGAAATTTTTTTTCGATTTTTTTTTTATTTTTTTTTAAAAAATTTTCTGAATTTTTTTTAATTTTGTTTTTGAAATTTTTTTTGAATTTTTTTTTTAATTTTTTTTCGATTTTTTATTTTTTTGAAAATTTTTTTACGAAAATTTTTTTTGAAATTTTTTTTTTTTGAAATTTTTTTTTTCAATTTTTTTTCAATTTTTTTTGAATTTTTTTTTGTAATTTTTTAAAAAAATTTTTTTAAATTGTTTTTTTCGAATTTTTTTTGGAATTTTTTTTAATTTTTTTTTTGAATTTTTTTTAAAATTTTTTTTTGAATTTTTTTTGAATCTTTTTTTTTATTTTTTTTCAATTTTTTTTTAATTTTTTTTCGAAATTTTTTTTTTTGAAAATTTTTTTTTACGAAAATTTTTTTTGAATTTTTTTTTTGAATTTTTTTTGTAATATTTTTTAAAATTTTCTTTTGTAATTTTTTTCGAAATTTTTTTTGAAATTTTTTTTGAAGTTTTTTTTGAAATTTTTTTATTTTTTAAATTTTTTTTTGAAAATTTTTTTTAAAATTTTTTTTCGAAAATTTTTTTTAAAAAAATTTTTTTTTTAGAAAAATTTTTTTCGGATTTTATTTTTTGAAAATTTTTTTTACGAAAATTTTTTTTGAAATTTTTTTTTCATTTTTTTTGAATTTTTTTTTGTGAATTTTTTTTAAATTTTTTTTTTGATTTTTTTTATAAATTTTTTTTTGAATTTTTTTTTAAAATTTTTTTTTGAATTTTTTTTTAAAATTTTTTTTGAATTTTTTTTTTGAATTTTTTTTTGAATTTTTTTTGTAATATTTTTTAAAATTTCCTTTTGTAATTTTTTTTGAAGTTTTTTTTGAAATTTTTTTAAAATTTTTTTTTAATTTTTTTTTGTTTTTTTTGAAATTTTTTTAATTTTTTTTTGAATTTTTTTTTTTTAATTTTTATCGAAATTTTTTTTTTCTCGAAAATTTAAAAAAAAAAAAATTTTTTTCGAAATTTTATTTTTTTGAAAATTTTTTTTACGAAAATTTTTTTTGAATTTTTTTTTTTTGAATTTTTTTTTAAATTTTTTTTTGAATTTTTTTTAAAAATTTTTTTTGAATCTTTTTTTTTTATTTTTTTTGAATTTTTTTTGTAATTTTTTTAAAAATTTTTCCTAAAATTTTTTTTTTGTTTTTTTTTATTTTTTAAATTTTTTTTTGAAAATTTTTTTTTAATTTTTTTTTCGAAATTTTTTTTTTTTTGAAATTTTTTTTTTAGAAAAATTTTTTTCGAAATTTTATTTTTTTGAAAATTTTTTATACGAAAATTTTTTTTGAAATTTTTTTTTTCATTTTTTTTTGTGAATTTTTTTAAAAATTTTTTTTAAATTTTTTTTTGTTTTTTTTTGAAATTTTTTTATTTTTTTAATTTTTTTCTGAAATTTTTTTTTTTTCGAAAATTTTTTTTAAAAAAAATTTTTTTCGAAATTTTATTTTTTTGTGAAATTTTTTTTTTGTGAATTTTTTAAAAATTTTTTTTTTAAATTTTTTTTTCGAATTTTTTTTTGAATTTTTTTTTTAAATTTTTTTTGAATCTTTTTTTTATTTTTTTTGAATTTTTTTTTGTAAATTTTTTTAAAATTTTTTCTAAATTTTTTTTTTGTTTTTTTAATTTTTTTTTGAAAATTTTTTTTAAAATTTTTTTTCGAAATTTTTATTTATTTTTTTAATTTTTTTTTGAAAATTTTTTTAAAAATTTTTATTCGAAATTTTTTTTTTTCGAAAATTTTTTAAAAAAAAAAATTTTTTCGAAATTTTATTTTTTTGAAAATTTTTTTTACGAAAATTTTTTTTACGAAAAATTTTTTTACGAAAATTTTTTTTTAATTTTTTTTTTTTAAATTTTTTTTTTCGATTTTTTTTTAAATTTTTTTTTTATTTTTTTTTACGAATTTTTTTTTTTTTTTTAATTTTTTTTTTCAATTTTTTAAAATTTTTTTATGAAATTTTTTTTTTGTGAATTTTTTTTAAAATTTTTTTTAAAATTTTTTTTTCGAATTTTTTTTGTAATTTTTTTTAATTTTTTTTTTTGATTTTTTTTATAAATTTTTTTTTGAATTTTTTTTTAAATTTTTTTTAAATCTTTTTTTTTATTTTTTTTTGAATTTTTTTTTGTAAATTTAAAATTTAAATTTAAAATTTTTTCTAAAATTTTTTTTTTGTTTTTTTTTATTTTTTTAATTTTTTTTTGAAAATTTTTTTTAAAAGTTTTTTTTCGAAATTTTATTTTTTTGAAAATTTTTTTTACGAAAATTTTTTTTGAAATTTTTTTTTTGAAATTTTTTTTTTCAATTTTTTTTTTAATTTTTTTTGTAATTTTTTTTAAAATTTTTTTTAATTTTTTTTTTGATTTTTTTTTATTTTTTTTTGAATTTTTTTTTTTAATTTTTTTTTGAATTTTTTTTTTAAATTTTTTTTTAATCTTTTTTTTTTATTTTTATTTATTTTTTTTGTAATTTTTTTAAAAATTTTTTCTAAAATTTTTTTTTTGTTTTTTTTTTTTCATTTTTTTAATTTTTTTTTGAAATTTTTTTTTTAAATTTTTTTTTGAATTTTTTTTTTCAATTTTTTTTGAATTTTTTTGTAATATTTTTTAAAATTTTCTTTTGTAATTTTTTTCGAAATTTTTTTTGAAGTTTTTTTTGAAAATTTTTTTTTGAAAATTTTTTAAAATTTTTTTTAAAATTTTTTTTAAATTTTTTTTTGTTTTTTTTGAAATTTTTTAAATTTTTTTTTGAAAATTTTTTTTAAAATTTTTATTCGAAATTTTTTTTTTTTCGAAAATTTTAAAAAAAAAAAATTTTTTTCGAAATTTTATTTTTTTGAAAATTTTTTTACGAAATTTTTTTTGAATTTTTTTTTTTTGAAATTTTTTTTTTCGATTTTTTTTTAAATTTTTTTTTTATTTTTTTTTACGAATTTTTTTTTTTTTTTTTTAATTTTTTTTTTCAATTTTTTTTGAATTTTTTTTGTAATATTTTTTAAAATTTTCTTTTGTAATTTTTTTCGAAATTTTTTTTGAAGTTTTTTTTGAAGTTTTTTTTGAAAATTTTTTTTTGAAATTTTTTTAAAATTTTTTTTTTAATTTTTTTTAAATTTTTTTTTGTTTTTTTTGAAATTTTTTAAATTTTTTTTTGAAAATTTTTTTTAAAATTTTTATTCGAAATTTTTTTTTTTTTCGAAAATTTAAAAAAAAAAAAATTTTTTTCGAAATTTTATTTTTTTGAAAATTTTTTTTACGAAAATTTTTTTTGAATTTTTTTTTTTTGAAATTTTTTTTTTCGATTTTTTTTTAAATTTTTTTTTTATTTTTTTTACGATTTTTTTTTTTTTTTTTTAATTTTTTTTTTCAATTTTTTTTTTGAAAATTTTTTAAAATTTTTTTATGAAATTTTTTTTTTGTGAATTTTTTTTAAATTTTTTTTTAAAATTTTTTTTTCGAATTTTTTTAGTAATTTTTTTTCAATATTTTTTTTGATTTTTTTTATAAATTTTTTTTTGAATTTTTTTTAAAATTTTTTTTAATCTTTTTTTTATTTTTTTTTGAATTTTTTTTTGTAAATTTTTTTAAAATTTTTTCTAAAATTTTTTTTTTGTTTTTTTTTTATTTTTTTAATTTTTTTTTGAAATTTTTTTTTTTAATTTTTTTTTCGAAATTTTATTTTTTTGAAAATTTTTTTTACGAAAATTTTTTTTTGAAATTTTTTTTTTGAATTTTTTTTTTTCAATTTTTTTTTGAATTTTTTTTGTAATTTTTTTTAAAATTTTTTTTAAATTGTCTTTTTCGAATTTTTTTTTGTAATTTTTTTTAAATTTTTTTTTAATTTTTTTTTTGATTTTTTTTTTATTTTTTTTTTAATTTTTTTTTTTATTTTTTTTTGAATTTTTTTTAAAAATTTTTTTTGAATCTTTTTTTTTTATTTTTTTCGAATTTTTTTTGTAATTTTTTTTAAATTTTTTTTTGATTTTTTTTTATAAATTTTTTTTTTGATTTCTTTTTTATAAATTTTTTTTTGATTTTTTTTTTTGAAATTTTTTTTGAAAAATTTTCTCTTTGAATTTTTTTTGATTTTTAAAAATTTTTTTAAGAAAATTTTTTTTGAAATTTTTTTTTTGGAATTTTTTCAATTTTTTTTTTTGAAATTTTTTTTCGATTTTTTTTTTATTTTTTTTAAAAATTTTTTTGAATTTTTTTTTATTTTTTTTTTGAAATTTTTTTTGAATTTTTTTTAAAATTTTTTTTCGATTTTTTATTTTTTTGAAAATTTTTTTACGAAAATTTTTTTTGAAATTTTTTTTTTGAAATTTTTTTTTCAATTTTTTTTGAATTTTTTTTTGTAATTTTTTTTTTAATTTTTTTTTAAATTGTTTTTTTCGAATTTTTTTTTGTAATTTTTTTTTTATTTTTTTTTTAATTTTTTTTTATTTTTTTTTTGAATTTTTTTTAAAAATTTTTTTTGAATCTTTTTTTTTTATTTTTTTTTGAATTTTTTTTGTAATTTTTTTTTAAATTTTTTTAAAATTTTTTTTCGATTTTTTATTTTTTTGAAAATTTTTTTACGAAAATTTTTTTTGAAATTTTTTTTTTGAAATTTTTTTTTCAATTTTTTTTGAATTTTTTTTTGTAATTTTTTTTTAAATTATTTTTTAAATTGTTTTTTTCGAATTTTTTTTTGTAATTTTTTTTTATTTTTTTTTGAATTTTTTTTTATTTTTTTTTTGAATTTTTTTTTAAAATTTTGTTCGAATCTTTTTTTTTTATTTTTTTTTGAATTTTTTTTGTAATTTTTTTTTAAATTTTTTCTAAAAATTGTTTTTGTTTTTTTTTTATTTTTTTAATTTTTTTTTGAAATTTTTTTTTTAAATTTTTTTTCGAAATTATTTTTTTTTGAAAATTTTTTTTTAGAAATTTTTTTTTCGAAATTTTATTTTTTTGAAAATTTTTTATCGAAAATTTTTTTTGAAATTTTTTTTTTGGAATTTTTTCAAATTTTTTTTTTGAAATTTTTTTTCGATTTTTTTTTTATTTTTTTTTAAAAAATTTTCTGAATTTTTTTTAATTTTGTTTTTGAAATTTTTTTTGAATTTTTTTTTAAATTTTTTTTCAATATTTTTTTTGATTTTTTTTATAAATTTTTTTTTGAATTTTTTTTTAAATTTTTTTTAATCTTTTTTTTTATTTTTTTTTGAATTTTTTTTTGTAAATTTTTTTAAAATTTTTTCTAAAATTTTTTTTTTATTTTTTAAATTTTTTTTTGAAATTTTTTTTTTAAATTTTTTTTTCGAAATTTTATTTTTTTGAAAATTTTTTTACGAAAATTTTTTTTTGAAATTTTTTTTTTGAATTTTTTTTTTTCAATTTTTTTTTTTCAATTTTTTTTGTAATTTTTTTTAAATTTTTTTTTAAATTGTTTTTTTCGAATTTTTTTTTGTAATTTTTTTAAAAATTTTTTTAAATTTTTTTTTGATTTTTTTTTTTATTTTTTTTTTAATTTTTTTTTTATTTTTTTTTGAATTTTTTTTAAAAATTTTTTTTGAATCTTTTTTTTTTATTTTTTTCGAATTTTTTTTGTAATTTTTTTTAAATTTTTTTTTTTGTTTTTTTTTTAAAATTTTTTTTTTGATTTCTTTTTTATAAATTTTTTTTTGATTTTTTTTTTGAAATTTTTTTTGAAAAATTTTCTCTTTGAATTTTTTTTGATTTTTAAAAATTTTTTTAAGAAAATTTTTTTTGAAATTTTTTTTTTTGGAATTTTTTCAATTTTTTTTTTTGAAATTTTTTTTCGATTTTTTTTTTATTTTTTTTAAAAAATTTTTTGAATTTTTTTTTATTTTTTTTTTGAAATTTTTTTTGAATTTTTTTTAAAATTTTTTTTCGATTTTTTGTTTTTTTGAAAATTTTTTTACGAAAATTTTTTTTGAAATTTTTTTTTGAAATTTTTTTTTCAATTTTTTTTGAATTTTTTTTTGTAATTTTTTTTTTAATTTTTTTTTAAATTGTTTTTTTCGAATTTTTTTTTGTAATTTTTTTTTTATTTTTTTTTGAATTTTTTTTTATTTTTTTTTTGAATTTTTTTTAAAAATTTTTTTTGAATCTTTTTTTTTTATTTTTTTTTGAATTTTTTTTGTAATTTTTTTTTTAATTTTTTTAAAATTTTTTTTCGATTTTTTATTTTTTTGAAAATTTTTTTACGAAAATTTTTTTTGAAATTTTTTTTTTGAAATTTTTTTTTCAATTTTTTTTGAATTTTTTTTTGTAATTTTTTTTTTTATTTTTTTTTAAATTGTTTTTTTCGAATTTTTTTTTGTAATTTTTTTTTATTTTTTTTTGAATTTTTTTTTATTTTTTTTTTGAATTTTTTTTAAAAATTTTTTTTGAATCTTTTTTTTTTATTTTTTTTTTGAATTTTTTTTGTAATTTTTTTTTAAATTTTTTCTAAAAATTGTTTTTGTTTTTTTTTTATTTTTTTTATTTTTTTTTGAAATTTTTTTTTTTTTTTTTTTCGAAATTATTTTTTTTTGAAAATTTTTTTTTAGAATTTTTTTTTTCGAAATTTTATTTTTTTGAAAATTTTTTATCGAAAATTTTTTTTGAAATTTTTTTTTTGGAATTTTTTCAAATTTTTTTTTTGAAATTTTTTTTCGATTTTTTTTTTATTTTTTTTAAAAAAATTTTCTGAATTTTTTTTAATTTTGTTTTTGAAATTTTTTTTGAATTTTTTTTTAAATTTTTTTTCGATTTTTTATTTTTTTGAAAATTTTTTTACGAAAATTTTTTTTGAAATTTTTTTTTTTTGAAATTTTTTTTTTCAATTTTTTTTCAATTTTTTTTGAATTTTTTTTTGTAATTTTTTAAAAAAATTTTTTTAAATTGTTTTTTTCGAATTTTTTTTGGAATTTTTTTTAATTTTTTTTTTGAATTTTTTTTAAAATTTTTTTTTGAATTTTTTTTGAATCTTTTTTTTTATTTTTTTTCAATTTTTTTTTCAATTTTTTTTTAATTTTTTTTCGAAATTTTTTTTTTTGAAATTTTTTTTTTACGAAAATTTTTTTTGAATTTTTTTTTTGAATTTTTTTTGTAATATTTTTTAAAATTTTCTTTTGTAATTTTTTTCGAAATTTTTTTTGAAATTTTTTTTGAAGTTTTTTTTGAAAATTTTTTATTTTTTAAATTTTTTTTTGAAAATTTTTTTTAAAATTTTTTTTCGAAAATTTTTTAAAAAAAAAATTTTTTTTTAGAAAAATTTTTTTCGAATTTTATTTTTTGAAAATTTTTTTTACGAAAATTTTTTTTGAAATTTTTTTTTTCATTTTTTTTGAATTTTTTTTTGTGAATTTTTTTTAAATTTTTTTTTTGATTTTTTTTGTAATATTTTTTAAAATTTCCTTTTGTAATTTTTTTCGAAATTTTTTTTGAAGTTTTTTTTGAAATTTTTTTAAAATTTTTTTTTAATTTTTTTTTGTTTTTTTTGAAATTTTTTTAATTTTTTTTTGAAATTTTTTTTTTAAATTTTTATCGAAATTTTTTTTTTCTCGAAAATTTAAAAAAAAAAAAATTTTTTTCGAAATTTTATTTTTTTGAAAATTTTTTTTACGAAAATTTTTTTTGAATTTTTTTTTTTTAATTTTTTTTTAAATTTTTTTTTGAATTTTTTTTAAAAATTTTTTTTGAATCTTTTTTTTTATTTTTTTTGAATTTTTTTTTGTAATTTTTTTTTTAATTTTTTCTAAAATTTTTTTTTTGTTTTTTTTTTATTTTTTTTATTTTTTTTTGAAATTTTTTTTTTAATTTTTTTTCGAAATTTTTTTTTTTGAAAATTTTTTTTTAGAAAAATTTTTTTCGAAATTTAATTTTTTTTACGAAAATTTTTTTTGAAATTTTTTTTTTCATTTTTTTGGATTTTTTTTTGTGAATTTTTTTAAAAATTTTTTTTTAAATTTTTTTTTCAATTTTTTTTTTGAAAATTTTTTTTTGAATTTTTTTTTTTGAAATTTTTTTTGAAAAATTTTCTCTTTGAATTTTTTTTGATTTTTAAAAATTTTTTTTCAAAATTTTTTTACGAAAATTTTTTTTTGAAATTTTTTTTTTGGAATTTTTTTTAAATTTTTTTTTGAATTTTTTTTTAAAATTTTTTTTCGAAATTTTTTTTTTGAAAATTTTTTTTTACGAAAATTTTTTTTGAAATTTTTTTTTCAATCTTTTTTGAAGTTTTTTTGAAAATTTTTTTTTGAAATTTTTTTTTTGAAATTTTTTTTTGTAATTTTTTTTAAAATTTTTTTTAAATTGTTTTTTTCGAATTTTTTTTTGTAATTTTTTTTATTTTTTTTTTGATTTTTTTTATAATTTTTTTTTGAATTTTTTTTTTTAATTTTTTTTTGAATTTTTTTGAAAATTTTTTTTGAATTTTTTTTTTCAATTTTTTTTTGATTTTTTTTATAATATTTTTTAAAATTTTCTTTTGTAATTTTTTTCGAAATTTTTTTTGAAGTTTTTTTTGAAGTTTTTTTTGAAAATTTTTTTTTGAAATTTTTTTAAAATTTTTTTTTTAATTTTTTTTAAATTTTTTTTTTTTTTTTTTGAAATTTTTTTAATTTTTTTTTGAAATTTTTTTTTTAAATTTTTATTCGAATTTTTTTTTTCGAAAATTTTTTAAAAAAAAAATTTTTTTCGAAATTTTATTTTTTTGAAAATTTTTTTTACGAAAATTTTTTTTTGAATTTTTTTTTTTGAAATTTTTTTTTTCGATTTTTTTTTTATTTTTTTTTTATTTTTTTTACGAATTTTTTTTTTTTAATTTTTTTTTTCAATTTTTTTTTTTGAAAATTTTTTAAAATTTTTTTATGAAATTTTTTTTTTGTGAATTTTTTTTAAATTTTTTTTTTAAATTTTTTTTTCGAATTTTTTTAGTAATTTTTTTTCAATATTTTTTTTGATTTTTTTTATAAATTTTTTTTTGAATTTTTTTTAAAATTTTTTTTTAATCTTTTCTTTTATTTTTTTTTGTAAATTTTTTTAAAATTTTTTCTAAAATTTTTTTTTTGTTTTTTTTTTATTTTTTTAATTTTTTTTTGAAAATTTTTTTTTAAATTTTTTTTTCGAAATTTTATTTTTTTGAAAATTTTTTTTACGAAAATTTTTTTTTGAAATTTTTTTTTTTTAAATTTTTTTTTTCAATTTTTTTTTGAATTTTTTTTGTAATTTTTTTAAAAATTTTTTTGAATTGTTTTTTTCGAATTTTTTTTTGTAATTTTTTTTTAATTTTTTTTTTGATTTTTTTTTTATTTTTTTTTTATTTATTTTTTTATTTTTTTTTGAATTTTTTTAAAAAAATTTTTTTGAATCTTTTTTTTTTATTTTTTTTGAATTTTTTTTGTAATTTTTTTTTAAAATTTTTTCTAAAATTTTTTTTTTGTTTTTTTTTATTTTTTAAATTTTTTTTTGAAAATTTTTTTTTAATTTTTTTTCGAAATTTTTTTTTTTTGAAATTTTTTTTTTAGAAAATTTTTTTTCGAAATTTTATTTTTTTGAAAATTTTTTATACGAAAATTTTTTTTGAAATTTTTTTTTTCATTTTTTTTTGTGAATTTTTTTTAAAAATTTTTTTTCAATTTTTTTTAAATTTTTTTTTGTTTTTTTTTGAAATTTTTTTATTTTTTTAATTTTTTTCTGAAATTTTTTTTTAAAATTTTTATTCGAAATTTTTTTTTTTCGAAAATTTTTTTTAAAAAAAATGTTTTTCGAAATTTTATTTTTTTGTGAATTTTTTTTTAAATTTTTTTCTAAATTTTTTTTTTGTTTTTTTTTTATTTTTTTAATTTTTTTTTGAAAATTTTTTTTAAAATTTTTATTCGAAATTTTTTTTTTTTCGAAAATTTTTTTTTAAAAAAATTTTTTTCGAAATTTTATTTTTTTGAAAATTTTTTTTAAGAAAATTTTTTTTTAATTTTTTTTTTTGAAATTTTTTTTTTCGATTTTTTTTTAAATTTTTTTTTTATTTTTTTTTACGAATTTTTTTTTTTTTAATTTTTTTTTCAATTTTTTTTTGAAAATTTTTTAAAATTTTTAATGAAATTTTTTTTTTGTGAATTTTTTTTAAAATTTTTTTTTCGAATTTTTTTTGTAATTTTTTAAAAATTTTTTTTTTGATTTTTTTTATAAATTTTCTTTTGAATTTTTTTTAAAATTTTTTTTTAATCTTTTTTTTTATTTTTTTTTGAATTTTTTTTTGTAAATTTTTTTAAAATTTTTTCTAAAATTTTTTTTTTAAGTTTTTTTTCGAAATTTTATTTTTTTGAAAATTTTTTTTACGAAAATTTTTTTTGAAATTTTTTTTTTTGAAATTTTTTTTTTCAATTTTTTTTTTAATTTTTTTTGTAATTTTTTTTAAAATTTTTTTTAATTTTTTTTTTGATTTTTTTTTTATTTTTTTTTATTTATTTTTTTATTTTTTTTTTAATTTTTTTTAAAAATTTTTTTTGAATCTTTTTTTTTTATTTTTTTTGAATTTTTTTTGTAATTTTTTTTTTAAATTTTTTCTAAAATTTTTTTTTTGTTTTTTTTTATTTTTTAAATTTTTTCTTGAAAATTTTTTTTTAATTTTTTTTCGAAATTTTTTTTTTTTGAAATTTTTTTTTTAGAAAATTTTTTTTCGAAATTTTATTTTTTTGAAAATTTTTTATACGAAAATTTTTTTTGAAATTTTTTTTTTCATTTTTTTTTGTGAATTTTTTTTAAAAATTTTTTTTCAATTTTTTTTAAATTTTTTTTTGTTTTTTTTTGAAATTTTTTTATTTTTTTAATTTTTTTCTGAAATTTTTTTTTTAAATTTTTATTCGAAATTTTTTTTTTTCGAAAATTTTTTTTAAAAAAATTTTTTTTCGAAATTTTATTTTTTTGTGAATTTTTTTTTAATTTTTTTTTTAAATTTTTTTTTTGAATTTTTCTTGAATTTTTTTTTTAAATTTTTTTTGAATCTTTTTTTTATTTTTTTTGAATTTTTTTTTGTAAATTTTTTTAAAATTTTTTCTAAATTTTTTTTTTGTTTTTTTTTTATTTTTTTAATTTTTTTTTGAAAATTTTTTTTTAAATTTTTATTCGAAATTTTTTTTTTTTCGAAAATTTTTTTTTAAAAAAATTTTTTTCGAAATTTTATTTTTTTGAAAATTTTTTTTACGAAAATTTTTTTTTAATTTTTTTTTTTGAAATTTTTTTTTTCGATTTTTTTTTAAATTTTTTTTTTATTTTTTTTTACGAATTTTTTTTTTTTTTAATTTTTTTTTTCAATTTTTTTTTGAAAATTTTTTAAAATTTTTAATGAAATTTTTTTTTGTGAATTTTTTTTAAAATTTTTTTTTCGAATTTTTTTTGTAATTTTTTTAAAATTTTTTTTTTGATTTTTTTTATAAATTTTCTTTTGAATTTTTTTTAAAATTTTTTTTTAATCTTTTTTTTTTATTTTTTTTTGAATTTTTTTTTGTAAATTTTTTTAAAATTTTTTCTTAAATTTTTTTTTAAAGTTTTTTTTCGAAATTTTATTTTTTTGAAAATTTTTTTTACGAAAATTTTTTTTGAAATTTTTTTTTTTGAAATTTTTTTTTTTCAATTTTTTTTTAAATTTTTTTTGTAATTTTTTTTTAAATTTTTTTAAATTTTTTTTTTGATTTTTTTTTTATTTTTTTTTGAATTTTTTTTTTTTAATTTTTTTTAAAATTTTTTTTTAAAATTTTTTTTGAATCTTTTTTTTTTATTTTTTTTGAATTTTTTTTGTAATTTTTTTTTAAATTTTTTCTAAAATTTTTTTTTTGTTTTTTTTTATTTTTTAAATTTTTTTTTGAAAATTTTTTTAAAATTTTTTTTCGAAATTTTTTTTTTTGAAAATTTTTTTTAGAAAAATTTTTTTCGAAATTTTATTTTTTTGAAAATTTTTTATACGAAAATTTTCTTTTGTAATTTTTTTCGAAATTTTTTTTGAAATTTTTTTTGAAGTTTTTTTTGAAAATTTTTTATTTTTTAAATTTTTTTTTGAAAATTTTTTTTAAAATTTTTTTTCGAAAATTTTTTTTAAAAAAAATTTTTTTTTAGAAAAATTTTTTTCGAATTTTATTTTTTGAAAATTTTTTTTACGAAAATTTTTTTTGAAATTTTTTTTTTCATTTTTTTTGAATTTTTTTTTGTGAATTTTTTTTAAATTTTTTTTTTGATTTTTTTTGTAATATTTTTTAAAATTTCCTTTTGTAATTTTTTTCGAAATTTTTTTTGAAGTTTTTTTTGAAATTTTTTTAAAATTTTTTTTAAATTTTTTTTTGTTTTTTTTGAAATTTTTTTAATTTTTTTTTGAAATTTTTTTTTTAAATTTTTATCGAAATTTTTTTTTTCTCGAAAATTAAAAAAAAAAAAAATTTTTTTCGAAATTTTATTTTTTTGAAAATTTTTTTTACGAAAATTTTTTTTGAATTTTTTTTTTTTGAATTTTTTTTTAAATTTTTTTTTGAATTTTTTTTAAAAATTTTTTTTGAATCTTTTTTTTTTATTTTTTTTGAATTTTTTTTGTAATTTTTTTTTTAATTTTTTCTAAAATTTTTTTTTGTTTTTTTTTTATTTTTTTTAATTTTTTTTTGAAATTTTTTTTTTAATTTTTTTTCGAAATTTTTTTTTTTGAAAATTTTTTTTTAGAAAATTTTTTTTCGAAATTTAATTTTTTTTACGAAAATTTTTTTTGAAATTTTTTTTTTCATTTTTTTGAATTTTTTTTTGTGAATTTTTTTAAAAATTTTTTTTTAAATTTTTTTTTCAATTTTTTTTTTGAAAATTTTTTTTTGAATTTTTTTTTTTGAAATTTTTTTTGAAAAATTTTCTCTTTGAATTTTTTTTGATTTTTAAAAATTTTTTTTCAAAATTTTTTTACGAAAATTTTTTTTTGAAATTTTTTTTTTGGAATTTTTTTTAAATTTTTTTTTGAATTTTTTTTTAAAATTTTTTTTCGAAATTTTTTTTTTGAAAATTTTTTTTCAATCTTTTTTGAAGTTTTTTTGAAAATTTTTTTTTGAAATTTTTTTTTTGAAATTTTTTTTTGTAATTTTTTTTAAAATTTTTTTTAAATTGTTTTTTTCGAATTTTTTTTTGTAATTTTTTTTATTTTTTTTTTGATTTTTTTTATAATTTTTTTTTGAATTTTTTTTTTAAATTTTTTTTTGAATTTTTTTTGAAAATTTTTTTTGAATTTTTTTTTTCAATTTTTTTTTGATTTTTTTTTGTAATATTTTTTAAAATTTTCTTTTGTAATTTTTTTCGAAATTTTTTTTGAAGTTTTTTTTGAAGTTTTTTTTGAAAATTTTTTTTTGAAATTTTTTTAAAATTTTTTTTTTAATTTTTTTTAAATTTTTTTTTTTTTTTTTTTGAAATTTTTTTTATTTTTTTTTGAAATTTTTTTTTTTTAATTTTTATTCGAATTTTTTTTTTCGAAAATTTTTTTAAAAAAAAATTTTTTTCGAAATTTTATTTTTTTGAAAATTTTTTTTACGAAAATTTTTTTTTGAATTTTTTTTTTTGAAATTTTTTTTTTCGATTTTTTTTTTATTTTTTTTTATTTTTTTTACGAATTTTTTTTTTTTTAATTTTTTTTTTCAATTTTTTTTTTTGAAAATTTTTTAAAATTTTTTTATGAAATTTTTTTTTTGTGAATTTTTTTTAAATTTTTTTTTTAAATTTTTTTTTCGATTTTTTTTAGTAATTTTTTTTCAATATTTTTTTTGATTTTTTTTATAAATTTTTTTTTGAATTTTTTTTAAAATTTTTTTTTAATCTTTTCTTTTATTTTTTTTTGAATTTTTTTTTGTAAATTTTTTTAAAATTTTTTCTAAAATTTTTTTTTTGTTTTTTTTTTATTTTTTTAATTTTTTTTTGAAAATTTTTTTAAATTTTTTTTTCGAAATTTTATTTTTTTGAAAATTTTTTTTACGAAAATTTTTTTTTGAAATTTTTTTTTTTTTAATTTTTTTTTTCAATTTTTTTTTGAATTTTTTTTGTAATTTTTTTAAAAATTTTTTTGAATTGTTTTTTTCGAATTTTTTTTTGTAATTTTTTTTTAATTTTTTTTTTGATTTTTTTTTTATTTTTTTTTTATTTTTTTTTTTATTTTTTTTTGATTTTTTTTTAAAAATTTTTTTTGAATCTTTTTTTTTTATTTTTTTTGAATTTTTTTTGTAATTTTTTTTTAAAATTTTTTCTAAAATTTTTTTTTTGTTTTTTTTTATTTTTTAAATTTTTTTTTGAAAATTTTTTTTTAATTTTTTTTCGAAATTTTTTTTTTTTGAAATTTTTTTTTTAGAAAATTTTTTTTCGAAATTTTATTTTTTTGAAAATTTTTTATAGGAAAATTTTTTTTGAAATTTTTTTTTTCATTTTTTTTTGTGAATTTTTTTTAAAAATTTTTTTTCAATTTTTTTTAAATTTTTTTTTTGAAATTTTTTTATTTTTTTAATTTTTTTCTGAAATTTTTTTTTAAAATTTTTATTCGAAATTTTTTTTTTTCGAAAATTTTTTTTAAAAAAAATGTTTTTCGAAATTTTATTTTTTTGTGAATTTTTTTTTAAATTTTTTTTTAAATTTTTTTTTTGAATTTTTTTTGAATTTTTTTTTAAAATTTTTTTTGAATTTTTTTTTTATTTTTTTTGAGTTTTTTTTTGTAAATTTTTTTAAAATTTTTTCTAAATTTTTTTTTTTGTTTTTTTTTTTATTTTTTTAATTTTTTTTTGAAAATTTTTTTTTAAATTTTTATTCGAAATTTTTTTTTTTTCGAAAATTTTTTTTTAAAAAAATTTTTTTCGAAATTTTATTTTTTTGAAAATTTTTTTTACGAAAATTTTTTTTTAATTTTTTTTTTGAAATTTTTTTTTTCGATTTTTTTTTAAATTTTTTTTTTATTTTTTTTTACGAATTTTTTTTTTTTTAATTTTTTTTTTCAATTTTTTTTTGAAAATTTTTTAAAATTTTTAATGAAATTTTTTTTTTGTGAATTTTTTTTAAAATTTTTTTTTCGAATTTTTTTTGTAATTATTTAAAAATTTTTTTTTTGATTTTTTTTATAAATTTTCTTTTGAATTTTTTTTAAAATTTTTTTTTAATCTTTTTTTTTATTTTTTTTTGAATTTTTTTTTGTAAATTTTTTTAAAATTTTTTCTAAAATTTTTTTTTAAAGTTTTTTTTCGAAATTTTATTTTTTTGAAAATTTTTTTTACGAAAATTTTTTTTGAAATTTTTTTTTTTGAAATTTTTTTTTTCAATTTTTTTTTTAATTTTTTTTGTAATTTTTTTTAAAATTTTTTTTAATTTTTTTTTGATTTTTTTTTTATTTTTTTTTTATTTATTTTTTTATTTTTTTTTTAATTTTTCTTAAAAATTTTTTTTGAATCTTTTTTTTTTATTTTTTTTGAATTTTTTTTGTAATTTTTTTTTTAAATTTTTTCTAAAATTTTTTTTTTGTTTTTTTTTATTTTTTAAATTTTTTCTTGAAAATTTTTTTTAAATTTTTTTTCGAAATTTTTTTTTTTTGAAATTTTTTTTTTAGAAAATTTTTTTTCGAAATTTTATTTTTTTGAAAATTTTTTATACGAAAATTTTTTTTGAAATTTTTTTTTTCATTTTTTTTTGTGAATTTTTTTTAAAAATTTTTTTTCAATTTTTTTAAAATTTTTTTTTGTTTTTTTTTGAAATTTTTTTATTTTTTTAATTTTTTTCTGAAATTTTTTTTTTAAATTTTTATTCGAAATTTTTTTTTTTCGAAAATTTTTTTTAAAAAAAATTTTTTTCGAAATTTTATTTTTTTGTGAATTTTTTTTTAAATTTTTTTTTAAATTTTTTTTTTGAATTTTTTTTGAATTTTTTTTTAAAATTTTTTTTGAATCTTTTTTTTATTTTTTTTGAATTTTTTTTTGTAAATTTTTTTAAAATTTTTTCTAAATTTTTTTTTGTTTTTTTTTTATTTTTTAAATTTTTTTTTGAAAATTTTTTTTAAAATTTTTATTCGAAATTTTTTTTTTTTCGAAAATTTTTTTTTAAAAAAATTTTTTTCGAAATTTTATTTTTTTGAAAATTTTTTTTACGAAAATTTTTTTTTAATTTTTTTTTTTGAAATTTTTTTTTTCGATTTTTTTTTAAATTTTTTTTTTATTTTTTTTTACGAATTTTTTTTTTTTTTAATTTTTTTTTTCAATTTTTTTTTGAAAATTTTTTAAAATTTTTAATGAAATTTTTTTTTTGTGAATTTTTTTTAAAATTTTTTTTTCGAATTTTTTTTGTAATTTTTTTAAAATTTTTTTTTTGATTTTTTTTATAAATTTTCTTTTGAATTTTTTTTAAAATTTTTTTTTAATCTTTTTTTTTATTTTTTTTTGAATTTTTTTTTGTAAATTTTTTTAAAATTTTTTCTTAAATTTTTTTTTAAAGTTTTTTTTCGAAATTTTATTTTTTTGAAAATTTTTTTTACGAAAATTTTTTTTGAAATTTTTTTTTTTGAAATTTTTTTTTTCAATTTTTTTTTAAATTTTTTTTGTAATTTTTTTTAAAATTTTTTTAAATTTTTTTTTTGATTTTTTTTTTTATTTTTTTTTGAATTTTTTTTTTTTTAATTTTTTTTTAAATTTTTTTTTAAAATTTTTTTTGAATCTTTTTTTTTTATTTTTTTTGAATTTTTTTTGTAATTTTTTTTTAAATTTTTTCTAAAATTTTTTTTTTGTTTTTTTTTATTTTTTAAATTTTTTTTTGAAAATTTTTTTAAAATTTTTTTTCGAAATTTTTTTTTTTGAAAATTTTTTTTAGAAAAATTTTTTTCGAAATTTTATTTTTTTGAAAATTTTTTATACGAAAATTTTTTTTGAAATTTTTTTTTTCATTTTTTTTTGTGAATTTTTTTTTAAATTTTTTTTTCAATTTTTTTTTTGAAAATTTTTTTTTTGAATTTTTTTTTTTGAAATTTTTTTAATTTTTTTTTGATTTTTTTTTATTTTTCTTTGAATTTTTTTTTTAAATTTTTTTTTGAATTTTTTTTAAAAATTTTTTTTGAATCTTTTTTTTTTATTTTTTTTGAATTTTTTTTGTAATTTTTTTTTAAATTTTTTCTAAAATTTTTTTTTGTTTTTTTTTATTTTTTAAATTTTTTTTTAATTTTTTTTTGAAAATTTTTTTTTAATTTTTTTTCGAAATTTTTTTTTTTTGAAAATTTTTTTTTAGAAATTTTTTTTTCGAAATTTTATTTTTTTGAAAATTTTTTTTACGAAAATTTTTTTTGAATTTTTTTTTTTGAAATTTTTTTTTTCGATTTTTTTTTAAATTTTTTTTTTATTTTTTTTTACGAATTTTTTTTTTTTAAATTTTTTTTTTCAATTTTTTTTTGAATTTTTTTTAAAATTTTTTTTTAATCTTTTCTTTTATTTTTTTTTGAATTTTTTTTTGTAAATTTTTTTAAAATTTTTTCTAAAATTTTTTTTTTGTTTTTTTTTTATTTTTTTAATTTTTTTTTGAAAATTTTTTTAAATTTTTTTTTCGAAATTTTATTTTTTTGAAAATTTTTTTTACGAAAATTTTTTTTTGAAATTTTTTTTTTTTTAATTTTTTTTTTCAATTTTTTTTTGAATTTTTTTTGTAATTTTTTTAAAAATTTTTTTGAATTGTTTTTTTCGAATTTTTTTTTGTAATTTTTTTTTAATTTTTTTTTTGATTTTTTTTTTATTTTTTTTTTATTTTTTTTTTTATTTTTTTTTGATTTTTTTTTAAAAATTTTTTTTGAATCTTTTTTTTTTATTTTTTTTGAATTTTTTTTGTAATTTTTTTTTAAAATTTTTTCTAAAATTTTTTTTTTGTTTTTTTTTATTTTTTAAATTTTTTTTTGAAAATTTTTTTTTAATTTTTTTTCGAAATTTTTTTTTTTTGAAATTTTTTTTTTAGAAAATTTTTTTTCGAAATTTTATTTTTTTGAAAATTTTTTATAGGAAAATTTTTTTTGAAATTTTTTTTTTCATTTTTTTTTGTGAATTTTTTTTAAAAATTTTTTTTCAATTTTTTTTTAATTTTTTTTTTGAAATTTTTTTATTTTTTTAATTTTTTTCTGAAATTTTTTTTTAAAATTTTTATTCGAAATTTTTTTTTTTCGAAAATTTTTTTTAAAAAAAATGTTTTTCGAAATTTTATTTTTTTGTGAATTTTTTTTTAAATTTTTTTTTAAATTTTTTTTTTGAATTTTTTTTGAATTTTTTTTTAAAATTTTTTTTGAATTTTTTTTTTATTTTTTTTGAGTTTTTTTTTGTAAATTTTTTTAAAATTTTTTCTAAATTTTTTTTTTTGTTTTTTTTTTTATTTTTTTAATTTTTTTTTGAAAATTTTTTTTTAAATTTTTATTCGAAATTTTTTTTTTTTCGAAAATTTTTTTTTAAAAAAATTTTTTTCGAAATTTTATTTTTTTGAAAATTTTTTTTACGAAAATTTTTTTTTAATTTTTTTTTTGAAATTTTTTTTTTCGATTTTTTTTTAAATTTTTTTTTTATTTTTTTTTACGAATTTTTTTTTTTTTAATTTTTTTTTTCAATTTTTTTTTGAAAATTTTTTAAAATTTTTAATGAAATTTTTTTTTTGTGAATTTTTTTTAAAATTTTTTTTTCGAATTTTTTTTGTAATTATTTAAAAATTTTTTTTTTGATTTTTTTTATAAATTTTCTTTTGAATTTTTTTTAAAATTTTTTTTTAATCTTTTTTTTTATTTTTTTTTGAATTTTTTTTTGTAAATTTTTTTAAAATTTTTTCTAAAATTTTTTTTTAAAGTTTTTTTTCGAAATTTTATTTTTTTGAAAATTTTTTTTACGAAAATTTTTTTTGAAATTTTTTTTTTTGAAATTTTTTTTTTCAATTTTTTTTTAAATTTTTTTTGTAATTTTTTTTAAAATTTTTTTTAATTTTTTTTTGATTTTTTTTTTATTTTTTTTTTATTTATTTTTTTATTTTTTTTTTAATTTTTCTTAAAAATTTTTTTTGAATCTTTTTTTTTTATTTTTTTTGAATTTTTTTTGTAATTTTTTTTTTAAATTTTTTCTAAAATTTTTTTTTTGTTTTTTTTTATTTTTTAAATTTTTTCTTGAAAATTTTTTTTAAATTTTTTTTCGAAATTTTTTTTTTTTGAAATTTTTTTTTTAGAAAATTTTTTTTCGAAATTTTATTTTTTTGAAAATTTTTTATACGAAAATTTTTTTTGAAATTTTTTTTTTCATTTTTTTTTGTGAATTTTTTTTAAAAATTTTTTTTCAATTTTTTTAAAATTTTTTTTTGTTTTTTTTTGAAATTTTTTTATTTTTTTAATTTTTTTCTGAAATTTTTTTTTTAAATTTTTATTCGAAATTTTTTTTTTTCGAAAATTTTTTTTAAAAAAAATTTTTTTCGAAATTTTATTTTTTTGTGAATTTTTTTTTAAATTTTTTTTTAAATTTTTTTTTTGAATTTTTTTTGAATTTTTTTTTAAAATTTTTTTTGAATCTTTTTTTTATTTTTTTTGAATTTTTTTTTGTAAATTTTTTTAAAATTTTTTCTAAATTTTTTTTTGTTTTTTTTTTATTTTTTAAATTTTTTTTTGAAAATTTTTTTTAAAATTTTTATTCGAAATTTTTTTTTTTTCGAAAATTTTTTTTTAAAAAAATTTTTTTCGAAATTTTATTTTTTTGAAAATTTTTTTTACGAAAATTTTTTTTTAATTTTTTTTTTTGAAATTTTTTTTTTCGATTTTTTTTTAAATTTTTTTTTTATTTTTTTTTAACGAATTTTTTTTTTTTTTAATTTTTTTTTTCAATTTTTTTTTGAAAATTTTTTAAAATTTTTAATGAAATTTTTTTTTTGTGAATTTTTTTTAAAATTTTTTTTTCGAATTTTTTTTGTAATTTTTTTAAAATTTTTTTTTTGATTTTTTTTATAAATTTTCTTTTGAATTTTTTTTAAAATTTTTTTTTAATCTTTTTTTTTATTTTTTTTTGAATTTTTTTTTGTAAATTTTTTTAAAATTTTTTCTTAAATTTTTTTTTAAAGTTTTTTTTCGAAATTTTATTTTTTTGAAAATTTTTTTTACGAAAATTTTTTTTGAAATTTTTTTTTTTGAAATTTTTTTTTTCAATTTTTTTTTAAATTTTTTTTGTAATTTTTTTTAAAATTTTTTTAAATTTTTTTTTTGATTTTTTTTTTTATTTTTTTTTGAATTTTTTTTTTTTTAATTTTTTTTAAAATTTTTTTTTAAAATTTTTTTTGAATCTTTTTTTTTTATTTTTTTTGAATTTTTTTTGTAATTTTTTTTTAAATTTTTTCTAAAATTTTTTTTTTGTTTTTTTTTATTTTTTAAATTTTTTTTTGAAAATTTTTTTAAAATTTTTTTTCGAAATTTTTTTTTTTGAAAATTTTTTTTAGAAAAATTTTTTTCGAAATTTTATTTTTTTGAAAATTTTTTATACGAAAATTTTTTTTGAAATTTTTTTTTTCATTTTTTTTTGTGAATTTTTTTTTAAATTTTTTTTTCAATTTTTTTTTTGAAAATTTTTTTTTTGAATTTTTTTTTTTGAAATTTTTTTAATTTTTTTTTGATTTTTTTTTATTTTTCTTTGAATTTTTTTTTTAAATTTTTTTTTGAATTTTTTTTAAAAATTTTTTTTGAATCTTTTTTTTTTATTTTTTTTGAATTTTTTTTGTAATTTTTTTTTAAATTTTTTCTAAAATTTTTTTTTGTTTTTTTTTATTTTTTAAATTTTTTTTTAATTTTTTTTTGAAAATTTTTTTTTAATTTTTTTTCGAAATTTTTTTTTTTTGAAAATTTTTTTTTAGAAATTTTTTTTTCGAAATTTTATTTTTTTGAAAATTTTTTTTACGAAAATTTTTTTTGAATTTTTTTTTTTGAAATTTTTTTTTTCGATTTTTTTTTAAATTTTTTTTTTATTTTTTTTTACGAATTTTTTTTTTTTAAATTTTTTTTTTCAATTTTTTTTTTGAAAATTTTTTAAAATTTTTTTATGAAATTTTTTTATTGTGAATTTTTTTTAAAATTTTTTTAAAAATTTTTTTTTCGAATTTTTTTTTGAATTTTTTTTAAAAATTTTTTTTGAATCTTTTTTTTATTTTTTTTGAATTTTTTTTTGTAAATTTTTTAAAAATTTTTTCTAAATTTTTTTTTTTTGTTTTTTTTTTATTTTTTTAATTTTTTTTTGAAAATTTTTTTTAAAATTTTTATTCGAAATTTTTTTTTTTTCGAAAATTTTTTTTTTAAAAAATTTTTTTCGAAATTTTATTTTTTTGAAAATTTTTTTTACGAAAATTTTTTTTAATTTTTTTTTTTGAAATTTTTTTTTTCGATTTTTTTTTAAATTTTTTTTTTATTTTTTTTTACGATTTTTTTTTTTTTTTAATTTTTTTTTTCAATTTTTTTTTTGAAAATTTTTTAAAATTTTTAATGAAATTTTTTTTTTGTGAATTTTTTTTAAAATTTTTTTTAAAATTTTTTTTTCGAATTTTTTTTGTAATTTTTTAAAAATTTTTTTTTTGATTTTTTTTATAAATTTTCTTTTGAATTTTTTTTAAAATTTTTTTTTGATCTTTTTTTTTATTTTTTTTGAATTTTTTTTTGTAAATATTTTTAAAATTTTTTCTAAAATTTTTTTTGTTTTTTTTTTATTTTTTTAATTTTTTTTTGAAAATTTTTTTTAAAAGTTTTTTTTCGAAAATTTTTTTTAAAAAAAATTTTTTTCGAAATTTTATTTTTTTGTGAAATTTTTTTTTTGTGAATTTTTTTTAAAAATTTTTTTTGAATTTTTTTTTGTAAATTTTTTTAAAATTTTTTCTAAATTTTTTTTTTGTTTTTTTTTTATTTTTTAAATTTTTTTTTGAAATTTTTTTTTAAAATTTTTTTTCGAAATTTTTATTTATTTTTTAAATTTTTTTTTAAATTTTTATTCGAAATTTTTTTTTTTCGAAAATTTTTTTTAAAAAAATTTTTTTTCGAAATTTTATTTTTTTGAAAATTTTTTTTACGAAAATTTTTTTTTAATTTTTTTTTTGAAATTTTTTTTTAATTTTTTTTTAATTTTTTTTTTATTTTTTTTTTTTTGAATTTTTTTTTTTTTAATTTTTTTTTTCAATTTTTTTTTTGAAAATTTTTTAAAATTTTTTTATGAAATTTTTTTTTTGTGAATTTCTTTTAAAATTTTTTTTAAAATTTTTTTTTCGAATTTTTTTTGTAATTTTTTTTAAATTTTTTCTTTGATTTTTTTTATAAATTTTTTTTTGAATTTTTTTTTAAATTTTTTTTAATCTTTTTTTTTATTTTTTTTTGAATTTTTTTTTGTAAATTTTTTTAAAATTTTTTCTAAAATTTTTTTTTTTGTTTTTTTTTTTATTTTTTTAATTTTTTTTGAAAAATTTTTTTAAAAGTTTTTTTTCGAAATTTTATTTTTTTGAAAATTTTTTTTACGAAAATTTTTTTTGAAATTTTTTTTTTTGAAATTTTTTTTTTCAATTTTTTTTTTAATTTTTTTTGTAATTTTTTTAAAAATTTTTTTGAATTTTTTTTTTGATTTTTTTTTTATTTTTTTTTGAATTTTTTTTTTGAATTTTTTTTTGAATTTTTTTTTTAAATTTTTTTTGAATCTTTTTTTTTTATTTTTTTTGAATTTTTTTGGTAATTTTTTTTAAAATTTTTTCTAAAATTTTTTTTTTTTTTATTTTTTAAATTTTTTTTTGAAAATTTTTTTAAAATTTTTTTTCGAAATTTTTTTTTTTTGAAAATTTTTTTTTAGAAAAATTTTTTTCGAAATTTTATTTTTTTGAAAATTTTTTATACGAAAACTTTTTTTGAAATTTTTTTTTCATTTTTTTTTTGTGAATTTTTTTTAAAATTTTTTTTTCAATTTTTTTTTTGAAATTTTTTTTTTTTGAATTTTTTTTTTTGAAATTTTTTTAATTTTTTTTTTGATTTTTTTTTTATTTTTTTTTTGAATTTTTTTTTTAAATTTTTTTTTGAATTTTTTTTTTAAATTTTTTTTGAATCTTTTTTTTTTTATTTTTTTGAATTTTTTTTGTAATTTTTTTTTAAATTTTTTCTAAAATTTTTTTTTTGTTTTTTTTTATTTTATAAATTTTTTTTTGAAAATTTTTTTAAATTTTTTTTTGAAAATTTTTTTTTAATTTTTTTTGTAATTTTTTTGAATTTTTTTTTTTGATTTTTTTTTTATTCGTTTTTGAATTTTTTTTTTTGAATTTTTTTTTGTAAATTTTTTTAAAATTTTTTCCAAATTTTTATTTATTTTTTTAATTTTTTTTAAAATTTTTATTCGAAATTTTTTTTTTTTCGAAAATTTTTTTAAAAAAAAATTTTTTTCGAAATTTTATTTTTTTGAAAATTTTTTTTACGAAAATTTTTTTTTAATTTTTTTTTTTGAAATTTTTTTTTTCGATTTTTTTTTAAATTTTTTTTTTATTTTTTTTTACGAATTTTTTTTTTTTTTATTTTTTTTTCAATTTTTTTTTTGAAAATTTTTTAAAATTTTTTAAAATTTTTTTATGAAATTTTTTTTTTGTGAATTTTTTTTTAAATTTTTTTTTCGAATTTTTTTTGTAATTTTTTTTAAATTTTTTTTTTTGATTTTTTTTATAAATTTTTTTTTTGAATTTTTTTTAAATTTTTTTTTAATCTTTTTTTTTATTTTTTTTTGAATTTTTTTTTGTAAATTTTTTTAAAATTTTTTCTAAAATTTTTTTTTTGTTTTTTTTTTATTTTTTTAATTTTTTTTGAAAATTTTTTTTAAAAGTTTTTTTTCGAAATTTTATTTTTTTGAAAATTTTTTTTACGAAAATTTTTTTGAAATTTTTTTTTTCAATTTTTTTTTAATTTTTTTTGTAATTTTTTTAAAAATTTTTTTGAATTTTTTTTTATTTTTTTTCGAATTTTTTTTTAAATTTTTTTTGAATTTTTTTTAAAAATTTTTTTTGAATCTTTTTTTTTTTATTTTTTTTTGAATTTTTTTTGTAATTTTTTATTTAATTTTTTCTAAATTTTTTTTTTTTTTTATTTTTTAAATTTTTTTTTGAAAATTTTTTTAAAATTTTTTTTCGAAATTTTTTTTTTTTGAAAATTTTTTTTTAGAAAAATTTTTTTCGAAATTTTATTTTTTTTGAAAATTTTTTATACGAAAATTTTTTTTGAAATTTTTTTTTTCATTTTTTTTTTGTGAATTTTTTTTTAAATTTTTTTTTCAATTTTTTTTTTGAAAATTTTTTTTTTTAATTTTTTTTTTGAAATTTTTTTAATTTTTTTTTGATTTTTTTTTTATTTTTTTTTGAATTTTTTTTTTAATTTTTTTTTGAATTTTTTTTTAAATTTTTTTTGAATCTTTTTTTTTTATTTTTTTTGAATTTTTTTTGTAATTTTTTTTAAAATTTTTTCCAAAATTTTTTTTTTGTTTTTTTTTATTTTTTAAATTTTTTTTTGAAAATTTTTTTTTAATTTTTTTTTGAAAATTTTTTTTAAATTTTTTTTCGAAATTTTTTTTTTTTGAAAATTTTTTTTTAGAAAATTTTTTTTCGAAATTTTATTTTTTTGAAAATTTTTTTTACGAAAATTTTTTTTGAATTTTTTTTTTTTGAAATTTTTTTTTTCAATTTTTTTTTCGAAAATTTTTTAAAATTTTTTTATGAAATTTTTTTTTTGTGAATTTTTTTTAAAATTTTTTTTTATTTATTTTTTTATTTATTATTTTTATTTATTTTTTAAATTTTTTTTTGAAAATTTTTTTTTAATTTTTTTTCGAAATTTTATTTTTTTGAAAATTTTTTTTACGAAAATTTTTTTTAATTTTTTTTTTTGAAATTTTTTTTTTCGATTTTTTTTTAAATTTTTTTTTTATTTTTTTTTACGAATTTTTTTTTTTTTTAATTTTTTTTTTCAATTTTTTTTTTGAAAATTTTTTAAAATTTTTAATGAAATTTTTTTTTTGTGAATTTTTTTTAAAATTTTTTTTAAAATTTTTTTTTCGAATTTTTTTTGTAATTTTTTAAAAATTTTTTTTTTGATTTTTTTTATAAATTTTCTTTTGAATTTTTTTTAAAATTTTTTTTTGATCTTTTTTTTTATTTTTTTTGAATTTTTTTTTGTAAATATTTTTAAAATTTTTTCTAAAATTTTTTTTGTTTTTTTTTTATTTTTTTAATTTTTTTTTGAAAATTTTTTTTAAAAGTTTTTTTTCGAAAATTTTTTTTAAAAAAAATTTTTTTCGAAATTTTATTTTTTTGTGAAATTTTTTTTTTGTGAATTTTTTTTAAAAATTTTTTTTGAATTTTTTTTTGTAAATTTTTTTAAAATTTTTTCTAAATTTTTTTTTTGTTTTTTTTTTATTTTTTTAATTTTTTTTTGAAATTTTTTTTTAAAATTTTTTTTCGAAATTTTTATTTATTTTTTAAATTTTTTTTTAAATTTTTATTCGAAATTTTTTTTTTTCGAAAATTTTTTTTAAAAAAATTTTTTTTCGAAATTTTATTTTTTTGAAAATTTTTTTTACGAAAATTTTTTTTTAATTTTTTTTTTGAAATTTTTTTTTTCGATTTTTTTTTAATTTTTTTTTTATTTTTTTTTTTTTGAATTTTTTTTTTTTTAATTTTTTTTTTCAATTTTTTTTTTGAAAATTTTTTAAAATTTTTTTATGAAATTTTTTTTTTGTGAATTTCTTTTAAAATTTTTTTTTAAATTTTTTTTTCGAATTTTTTTTGTAATTTTTTTTAAATTTTTTCTTTGATTTTTTTTATAAATTTTTTTTTGAATTTTTTTTTAAATTTTTTTTAATCTTTTTTTTTATTTTTTTTTGAATTTTTTTTTGTAAATTTTTTTAAAATTTTTTCTAAAATTTTTTTTTTTGTTTTTTTTTTTATTTTTTTAATTTTTTTTGAAAAATTTTTTTAAAAGTTTTTTTTCGAAATTTTATTTTTTTGAAAATTTTTTTTACGAAAATTTTTTTTGAAATTTTTTTTTTTGAAATTTTTTTTTTCAATTTTTTTTTTAATTTTTTTTGTAATTTTTTTAAAAATTTTTTTGAATTTTTTTTTTGATTTTTTTTTTATTTTTTTTTGAATTTTTTTTTTGAATTTTTTTTTGAATTTTTTTTTTAAATTTTTTTTGAATCTTTTTTTTTTATTTTTTTTGAATTTTTTTTGTAATTTTTTTTAAAATTTTTTCTAAAATTTTTTTTTTTTTTATTTTTTAAATTTTTTTTTGAAAATTTTTTTAAAATTTTTTTTCGAAATTTTTTTTTTTTGAAAATTTTTTTTTAGAAAAATTTTTTTCGAAATTTTATTTTTTTGAAAATTTTTTATACGAAAACTTTTTTTGAAATTTTTTTTTCATTTTTTTTTTGTGAATTTTTTTTAAAATTTTTTTTTCAATTTTTTTTTTGAAATTTTTTTTTTTTGATTTTTTTTTTTTGAAATTTTTTTAATTTTTTTTTTGATTTTTTTTTTATTTTTTTTTTGAAATTTTTTTTAAAATTTTTTTTTGAATTTTTTTTTTTAATTTTTTTTGAATCTTTTTTTTTTTATTTTTTTGAATTTTTTTTGTAATTTTTTTTTAAATTTTTTCTAAAATTTTTTTTTTGTTTTTTTTTATTTTATAAATTTTTTTTTGAAAATTTTTTTAAATTTTTTTTTGAAAATTTTTTTTTAATTTTTTTTGTAATTTTTTTGAATTTTTTTTTTTGATTTTTTTTTTATTCGTTTTTGAATTTTTTTTTTTGAATTTTTTTTTGTAAATTTTTTTAAAATTTTTTCCAAATTTTTATTTATTTTTTTAATTTTTTTTAAAATTTTTATTCGAAATTTTTTTTTTTCGAAAATTTTTTTAAAAAAAAATTTTTTTCGAAATTTTATTTTTTTGAAAATTTTTTTTACGAAAATTTTTTTTTAATTTTTTTTTTTGAAATTTTTTTTTTCGATTTTTTTTTAAATTTTTTTTTTATTTTTTTTTACGAATTTTTTTTTTTTTATTTTTTTTTCAATTTTTTTTTTGAAAATTTTTTAAAATTTTTTAAAATTTTTTTATGAAATTTTTTTTTTGTGAATTTTTTTTTAAATTTTTTTTTCGAATTTTTTTTGTAATTTTTTTTAAATTTTTTTTTTGATTTTTTTTATAAATTTTTTTTTTGAATTTTTTTAAAATTTTTTTTTAATCTTTTTTTTTATTTTTTTTTGAATTTTTTTTTGTAAATTTTTTTAAAATTTTTTCTAAAATTTTTTTTTTGTTTTTTTTTTATTTTTTTAATTTTTTTTGAAAATTTTTTTTAAAAGTTTTTTTTCGAAATTTTATTTTTTTGAAAATTTTTTTTACGAAAATTTTTTTGAAATTTTTTTTTTCAATTTTTTTTTAATTTTTTTTGTAATTTTTTTAAAAATTTTTTTGAATTTTTTTTTATTTTTTTTCGAATTTTTTTTTAAATTTTTTTTTGAATTTTTTTTAAAAATTTTTATTGAATCTTTTTTTTTTTATTTTTTTTTGAATTTTTTTTGTAATTTTTTATTTAATTTTTTCTAAATTTTTTTTTTTTTTTATTTTTTAAATTTTTTTTTGAAAATTTTTTTAAAATTTTTTTTCGAAATTTTTTTTTTTTGAAAATTTTTTTTTAGAAAAATTTTTTTCGAAATTTTATTTTTTTTGAAAATTTTTTATACGAAAATTTTTTTTGAAATTTTTTTTTTCATTTTTTTTTTGTGAATTTTTTTTTAAATTTTTTTTTCAATTTTTTTTTTGAAAATTTTTTTTTTTAATTTTTTTTTTGAAATTTTTTTAATTTTTTTTTGATTTTTTTTTTATTTTTTTTTGAATTTTTTTTTTAATTTTTTTTTGAATTTTTTTTTAAATTTTTTTTGAATCTTTTTTTTTTATTTTTTTTGAATTTTTTTTGTAATTTTTTTTAAAATTTTTTCCAAAATTTTTTTTTTGTTTTTTTTTATTTTTTAAATTTTTTTTTGAAAATTTTTTTTTAATTTTTTTTTGAAAATTTTTTTTAAATTTTTTTTCGAAATTTTTTTTTTTTGAAAATTTTTTTTTAGAAAATTTTTTTTCGAAATTTTATTTTTTTGAAAATTTTTTTTACGAAAATTTTTTTTGAATTTTTTTTTTTTGAAATTTTTTTTTTCAATTTTTTTTTCGAAAATTTTTTAAAATTTTTTTATGAAATTTTTTTTTTGTGAATTTTTTTTAAAATTTTTTTTTATTTATTTTTTTATTTATTATTTTTATTTATTTTTTAAATTTTTTTTTGAAAATTTTTTTTTAATTTTTTTTCGAAATTTTTTATTTTTGAAAATTTTTTTTTAGAAAAATTTTTTTCGAAATTTTATTTTTTTGAAAATTTTTTATACGAAAATTTTTTTTGAAATTTTTTTTTTCATTTTTTTTTTGTGAATTTTTTTAAAAATTTTTTTTTCAATTTTTTTTTTGAAAATTTTTTTTTTGAATTTTTTTTTTTGAAATTTTTTTAATTTTTTTTTTATTTTTTTTTTAATTTTTTTTTAAAATTTTTTTTTTATTTTTTTTGAATTTTTTTTGTAATTTTTTTTAAAATTTTTTCTAAAATTTTTTTTTTGTTTTTTTTTTATTTTTTAAATTTTTTTTTGAAATTTTTTTTTTAATTTTTTTTTGAAATTTTTTTTTAAATTTTTTTTCGAAATTTTTTTTTTTTGAAAATTTTTTTTTAGAAATTTTTTTTTCGAAATTTTATTTTTTTGAAATTTTTTTTTTCAATTTTTTTTTGAAGTTTTTTTGAAAATTTTTTTTTGAAATTTTTTTTTTGAAATTTTTTTTTGTAATTTTTTTTAAAATTTTTTTTTAATTGTTTTTTCGAATTTTTTTTTGTAATTTTTTTTTAATTTTTTTTTTTGATTTTTTTTATAAATTTTTTTTTGAATTTTTTTTTAAAATTTTTTTTTGAATTTTTTTTAAAAATTTTTTTTGAATTTTTTTTTTCAATTTTTTTTTGAATTTTTTTTGTAATATTTTTTAAAATTTTCTTTTGTAATTTTTTTCGAAATTTTTTTTGAAGTTTTTTTTGAAATTTTTTTAAAATTTTTTTTAAATTTTTTTTTGTTTTTTTTTGAAATTTTTTTAATTTTTTTTTGAAATTTTTTTTTTTTAATTTTTATTCGAAATTTTTTTTTTCTCGAAAATTTTTTAAAAAAAAAAATTTTTTCGAAATTTTATTTTTTTGAAAATTTTTTTTACGAAAATTTTATTTGAATTTTTTTTTAAATTTTTTTTTGAATTTTTTTTAAAATTTTCTATTGTAATTTTTTTCGAAATTTTTTTTGAAATTTTTTTTGAAGTTTTTTTTGAAAATTTTTTATTTTTTTAATTTTTTTTTGAAAATTTTTTTTTAAATTTTTTTTCGAAATTTTTTTTTTTTTTTAATTTTTTTTTAGAAAATTTTTTTTCGAATTTTATTTTTTTGAAAATTTTTTTTACGAAAATTTTTTTTGAAATTTTTTTTTTCATTTTTTTTTGAATTTTTTTTTGTAAATTTTTTTAAAATTTTTTCTAAAATTTTTTTTTTGTTTTTTTTTATTTTTTTAATTTTTTTTTGAAAATTTTTTTTTAAATTTTTTTTTCGAAATTTTATTTTTTTGAAAATTTTTTTTACGAAAATTTTTTTTTGAAATTTTTTTTTTTGAAATTTTTTTTTTCAATTTTTTTTTGAATTTTTTTTGTAATTTTTTTACAAATTTTTTTAAATTGTTTTTTTCGAATTTTTTTTTGTAATTTTTTTTAAATTTTTTTTTTGATTTTTTTTTTATTTTTTTTTTATTTATTTTTTTATTTTTTTTTGAATTTTTTTTAAAAATTTTTTTTGAATCTTTTTTTTTTATTTTTTTTGAATTTTTTTTGTAATTTTTTTTTTAAATTTTTTCTAAAATTTTTTTTTTGTTTTTTTTTATTTTTTAAATTTTTTTTTGAAATTTTTTTTTTAATTTTTTTTCGAAATTTTTTTTTTTTGAAATTTTTTTTTTAGAAAATTTTTTTTCGAAATTTTATTTTTTTGAAAATTTTTTATACGAAAATTTTTTTTGAAATTTTTTTTTTCATTTTTTTTGTGAATTTTTTTTAAAAATTTTTTTTCAATTTTTTTTAAATTTTTTTTTGTTTTTTTTTGAAATTTTTTAATTTTTTTAATTTTTTTCTGAAATTTTTTTTTTAAATTTTTATTCGAAATTTTTTTTTTTCGAAAATTTTTTTAAAAAAAAATGTTTTTCGAAATTTTATTTTTTTGTGAATTTTTTTTTAAATTTTTTTTTAAATTTTTTTTTTGAATTTTTTTTGAATTTTTTTTTAAAATTTTTTTTGAATTTTTTTTTTATTTTTTTTGAATTTTTTTTTGTAAATTTTTTTAAAATTTTTTCTAAATTTTTTTTTTGTTTTTTTTTTATTTTTTTAATTTTTTTTTGAAAATTTTTTTTAAAATTTTTATTCGAAATTTTTTTTTTTTCGAAAATTTTTTTTTAAAAAAATTTTTTTCGAAATTTTATTTTTTTGAAAATTTTTTTTACGAAAATTTTTTTTTAATTTTTTTTTTGAAATTTTTTTTTTCGATTTTTTTTTAAATTTTTTTTTTATTTTTTTTTACGAATTTTTTTTTTTTTTTATTTTTTTTTTCAATTTTTTTTTGAAAATTTTTTAAAATTTTTAATGAAATTTTTTTTTTGTGAATTTTTTTTAAAATTTTTTTTTCGAATTTTTTTTGTAATTTTTTTAAAATTTTTTTTTTGATTTTTTTTATAAATTTTCTTTTGAATTTTTTTTAAAATTTTTTTTTAATCTTTTTTTTTATTTTTTTTTGAATTTTTTTTTGTAAATTTTTTTAAAATTTTTTCTAAAATTTTTTTTTAAAGTTTTTTTTCGAAATTTTATTTTTTTGAAAATTTTTTTTACGAAAATTTTTTTTGAAATTTTTTTTTTTGAAATTTTTTTTTTCAATTTTTTTTTTAATTTTTTTTGTAATTTTTTTTAAAATTTTTTTTAATTTTTTTTTTGATTTTTTTTTTATTTTTTTTTTATTTATTTTTTTATTTTTTTTTGAATTTTTTTTAAAAATTTTTTTTGAATCTTTTTTTTTTTCATTTTTTTTGAATTTTTTTTGTAATTTTTTTTTAAAATTTTTTCTAAAATTTTTTTTTTGTTTTTTTTTATTTTTTAAATTTTTTCTTGAAAATTTTTTTTTAATTTTTTTTCGAAATTTTTTTTTTTTGAAATTTTTTTTTTAGAAAATTTTTTTTCGAAATTTTATTTTTTTGAAAATTTTTTATACGAAAATTTTTTTTGAAATTTTTTTTTTCATTTTTTTTTGTGAATTTTTTTTAAAAATTTTTTTTCAATTTTTTTTTGTTTTTTTTTGAAATTTTTTTATTTTTTTAATTTTTTTCTGAAATTTTTTTTTAAAATTTTTATTCGAAATTTTTTTTTTTCGAAAATTTTTAAAAAAAAAAATTTTTTTCGAAATTTTATTTTTTTGTGAATTTTTTTTTAAATTTTTTTTTAAATTTTTTTTTTGAATTTTTTTTGAATTTTTTTTTAAAATTTTTTTTGAATCTTTTTTTTATTTTTTTTGAATTTTTTTTTGTAAATTTTTTTAAAATTTTTTCTAAATTTTTTTTTTGTTTTTTTTTTATTTTTTTAATTTTTTTTTGAAAATTTTTTTTTAAATTTTTATTCGAAATTTTTTTTTTTTCGAAAATTTTTTTTTAAAAAAATTTTTTTCGAAATTTTATTTTTTTGAAAATTTTTTTTACGAAAATTTTTTTTTAATTTTTTTTTTTGAAATTTTTTTTTTCGATTTTTTTTTAAATTTTTTTTTATTTTTTTTACGAATTTTTTTTTTTTAATTTTTTTTTTCAATTTTTTTTTGAAAATTTTTTAAAATTTTTAATGAATTTTTTTTTTTGTGAACTTTTTTTAAAATTTTTTTTTCGAATTTTTTTTGTAATTTTTTTAAAATTTTTTTTTTGATTTTTTTTATAAATTTTCTTTTGAATTTTTTTTAAAATTTTTTTTTAATCTTTTTTTTTATTTTTTTTTGAATTTTTTTTTGTAAATTTTTTTAAAATTTTTTCTAAAATTTTTTTTTAAAGTTTTTTTTCGAAATTTTATTTTTTTGAAAATTTTTTTTACGAAAATTTTTTTTGAAATTTTTTTTTTTGAAATTTTTTTTTCAATTTTTTTTTTAATTTTTTTTGTAATTTTTTTTTAAATTTTTTTAAATTTTTTTTTTGATTTTTTTTTTTATTTTTTTTTGAATTTTTTTTTTTTAATTTTTTTTAAAATTTTTTTTAAAAATTTTTTTTGAATCTTTTTTTTTTATTTTTTTTGAATTTTTTTTGTAATTTTTTTTAAAATTTTTTCTAAAATTTTTTTTTTGTTTTTTTTTATTTTTTAAATTTTTTTTTGAAAATTTTTTTAAAATTTTTTTTCGAAATTTTTTTTTTTGAAAATTTTTTTTAGAAAAATTTTTTTCGAAATTTTATTTTTTTGAAAATTTTTTATACGAAAATTTTTTTTGAATTTTTTTTTTTCATTTTTTTTTGTGAATTTTTTTTAAAATTTTTTTTTCAATTTTTTTTTTGAAAATTTTTTTTTTGAATTTTTTTTTTTGAAATTTTTTTAATTTTTTTTTGATTTTTTTTTTATTTTTTTTTGAATTTTTTTTTTGAATTTTTTTTTGAATTTTTTTTTAAAATTTTTTTTGAATCTTTTTTTTTTATTTTTTTTGAATTTTTTTTGTAATTTTTTTTAAATTTTTTCTAAAATTTTTTTTTGTTTTTTTTTATTTTTTAAATTTTTTTTTAATTTTTTTTTGAAAATTTTTTTTAAATTTTTTTTCGAAATTTTTTTTTTTTGAAAATTTTTTAATAGAAATTTTTTTTTCGAAATTTTATTTTTTTGAAAATTTTTTTTACGAAAATTTTTTTTGAATTTTTTTTTTTTGAAATTTTTTTTTTCGATTTTTTTTTAAATTTTTTTTTTATTTTTTTTTACGAATTTTTTTTTTTTTAATTTTTTTTTTCAATTTTTTTTTGAAAATTTTTTAAAATTTTTTTATGAAATTTTTTTATTGTGAATTTTTTTTTTAATTTTTTAAAAAATTTTTTTTTCGAATTTTTTTTTGAATTTTTTTTTAAAATTTTTTTTGAATCTTTTTTTTATTTTTTTTGAATTTTTTTTTGTAAATTTTTTTAAAATTTTTTCTAAATTTTTTTTTTTGTTTTTTTTTTATTTTTTTAATTTTTTTTTGAAAATTTTTTTTAAAATTTTTATTCGAAATTTTTTTTTTTTCGAAAATTTTTTTTTTAAAAAATTTTTTTCGAAATTTTATTTTTTTGAAAATTTTTTTTACGAAAATTTTTTTTTAATTTTTTTTTTTGAAATTTTTTTTTTCGATTTTTTTTAAAATTTTTTTTTTATTTTTTTTTACGAATTTTTTTTTTTTTAAATTTTTTTTTCAATTTTTTTTTTGAAAATTTTTTAAAATTTTTAATGAAATTTTTTTTTTGTGAATTTTTTTTTAAATTTTTTTTAAAATTTTTTTTTCGAATTTTTTTTGTAATTTTTTTAAAATTTTTTTTTTGATTTTTTTTATAAATTTTCTTTTGAATTTTTTTAAAAATTTTTTTTCAATCTTTTTTTTTATTTTTTTTGAATTTTTTTTTGTAAATATTTTTAAAATTTTTTCTAAAATTTTTTTTGTTTTTTTTTTATTTTTTTAATTTTTTTTTGAAAATTTTTTTTAAAAGTTTTTTTTCGAAAATTTTTTTTAAAAAAAATTTTTTTCGAAATTTTATTTTTTTGTGAAATTTTTTTTTTGTGAATTTTTTTTAAAAATTTTTTTTGAATTTTTTTTTGTAAATTTTTTTAAAATTTTTTCTAAATTTTTTTTTTGTTTTTTTTTTATTTTTTTAATTTTTTTTTGAAATTTTTTTTTAAAATTTTTTTTCGAAATTTTTATTTATTTTTTAAATTTTTTTTTAAATTTTTATTCGAAATTTTTTTTTTTCGAAAATTTTTTTTAAAAAAATTTTTTTTCGAAATTTTATTTTTTTGAAAATTTTTTTTAAGAAAATTTTTTTTTAATTTTTTTTTTGAAATTTTTTTTTTCGATTTTTTTTTAATTTTTTTTTTATTTTTTTTTTTGAATTTTTTTTTTTTAAATTTTTTTTTTCAATTTTTTTTTTGAAAATTTTTTAAAATTTTTTTATGAAATTTTTTTTTTGTGAATTTCTTTTAAAATTTTTTTTAAAATTTTTTTTTCGAATTTTTTTTGTAATTTTTTTTAAATTTTTTCTTTGATTTTTTTTATAAATTTTTTTTTGAATTTTTTTTAAAATTTTTTTTAATCTTTTTTTTTATTTTTTTTTGAATTTTTTTTTGTAAATTTTTTTAAAATTTTTTCTAAAATTTTTTTTTTTGTTTTTTTTTTATTTTTTTAATTTTTTTTGAAAATTTTTTTTAAAAGTTTTTTTTCGAAATTTTATTTTTTTGAAAATTTTTTTTACGAAAATTTTTTTTGAAATTTTTTTTTTTGAAATTTTTTTTTTCAATTTTTTTTTTAATTTTTTTTGTAATTTTTTTAAAAATTTTTTTGAATTTTTTTTTTGATTTTTTTTTTATTTTTTTTTGAATTTTTTTTTTGAATTTTTTTTTGAATTTTTTTTTTAAATTTTTTTTGAATCTTTTTTTTTTATTTTTTTTGAATTTTTTTTGTAATTTTTTTAAAAATTTTTTCTAAAATTTTTTTTTTTTTATTTTTTAAATTTTTTTTTGAAAATTTTTTTTAAATTTTTTTTCGAAATTTTTTTTTTTTGAAAATTTTTTTTTAGAAAAATTTTTTTCGAAATTTTATTTTTTTGAAAATTTTTTATACGAAAACTTTTTTTGAAATTTTTTTTTTCATTTTTTTTTTGTGAATTTTTTTTTAAATTTTTTTTTCAATTTTTTTTTTGAAAATTTTTTTTTTTGAATTTTTTTTTTGAAATTTTTTTAATTTTTTTTTTGATTTTTTTTTTATTTTTTTTTGAATTTTTTTTTTAAATTTTTTTTTGAATTTTTTTTTTAAATTTTTTTTGAATCTTTTTTTTTTTATTTTTTTGAATTTTTTTTGTAATTTTTTTTTAAATTTTTTCTAAAATTTTTTTTTTGTTTTTTTTTATTTTATAAATTTTTTTTTGAAAATTTTTTTTAAATTTTTTTTTGAAAATTTTTTTTTAATTTTTTTTGTAATTTTTTTGAATTTTTTTTTTTGATTTTTTTTTTATTCGTTTTTGAATTTTTTTTTTTGAATTTTTTTTTGTAAATTTTTTTAAAATTTTTTCCAAATTTTTATTTATTTTTTTAATTTTTTTTAAAATTTTTATTCGAAATTTTTTTTTTTTCGAAAATTTTTTTTTAAAAAAATTTTTTTCGAAATTTTATTTTTTTGAAAATTTTTTTTACGAAAATTTTTTTTTAATTTTTTTTTTTGAAATTTTTTTTTTCGATTTTTTTTTAATTTTTTTTTTATTTTTTTTTACGAATTTTTTTTTTTTTTTTTTTTTTTTCAATTTTTTTTTTGAAAATTTTTTAAAATTTTTTAAAATTTTTTTATGAAATTTTTTTTTTGTGAATTTTTTTTTAAATTTTTTTTTCGAATTTTTTTTGTAATTTTTTTTAAATTTTTTTTTTTGATTTTTTTTATAAATTTTTTTTTTGAATTTTTTTAAAATTTTTTTTTAATCTTTTTTTTAATTTTTTTTTGAATTTTTTTTTGTAAATTTTTTTAAAATTTTTTCTAAAATTTTTTTTTTGTTTTTTTTTTATTTTTTTAATTTTTTTTGAAAATTTTTTTTAAAAGTTTTTTTTCGAAATTTTATTTTTTTGAAAATTTTTTTTACGAAAATTTTTTTTGAAATTTTTTTTTTCAATTTTTTTTTTAATTTTTTTTGTAATTTTTTTTTAAATTTTTTTGAATTTTTTTTTATTTTTTTTTGAATTTTTTTTTAAATTTTTTTTTGAATTTTTTTTAAAAATTTTTTTTGAATCTTTTTTTTTTATTTTTTTTTGAATTTTTTTTGTAATTTTTTATTTAATTTTTTCTAAATTTTTTTTTTTTTTTATTTTTTAAATTTTTTTTTGAAAATTTTTTTAAAATTTTTTTTCGAAATTTTTTTTTTTTTGAAAATTTTTTTTTAGAAAAATTTTTTTCGAAATTTTATTTTTTTTGAAAATTTTTTATACGAAAATTTTTTTTGAAATTTTTTTTTTCATTTTTTTTTGTGAATTTTTTTTTAAATTTTTTTTTCAATTTTTTTTTTTGAAAATTTTTTTTTTTAATTTTTTTTTTGAAATTTTTTTAATTTTTTTTTGATTTTTTTTTTATTTTTTTTGAATTTTTTTTTTAATTTTTTTTTTGAATTTTTTTTAAAATTTTTTTTGAATCTTTTTTTTTTATTTTTTTTGAATTTTTTTTGTAATTTTTTTTAAAATTTTTTCCAAAATTTTTTTTTTGTTTTTTTTTATTTTTTAAATTTTTTTTGAAAATTTTTTTTAAATTTTTTTTTGAAAATTTTTTTTTAATTTTTTTTCGAAATTTTTTTTTTTTGAAAATTTTTTTTTAGAAAATTTTTTTTCGAAATTTTATTTTTTTGAAAATTTTTTTTACGAAAATTTTTTTTGAATTTTTTTTTTTTGAAATTTTTTTTTTCAATTTTTTTTTCGAAAATTTTTTAAAATTTTTTTATGAATTTTTTTTTTTGTGAATTTTTTTTAAAATTTTTTTTTATTTATTTTTTTATTTATTATTTTTATTTATTTTTTAAATTTTTTTTTGAAAATTTTTTTTTAATTTTTTTTCGAAATTTTTTATTTTTGAAAATTTTTTTTTAGAAAAATTTTTTTCGAAATTTTATTTTTTTGAAAATTTTTTATACGAAAATTTTTTTTGAAATTTTTTTTTTCATTTTTTTTTTGTGAATTTTTTTTAAAATTTTTTTTTCAATTTTTTTTTTGAAAATTTTTTTTTTGAATTTTTTTTTTTGAAATTTTTTTAATTTTTTTTTTATTTTTTTTTTAAATTTTTTTTTAAAATTTTTTTTTTTATTTTTTTTGAATTTTTTTTGTAATTTTTTTTAAAATTTTTTCTAAAATTTTTTTTGTTTTTTTTTTATTTCTTGAATTTTTTTTTGAAATTTTTTTTTTAATTTTTTTTTGAAATTTTTTTTTTAATTTTTTTTCGAAATTTTTTTTTTTTGAAAATTTTTTTTTAGAAATTTTTTTTTCGAAATTTTATTTTTTTGAAATTTTTTTTTTCAATTTTTTTTTGAAGTTTTTATGAAAATTTTTTTTTGAAATTTTTTTTTTGAAATTTTTTTTTGTAATTTTTTTTAAAATTTTTTTTTAATTGTTTTTTCGAATTTTTTTTTGTAATTTTTTTTTAATTTTTTTTTTTGATTTTTTTTATAAATTTTTTTTTGAATTTTTTTTTTTAATTTTTTTTTGAATTTTTTTTAAAATTTTTTTTGAATTTTTTTTTTCAATTTTTTTTTGAATTTTTTTTGTAATATTTTTTAAAATTTTCTTTTGTAATTTTTTTCGAAATTTTTTTTGAAGTTTTTTTTGAAATTTTTTTAAAATTTTTTTTAAATTTTTTTTTGTTTTTTTTTGAAATTTTTTTAATTTTTTTTTGAAATTTTTTTTTTTTAATTTTTATTCGAAATTTTTTTTTTCTCGAAAATTTAAAAAAAAAAAAATTTTTTTCGAAATTTTATTTTTTTGAAAATTTTTTTTACGAAAATTTTTTTTGAATTTTTTTTTTAATTTTTTTTTGAATTTTTTTTAAAATTTTCTTTTGTAATTTTTTTCGAAATTTTTTTTGAAATTTTTTTTGAAGTTTTTTTTGAAATTTTTTTATTTTTTTAATTTTTTTTTGAAAATTTTTTTTTTAATTTTTTTTCGAAATTTTTTTTTTTTTTAAATTTTTTTTTAGAAAATTTTTTTTCGAATTTTATTTTTTTGAAAATTTTTTTTACGAAAATTTTTTTTGAAATTTTTTTTTTCATTTTTTTTGAATTTTTTTTTGTGAATTTTTTTTAAAATTTTTTTTAAATTTTTTTTTTATTTTTTTTTTGAAAATTTTTTTTTTGAATTTTTTTTTTTGAAATTTTTTTTGAAAAATTTTCTCTTTGAATTTTTTTTTATTTTTTAAAAATTTTTTTAAAAAATTTTTTACGAAAATTTTTTTTGAATTTTTTTTTTTGGAATTTTTTTAAAATTTTTTTTTGAATTTTTTTTTAAATTTTTTTCGAAATTTTTTTTTTTGAAAATTTTTTTTCAATTTTTTTTTGAAGTTTTTTTGAAAATTTTTTTTTGAAATTTTTTTTTTGAAATTTTTTTTTGTAATTTTTTTTAAAATTTTTTTTAAATTGTTTTTTTCGAATTTTTTTTTGTAATTTTTTTTAAATTTTTTTTTTGATTTTTTTTATAAATTTTTTTTGAATTTTTTTTTAAATTTTTTTTTGAATTTTTTTTTTTAATTTTTTTTGAATTTTTTTTTTCAATTTTTTTTTGAATTTTTTTTGTAATATTTTTTAAAATTTTCTTTTGTAATTTTTTTCGAAATTTTTTTTGAAGTTTTTTTTGAAATTTTTTTAAAATTTTTTTTTAAATTTTTTTGTTTTTTTTTGAAATTTTTTTAATTTTTTTTTGAATTTTTTTTTTTTAATTTTTATTCGAAATGTTTTTTTTCTCGAAAATTTTTTTAAAAAAAAATTTTTTTCGAAATTTTATTTTTTTGAAAATTTTTTTTACGAAAATTTTTTTTGAATTTTTTTTTTTTGAATTTTTTTTTTAATTTTTTTTTAAATTTTTTTTTGAATTTTTTTTAAAATTTTTTTTTGAATCTTTTTTTTTTATTTTTTTTTGAATTTTTTTTGTAATTTTTTTTTAAATTTTTTCTAAAATTTTTTTTGTTTTTTTTTTATTTTTTTAATATTTTTTTGAAATTTTTTTTTTAATTTTTTTTCGAAATTTTTTTTTTGAAAATTTTTTTTTAGAAATTTTTTTTTCGAAATTTAATTTTTTTTACGAAAATTTTTTTTGAAATTTTTTTTTCATTTTTTTTGATTTTTTTTTTGTGAATTTTTTTAAAAATTTTTTTTTTAATTTTTTTTTCAATTTTTTTTTGAAAATTTTTTTTTTGAATTTTTTTTTTTGAAATTTTTTTCGAAAAATTTTCTCTTTGAATTTTTTTTGATTTTTAAAAATTTTTTTTCAAAATTTTTTTACGAAAATTTTTTTTTGAAATTTTTTTTTTGGAATTTTTTTTAAATTTTTTTTTGAATTTTTTTTTTAAATTTTTTTTCGAAATTTTTTTTTTTGAAAATTTTTTTTTACGAAAATTTTTTTTGAAATTTTTTTTTTGAAATTTTTTTTTTCAATTTTTTTTGAAGTTTTTTTGAAAATTTTTTTTAAAATTTTTTTTTGAATTTTTTTTTCAATTTTTTTTTGAATTTTTTTTGTAATATTTTTTAAAATTTTCTTTTGTAATTTTTTTCGAAATTTTTTTTGAAGTTTTTTTTGAAGTTTTTTTTGAAAATTTTTTTTTGAAATTTTTTAAAAATTTTTTTTAAAATTTTTTTTAATTTTTTTTTGTTTTTTTTTGAAATTTTTTTAATTTTTTTTTGAAATTTTTTTTTTAAATTTTTATTCCAAATTTTTTTTTTTCGAAAATTAAAAAAAAAAAATTTTTTTTCGAAATTTTATTTTTTTGAAAATTTTTTTTACGAAAATTTTTTTTGAATTTTTTTTTTTTTTAATTTTTTTTTTCGATTTTTTTTTTAATTTTTTTTTATTTTTTTTTACGAATTTTTTTTTTTTTTTTAATTTTTTTTTTTTATTTTTTTTTTGAAAATTTTTTAAAATTTTTTTATGAAATTTTTTTTTTCGAATTTTTTTAGTAATTTTTTTTCAATATTTTTTTTTGATTTTTTTTATAAATTTTTTTTGAATTTTTTTTTAAATTTTTTTTTAATCTTTTTTTTTATTTTTTTTTGAATTTTTTTTTGAAAATTTTTTTTTAAATTTTTTTTTCGAAATTTTATTTTTTTGAAAATTTTTTTTACGAAAATTTTTTTTTGAAATTTTTTTTTTGAATTTTTTTTTTTTCAATTTTTTTTTGAATTTTTTTTGTAACTTTTTTTTAAATTTTTTTTAAATTGTTTTTTTCGAATTTTTTTTGTAATTTTTTTTTTGATTTTTTTTTATTTTTTTTTATTTTTTTTTTATTTTTTTTGAATTTTTTTTAAAAATTTTTTTTGAATCTTTTTTTTTTATTTTTTTTGAATTTTTTTTGTAATTTTTTTTTTTATTTTTTCTAAATTTTTTTTTTATTTTTTAAATTTTTTTTTGAAATTTTTTTTTAAATTTTTTTTCGAAATTTTTTTTTTTGAAATTTTTTTTTTAGAAAAATTTTTTTCGAAATTTTATTTTTTTGAAAATTTTTTATACGAAAATTTTTTTTGAAATTTTTTTTTCATTTTTTTTTGTGAATTTTTTTTAAAATTTTTTTTTCAATTTTTTTTAAATTTTTTTTTTTTTTTTGAAATTTTTTTATTTTTTTAATTTTTTTCTGAAATTTTTTTTTTAAATTTTTATTCGAAATTTTTTTTTTTTCGAAAATTTTTTTAAAAAAAAATTTTTTTCGAAATTTTATTTTTTTGTGAAATTTTTTTTTTGTGAATTTTTTTTAAAATTTTTTTTTTAAATTTTTTTTCGAATTTTTTTTTGAATTTTTTTTTTAAATTTTTTTTGAATCTTTTTTTTATTTTTTTTGAATTTTTTTTTGTAAATTTTTTTAAAATTTTTTCTAAATTTTTTTTTTGTTTTTTTTTATTTTTTAAATTTTTTTTTGAAAAATTTTTTTTAATTTTTTTTGAAAATTTTTTTTTAATTTTTTTTCGAAATTTTTTTTTTTTGAAAATTTTTTTTTGAAATTTTTTTTTTGAAATTTTTTTTTGTAATTTTTTTTTAAATTTTTTTTAAATTGTTTTTTTCGAATTTTTTTTTGTAATTTTTTTTAAATTTTTTTTTTGATTTTTTTTATAAATTTTTTTTTGAATTTTTTTTTAAATTTTTTTTTGAATTTTTTTTTTAAATTTTTTTTGAATTTTTTTTTTCAATTTTTTTTTGAATTTTTTTTGTAATATTTTTTAAAATTTTCTTTTGTAATTTTTTTCGAAATTTTTTTTGAAGTTTTTTTTGAAATTTTTTTAAAATTTTTTTTAAATTTTTTTGTTTTTTTTTGAAATTTTTTTAATTTTTTTTTGAATTTTTTTTTTTAAATTTTTATTCGAAATTTTTTTTTTCTCGAAAATTTTTTTTAAAAAAAATTTTTTTCGAAATTTTATTTTTTTGAAAATTTTTTTTACGAAAATTTTTTTTGAATTTTTTTTTTTGAATTTTTTTTTAAATTTTTTTTTAAATTTTTTTTTGAATTTTTTTTAAAAATTTTTTTTGAATCTTTTTTTTTTATTTTTTTTTGAATTTTTTTTGTATTTTTTTTTTAAATTTTTTCTAAAATTTTTTTTGTTTTTTTTTTATTTTTTTAATTTTTTTTCGAAATTTTTTTTTTTGAAAATTTTTTTTTAGAAAATTTTTTTTCGAAATTTTTTTTTTTCAAATTTTTTTTAGAAAATTTTTTTTCGAAATTTAATTTTTTTTACGAAAATTTTTTTTGAAATTTTTTTTTCATTTTTTTTGATTTTTTTTTTGTGAATTTTTTTAAAAATTTTTTTTAAAATTTTTTTTTCAATTTTTTTTTGAAAATTTTTTTTTTGAATTTTTTTTTTTGAAATTTTTTTCGAAAAATTTTCTCTTTGAATTTTTTTTGATTTTTAAAAATTTTTTTTCAAAATTTTTTTACGAAAATTTTTTTTTGAAATTTTTTTTTTGGAATTTTTTTTAAATTTTTTTTTGAATTTTTTTTTTAATTTTTTTTCGAAATTTTTTTTTTTGAAAATTTTTTTTTACGAAAATTTTTTTTTAAATTTTTTTTCTGAAATTTTTTTTTTCAATTTTTTTTTGAAGTTTTTTTGAAAATTTTTTTTAAAATTTTTTTTTGAATTTTTTTTTTCAATTTTTTTTTGAATTTTTTTTGTAATATTTTTTAAAATTTTCTTTTGTAATTTTTTTCGAAATTTTTTTTGAAGTTTTTTTTGAAGTTTTTTTTGAAAATTTTTTTTTTAAATTTTTTTAAAATTTTTTTTAAAATTTTTTTAAATTTTTTTTTGTTTTTTTTTGAAATTTTTTTAATTTTTTTTTGAAAATTTTTTTTTAAATTTTTATTCGAAATTTTTTTTTTTTCGAAAATTTAAAAAAAAAAAAATTTTTTTTCGAAATTTTATTTTTTTGAAAATTTTTTTTACGAAAATTTTTTTTGAATTTTTTCTTTTTGAAATTTTTTTTTTCGATTTTTTTTTTAATTTTTTTTTTATTTTTTTTTACGAATTTTTTTTTTTTTTAATTTTTTTTTTCAATTTTTTTTTTGAAAATTTTTTAAAATTTTTTTATGAAATTTTTTTTTTCGAATTTTTTTAGTAATTTTTTTTCAATATTTTTTTTGATTTTTTTATAAATTTTTTTTGAATTTTTTTTAAAATTTTTTTTAAATCTTTTTTTTGATTTTTTTTTGAATTTTTTTTTGAAAATTTTTTTTTAAATTTTTTTTTCGAAATTTTATTTTTTTGAAAATTTTTTTTACGCAAATTTTTTTTTGAAATTTTTTTTTTGAATTTTTTTTTTTTCAATTTTTTTTTGAATTTTTTTTGTAACTTTTTTTTAAATTTTTTTTAAATTGTTTTTTTCGAATTTTTTTTTGTAATTTTTTTTAAATTTTTTTTTTGATTTTTTTTTATTTTTTTTTATTTTTTTTTTATTTTTTTTTGAATTTTTTTTAAAAATTTTTTTTGAATTTTTTAAAAAATTTTTTTTTGAATCTTTTTTTTTTTATTTTTTTTGAATTTTTTTTGTAATTTTTTTTTTTAATTTTTTCTAAAATTTTTTTTTATTTTTTAAATTTTTTTTTGAAATTTTTTTTTAAATTTTTTTTCGAAATTTTTTTTTTTGAAATTTTTTTTTAGAAAAATTTTTTTCGAAATTTTATTTTTTTGAAAATTTTTTATACGAAAATTTTTTTTGAAATTTTTTTTTTCATTTTTTTTTGTGAATTTTTTTTAAAATTTTTTTTTCAATTTTTTTTAAATTTTTTTTTTTTTGAAATTTTTTTATTTTTTAAATTTTTTTCTGAAATTTTTTTTTAAAATTTTTATTCGAAATTTTTTTTTTTCGAAAATTTTTTTAAAAAAAAATTTTTTTCGAAATTTTATTTTTTTGTGAAATTTTTTTTTTGTGAATTTTTTTTTAAAATTTTTTTTAAATTTTTTTTTCGAATTTTTTTTTGAATTTTTTTTAAAAATTTTTTTTGAATCTTTTTTTTATTTTTTTTGAATTTTTTTTGTAAATTTTTTTAAAATTTTTTCTAAATTTTTTTTTTGTTTTTTTTTATTTTTTAAATTTTTTTTTGAAAAATTTTTTTTAATTTTTTTTGAAATTTTTTTTTTAATTTTTTTTCGAAATTTTTTTTTTTGAAAATTTTTTTTTAGAAAATTTTTTTTCGAAATTTTATTTTTTTGAAAATTTTTTTTACGAAAATTTTTTTTGAATTTTTTTTTTGAAATTTTTTTTTTCGATTTTTTTTAAATTTTTTTTTAAATTTTTTTTTAAGAATTTTTTTTTTTTTAAATTTTTTTTTCAATTTTTTTTTTGAAAATTTTTTAAAATTTTTTTATGAAATTTTTTTATTGTGAATTTTTTTTAAAATTTTTTTTAAAATTTTTTTTTCGAATTTTTTTAGTAATTTTTTTTCAATATTTTTTTTGATTTTTTTCATAAATTTTTTTTTGAATTTTTTTTAAATTTTTTTTAAATCTTTTTTTCAATTTTTTTTTGAATTTTTTTTGTAAATTTTTTTAAAATTTTTTCTAAAATTTTTTTTTTGTTTTTTTTTTATTTTTTTAATTTTTTTTTGAAAATTTTTTTTTTAATTTTTTTTTCGAAATTTTATTTTTTTGAAAATTTTTTTTACGAAAATTTTTTTTTGAAATTTTTTTTTTGAAATTTTTTTTTTCAATTTTTTTTTGATTTTTTTTTGTAATTTTTTTAAAAATTTTTTTTAAATTGTTTTTTTCGAATTTTTTTTTTGATTTTTTTTTATTTTTTTTTAAATTTTTTTTTGAATTTTTTTTAAAAATTTTTTTTGAATCTTTTTTTTTTATTTTTTTTGAATTTTTTTTGTAATTTTTTTAAAAATTTTTCCTAAAATTTTTTTTTTGGTTTTTTTTTATTTTTTAAATTTTTTTTTGAAAATTTTTTTTAAATTTTTTTTTCGAAATTTTTTTTTTTTGAAATTTTTTTTTTAGAAAATTTTTTTTCGAAATTTTATTTTTTTGAAAATTTTTTATACGAAAATTTTTTTTGAAATTTTTTTTTTCATTTTTTTTTTGTGAATTTTTTTTAAAATTTTTTTTTAAATTTTTTTTAAATTTTTTTTTGTTTTTTTTTGAAATTTTTTTATTTTTTTAATTTTTTTCTGAAATTTTTTTTTTTTCGAAAATTTTTAAAAAAAAAAATTTTTTCGAAATTTTATTTTTTTGTGAAATTTTTTTTTTGTGAATTTTTTTTAAATTTTTTTTTAAAATTTTTTTTTCGAATTTTTTTTTGAATTTTTTTTAAAATTTTTTTTGAATCTTTTTTTTATTTTTTTTGAATTTTTTTTTGTAAATTTTTTTAAAATTTTTTCTAAATTTTTTTTTGTTTTTTTTTTATTTTTTTAATTTTTTTTTGAAATTTTTTTTTTAATTTTTTTTCGAAATTTTTATTTATTTTTTTAATTTTTTTTTGAAATTTTTTTTTAAAATTTTTATTCGAAATTTTTTTTTTTCGAAAATTTTTTTAAAAAAAAATTTTTTTCGAAATTTTATTTTTTTGAAATTTTTTTTTACGAAAATTTTTTTTACGAAAATTTTTTTTTAATTTTTTTTTTTAAATTTTTTTTTTCGATTTTTTTTTAAATTTTTTTTTTATTTTTTTTTACGAATTTTTTTTTTTTAATTTTTTTTTTTAATTTTTTAAAATTTTTTTATGAATTTTTTTTTTTGTGAATTTTTTTTAAAATTTTTTTTAAAATTTTTTTTTCGAATTTTTTTTGTAATTTTTTTTAAATTTTTTTTTTGATTTTTTTTATAAATTTTTTTTTGAATTTTTTTTTAAATTTTTTTTAAATCTTTTTTTTTATTTTTTTTTGAATTTTTTTTTGTAAATTTAAAATTTAAATTTAAAATTTTTTCTAAAATTTTTTTTTTGTTTTTTTTTATTTTTTTAATTTTTTTTTGAAAATTTTTTTTAAAAGTTTTTTTTCGAAATTTTATTTTTTTGAAAATTTTTTTTACGAAAATTTTTTTTGAAATTTTTTTTTTGAAATTTTTTTTTTCAATTTTTTTTTAAATTTTTTTTGTAATTTTTTTTAAAATTTTTTTAAATTTTTTTTTTGATTTTTTTTTATTTTTTTTTGAATTTTTTTTTTAAAATTTTTTTTTGAATTTTTTTTTTCAATTTTTTTTGAATTTTTTTTGTAATATTTTTTAAAATTTTCTTTTGTAATTTTTTTCGAAATTTTTTTTGAAGTTTTTTTTGAAGTTTTTTTTGAAAATTTTTTTTTGAAAATTTTTTAAAATTTTTTTTTAAATTTTTTTAAAATTTTTTTTTGTTTTTTTTTGAAATTTTTTAAATTTTTTTTTGAAAATTTTTTTTAAAATTTTTATTCGAAATTTTTTTTTTTTCGAAAATTTTTTTTAAAAAAAATTTTTTTCGAAATTTTATTTTTTTGAAAATTTTTTTTACGAAATTTTTTTTTAATTTTTTTTTTTTGAAATTTTTTTTTTCGATTTTTTTTTAAATTTTTTTTTTATTTTTTTTTACGATTTTTTTTTTTTTTTTAAATTTTTTTTTTTCAATTTTTTTTGAATTTTTTTTGTAATATTTTTTAAAATTTTCTTTTGTAATTTTTTTCGAAATTTTTTTTGAAGTTTTTTTTGAAGTTTTTTTTGAAAATTTTTTTTTGAAATTTTTTTAAAATTTTTTTTTTAATTTTTTTTAAATTTTTTTTTGTTTTTTTTTGAAATTTTTTAAATTTTTTTTTGAAAATTTTTTTTAAAATTTTTATTCGAATTTTTTTTTTTTTCGAAAATTTTTTAAAAAAAAAATTTTTTTCGAAATTTTATTTTTTTGAAAATTTTTTTTACGAAAATTTTTTTTGAATTTTTTTTTTTTGAAATTTTTTTTTTCGATTTTTTTTTAAATTTTTTTTTTATTTTTTTTACGAATTTTTTTTTTTTTTTTAATTTTTTTTTTCAATTTTTTTTTTGAAAATTTTTTAAAATTTTTTTATGAAATTTTTTTTTTGTGAATTTTTCTTAAAATTTTTTTTAAAATTTTTTTTTCGAATTTTTTTAGTAATGTTTTTCCAATATTTTTTTTGATTTTTTTTATAAATTTTTTTTTGAATTTTTTTTTAAATTTTTTTTAATCATTTTTTTTATTTTTTTTTGAATTTTTTTTTGTAAATTTTTTCTAAAATTTTTTTTTTGTTTTTTTTTTATTTTTTTAATTTTTTTTTGAAATTTTTTTTTTAAATTTTTTTTTCGAAATTTTATTTTTTTGAAAATTTTTTTTACGAAAATTTTTTTTTGAAATTTTTTTTTTTAAATTTTTTTTTTCAATTTTTTTTGAATTTTTTTTGTAATTTTTTTTAAAATTTTTTTTAAATTGTTTTTTTCGAATTTTTTTTTGTAATTTTTTTTAAATTTTTTTTTAATTTTTTTTTTGATTTTTTTTTAATTTTTTTTTTAATTTTTTTTTTTATTTTTTTTTGAATTTTTTTTAAAAATTTTTTTTGAATCTTTTTTTTTATTTTTTTCGAATTTTTTTTGTAATTTTTTTTAAATTTTTTTTTTGATTTTTTTTTATAAATTTTTTTTTTGATTTCTTTTTTATAAATTTTTTTTTGATTTTTTTTTTTGAAATTTTTTTTGAAAAATTTTCTCTTTGAATTTTTTTTGATTTTTAAAAATTTTTTTAAGAAAATTTTTTTTGAAATTTTTTTTTTGGAATTTTTTCAATTTTTTTTTTTTGAAATTTTTTTTCGATTTTTTTTTAATTTTTTTTAAAAATTTTTTTGAATTTTTTTTTATTTTTTTTTTGAAATTTTTTTTGAATTTTTTTTAAAATTTTTTTTCGATTTTTTATTTTTTTGAAAATTTTTTTAAGAAAATTTTTTTTGAAATTTTTTTTTTGAAATTTTTTTTTCAATTTTTTTTGAATTTTTTTTTGTAATTTTTTTTTTATTTTTTTTTAAATTGTTTTTTCGAATTTTTTTTTGTAATTTTTTTTTATATTTTTTTGAATTTTTTTTTATTTTTTTTTTGAATTTTTTTTAAAAATTTTTTTTGAATCTTTTTTTTTTTATTTTTTTTTGAATTTTTTTTGTAATTTTTTTTTAAATTTTTTCTAAAAATTTTTTTTTGTTTTTTTTTATTTTTTTAATTTTTTTTTGAAATTTTTTTTTTTAATTTTTTTTCGAAATTATTTTTTTTTGAAAATTTTTTTTTAGAAAAATTTTTTTCGAAATTTAATTTTTTTGAAAATTTTTTATCGAAAATTTTTTTTGAAATTTATTTTTTAAAATTTTTTCAAATTTTTTTTTTGAAATTTTTTTTCGATTTTTTTTTTATTTTTTTTTTAAAATTTTTCTGAATTTTTTTTAATTTTGTTTTTGAAATTTTTTTTGAATTTTTTTTTTAATTTTTTTTCGATTTTTTATTTTTTTGAAAATTTTTTTACGAAAATTTTTTTTGAAATTTTTTTTTTTGAAATTTTTTTTTTCAATTTTTTTTCAATTTTTTTTGAATTTTTTTTTGTAATTTTTTTAAAATTTTTTTTTTAATTGTTTTTTTCGAATTTTTTTTGGAATTTTTTTTAATTTTTTTTTTTAATTTTTTTTTTCAATTTTTTTTTTGAAAATTTTTTAAAATTTTTTTATGAAATTTTTTTTTTGTGAATTTTTTTTTAAATTTTTTTTAAAATTTTTTTTTCGAATTTTTTTAGTAATTTTTTTTCAATATTTTTTTTGATTTTTTTTATAAATTTTTTTTTGAATTTTTTTTAAAATTTTTTTTAATCTTTTTTTTTATTTTTTTTTGAATTTTTTTTTGTAAATTTTTTTAAAATTTTTTCTAAAATTTTTTTTTTGTTTTTTTTTATTTTTTTAATTTTTTTTTTCAATTTTTTTTTGAATTTTTTTTGTAATTTTTTTTTTAATTTTTTTTTAATTGTTTTTTTCGAATTTTTTTTGGTAATTTTTTTAAAATTTTTTTTAAATTTTTTTTTTGATTTTTTTTTTATTTTTTTTTTAATTTTTTTTTTTATTTTTTTTTGAATTTTTTTTAAAAATTTTTTTTGAATATTTTTTTTTTATTTTTTTCGAATTTTTTTTGTAATTTTTTTTAAATTTTTTTTTGATTTTTTTTTATAAATTTTTTTTTGATTTCTTTTTTATAAATTTTTTTTTGATTTTTTTTTTTTAATTTTTTTTGAAAAATTTTCTCTTTGAATTTTTTTTGATTTTTAAAAATTTTTTTAAGAAAATTTTTTTTGAAATTTTTTTTTTGGAATTTTTTCAATTTTTTTTTTGAAATTTTTTTTCGATTTTTTTTAAATTTTTTTTTAAAATTTTTTTGAATTTTTTTTTATTTTTTTTTTGAAATTTTTTTTGAATTTTTTTTAAAATTTTTTTTCGATTTTTTATTTTTTTGAAAATTTTTTTACGAAAAACTTTTTTTGAAATTTTTTTTTTGAAATTTTTTTTTCAATTTTTTTTGAATTTTTTTTTGTAATTTTTTTTTTTAATTTTTTTTTAAATTGTTTTTTCGAATTTTTTTTTGGAATTTTTTTTTATTTTTTTTTGAATTTTTTTTTATTTTTTTTTTGAATTTTTTTTAAAAATTTTTTTTGAATCTTTTTTTTTATTTTTTTTTGAATTTTTTTTGTAATTTTTTTTTAAATTTTTTCTAAAAATTGTTTTTGTTTTTTTTTATTTTTTAAATTTTTTTTTGAATTTTTTTTTTTTAATTTTTTTTCGAAATTATTTTTTTTTGAAAATTTTTTTTTAGAAAAATTTTTTTCGAAATTTTATTTTTTTGAAAATTTTTTATCGAAAATTTTTTTTGAAATTTTTTTTTTGGAATTTTTTCAAATTTTTTTTTTGAAATTTTTTTTCGATTTTTTTTTATTTTTTTTTTTAAATTTTTCTGAATTTTTTTTAATTTTGTTTTTGAAATTTTTTTTGAATTTTTTTTTTAATTTTTTTTCGATTTTTTTTTGTAATTTTTTTTTAAATTTTTTTTTAAATTGTTTTTTTCGAATTTTTTTTTGTAATTTTTTTTTTATATTTTTTTGAATTTTTTTTTATTTTTTTTTTGAATTTTTTTTAAAAATTTTTTTTGAATCTTTTTTTTTTATTTTTTTTTGAATTTTTTTTGTAATTTTTTTTTAAATTTTTTCTAAAAATTTTTTTTTGTTTTTTTTTATTTTTTTAATTTTTTTTTGAAATTTTTTTTTTTAATTTTTATTCGAAATTATTTTTTTTTAGAAAAATTTTTTTCGAAATTTTATTTTTTTGAAAATTTTTTATCGAAAATTTTTTTTGAAATTTATTTTTTAAAATTTTTTCAAATTTTTTTTTTGAAATTTTTTTTCGATTTTTTTTTTATTTTTTTTAAAAAAATTTTCTGAATTTTTTTTAATTTTGTTTTTGAAATTTTTTTTGAATTTTTTTTTAATTTTTTTTCGATTTTTTATTTTTTTGAAAATTTTTTTACGAAAATTTTTTTTGAAATTTTTTTTTTTTGAAATTTTTTTTTTCAATTTTTTTTTGAATTTTTTTTGTAATATTTTTTAAAATTTTCTTTTGTAATTTTTTTCGAAATTTTTTTTGAAGTTTTTTTTGAAATTTTTTTAAAATTTTTTTTAAATTTTTTTGTTTTTTTTTGAAATTTTTTTAATTTTTTTTTGAATTTTTTTTTTTTAATTTTTATTCGAAATTTTTTTTTTCTCGAAAATTTTTTTTAAAAAAAATTTTTTTCGAAATTTTATTTTTTTGAAAATTTTTTTTACGAAAATTTTTTTTGAATTTTTTTTTTTTTGAATTTTTTTTTAAATTTTTTTTTAAATTTTTTTTTGAATTTTTTTTAAAATTTTTTTTTGAATCTTTTTTTTTTATTTTTTTTTGAATTTTTTTTGTATTTTTTTTTTAAATTTTTTCTAAAATTTTTTTTGTTTTTTTTTTATTTTTTTAATTTTTTTTCGAAATTTTTTTTTTTGAAAATTTTTTTTTAGAAAATTTTTTTTCGAAATTTTTTTTTTTTCAAATTTTTTTTAGAAAATTTTTTTTCGAAATTTAATTTTTTTTACGAAAATTTTTTTTGAAATTTTTTTTTCATTTTTTTTGATTTTTTTTTTGTGAATTTTTTTAAAAAATTTTTTTAAAATTTTTTTTTCAATTTTTTTTTTGAAAATTTTTTTTTTGAATTTTTTTTTTTGAAATTTTTTTCGAAAAATTTTCTCTTTGAATTTTTTTTGATTTTTAAAAATTTTTTTTCAAAATTTTTTTACGAAAATTTTTTTTTGAAATTTTTTTTTTGGAATTTTTTTTAAATTTTTTTTTGAATTTTTTTTTTAATTTTTTTTCGAAATTTTTTTTTTTGAAAATTTTTTTTTACGAAAATTTTTTTTGAAATTTTTTTTCTGAAATTTTTTTTTTCAATTTTTTTTTGAAGTTTTTTTGAAAATTTTTTTTAAAATTTTTTTTTGAATTTTTTTTTTCAATTTTTTTTTGAATTTTTTTTGTAATATTTTTTAAAATTTTCTTTTGTAATTTTTTTCGAAATTTTTTTTGAAGTTTTTTTTGAAGTTTTTTTTGAAAATTTTTTTTTGAAATTTTTTTAAAATTTTTTTTAAAATTTTTTTAAATTTTTTTTTGTTTTTTTTTGAAATTTTTTTAATTTTTTTTTGAAAATTTTTTTTTAAATTTTTATTCGAAATTTTTTTTTTTCGAAAATTTAAAAAAAAAAAAATTTTTTTTCGAAATTTTATTTTTTTGAAAATTTTTTTTACGAAAATTTTTTTTGAATTTTTTCTTTTTGAAATTTTTTTTTTCGATGTTTTTTTTAATTTTTTTTTACGAATTTTTTTTTTTTTAATTTTTTTTTTCAATTTTTTTTTTGAAAATTTTTTAAAATTTTTTTATGAAATTTTTTTTTTCGAATTTTTTTAGTAATTTTTTTTCAATATTTTTTTTGATTTTTTTTATAAATTTTTTTTGAATTTTTTTTAAAATTTTTTTTAAATCTTTTTTTTGATTTTTTTTTGAATTTTTTTTTGAAAATTTTTTTTTTAATTTTTTTTTCGAAATTTTATTTTTTTGAAAATTTTTTTTACGCAAATTTTTTTTTGAAATTTTTTTTTTGAATTTTTTTTTTTTCAATTTTTTTTTGAATTTTTTTTGTAACTTTTTTTTAAATTTTTTTTAAATTGTTTTTTTCGAATTTTTTTTTGTAATTTTTTTTAAATTTTTTTTTTGATTTTTTTTTATTTTTTTTTATTTTTTTTTTATTTTTTTTTGAATTTTTTTTAAAAATTTTTTTTGAATTTTTTTTAAAAATTTTTTTTGAATCTTTTTTTTTTTATTTTTTTTGAATTTTTTTTGTAATTTTTTTTTTTAATTTTTTCTAAAATTTTTTTTTATTTTTTAAATTTTTTTTTGAAATTTTTTTTTAAATTTTTTTTCGAAATTTTTTTTTTTGAAATTTTTTTTTAGAAAAATTTTTTTCGAAATTTTATTTTTTTGAAAATTTTTTATACGAAAATTTTTTTTGAAATTTTTTTTTTCATTTTTTTTTGTGAATTTTTTTTAAAATTTTTTTTTCAATTTTTTTTAAATTTTTTTTTTTTTTGAAATTTTTTTATTTTTTAAATTTTTTTCTGAAATTTTTTTTTAAAATTTTTATTCGAAATTTTTTTTTTTCGAAAATTTTTTAAAAAAAAAATTTTTTTCGAAATTTTATTTTTTTGTGAAATTTTTTTTTTGTGAATTTTTTTTTAAAATTTTTTTTAAATTTTTTTTTCGAATTTTTTTTTGAATTTTTTTTTTAAATTTTTTTTGAATCTTTTTTTTATTTTTTTTGAATTTTTTTTTGTAAATTTTTTTAAAATTTTTTCTAAATTTTTTTTTTGTTTTTTTTTATTTTTTAAATTTTTTTTTGAAAAATTTTTTTTAATTTTTTTTGAAAATTTTTTTTTAATTTTTTTTCGAAATTTTTTTTTTTGAAAATTTTTTTTTAGAAAATTTTTTTTCGAAATTTTATTTTTTTGAAAATTTTTTTTACGAAAATTTTTTTTGAATTTTTTTTTTGAAATTTTTTTTTTCGATTTTTTTTAAATTTTTTTTTTAATTTTTTTTTAAGAATTTTTTTTTTTTAAATTTTTTTTTCAATTTTTTTTTTGAAAATTTTTTAAAATTTTTTTATGAAATTTTTTTATTGTGAATTTTTTTTAAAATTTTTTTTAAAATTTTTTTTTCGAATTTTTTTAGTAATTTTTTTTCAATATTTTTTTTGATTTTTTTCATAAATTTTTTTTTGAATTTTTTTTAAATTTTTTTTAAATCTTTTTTTCAATTTTTTTTTGAATTTTTTTTGTAAATTTTTTTAAAAATTTTTCTAAAATTTTTTTTTTGTTTTTTTTTTATTTTTTTAATTTTTTTTTGAAAATTTTTTTTTTAATTTTTTTTTCGAAATTTTATTTTTTTGAAAATTTTTTTTACGAAAATTTTTTTTTGAAATTTTTTTTTTTGAAATTTTTTTTTTCAATTTTTTTTTGATTTTTTTTTGTAATTTTTTTAAAAATTTTTTTTAAATTGTTTTTTTCGAATTTTTTTTTTGATTTTTTTTAATTTTTTTTTTAATTTTTTTTTGAATTTTTTTTAAAAATTTTTTTTGAATCTTTTTTTTTTATTTTTTTTGAATTTTTTTTGTAATTTTTTTAAAAATTTTTCCTAAAATTTTTTTTTTGGTTTTTTTTTATTTTTTAAATTTTTTTTTGAAAATTTTTTTTAAATTTTTTTTTCGAAATTTTTTTTTTTTGAAATTTTTTTTTTAGAAAATTTTTTTTCGAAATTTTATTTTTTTGAAAATTTTTTATACGAAAATTTTTTTTGAAATTTTTTTTTTCATTTTTTTTTTGTGAATTTTTTTAAAAATTTTTTTTTAAATTTTTTTTAAATTTTTTTTTGTTTTTTTTTGAAATTTTTTTATTTTTTTAATTTTTTTCTGAAATTTTTTTTTTTTCGAAAATTTAAAAAAAAAAAAATTTTTTCGAAATTTTATTTTTTTGTGAAATTTTTTTTTTGTGAATTTTTTTTAAATTTTTTTTTAAAATTTTTTTTTCGAATTTTTTTTTGAATTTTTTTTAAAATTTTTTTTGAATCTTTTTTTTATTTTTTTTGAATTTTTTTTTGTAAATTTTTTTAAAATTTTTTCTAAATTTTTTTTGTTTTTTTTTTATTTTTTTAATTTTTTTTTGAAATTTTTTTTTTTTAATTTTTTTTCGAAATTTTTATTTATTTTTTTAATTTTTTTTTGAAAATTTTTTTTTAAATTTTTATTCGAAATTTTTTTTTTTCGAAAATTTTTTTAAAAAAAAATTTTTTTCGAAATTTTATTTTTTTGAAATTTTTTTTTACGAAAATTTTTTTTACGAAAATTTTTTTTTAATTTTTTTTTTAAAAATTTTTTTTTTCGATTTTTTTTTAAATTTTTTTTTTATTTTTTTTTACGAATTTTTTTTTTTTTAATTTTTTTTTTTAATTTTTTAAAATTTTTTTATGAATTTTTTTTTTTGTGAATTTTTTTTAAAATTTTTTTTAAAATTTTTTTTTCGAATTTTTTTTGTAATTTTTTTTAAATTTTTTTTTTGATTTTTTTTATAAATTTTTTTTTGAATTTTTTTTTTAATTTTTTTTAAATCTTTTTTTTTATTTTTTTTTGAATTTTTTTTTGTAAATTTAAAATTTAAATTTAAAATTTTTTCTAAAATTTTTTTTTTGTTTTTTTTTATTTTTTTAATTTTTTTTTGAAAATTTTTTTTAAAAGTTTTTTTTCGAAATTTTATTTTTTTGAAAATTTTTTTTACGAAAATTTTTTTTGAAATTTTTTTTTTGAAATTTTTTTTTTCAATTTTTTTTTTAATTTTTTTTGTAATTTTTTTTAAAATTTTTTTAAATTTTTTTTTTGATTTTTTTTTATTTTTTTTTGAATTTTTTTTTTAAAATTTTTTTTTGAATTTTTTTTTTAAATTTTTTTTTAATCTTTTTTTTTTATTTTTATTGAATTTTTTTTGTAATTTTTTTTTTAATTTTTTCTAAAATTTTTTTTTTGTTTTTTTTTATTTTTTTAATTTTTTTTTGAAATTTTTTTTTTAAATTTTTTTTTGAATTTTTTTTTTCAATTTTTTTTGAATTTTTTTTGTAATATTTTTTAAAATTTTCTTTTGTAATTTTTTTCGAAATTTTTTTTGAAGTTTTTTTTGAAGTTTTTTTTGAAAATTTTTTTTTGAAAATTTTTTAAAATTTTTTTTTAAATTTTTTTAAAATTTTTTTTTGTTTTTTTTTGAAATTTTTTAAATTTTTTTTTGAAAATTTTTTTTAAAATTTTTATTCGAAATTTTTTTTTTTTCGAAAATTTTTTTAAAAAAAAATTTTTTTCGAAATTTTATTTTTTTGAAAATTTTTTTTACGAAATTTTTTTTTAATTTTTTTTTTTTGAAATTTTTTTTTTCGATTTTTTTTTAAATTTTTTTTTTATTTTTTTTTACGATTTTTTTTTTTTTTTAATTTTTTTTTTTCAATTTTTTTTGAATTTTTTTTGTAATATTTTTTAAAATTTTCTTTTGTAATTTTTTTCGAAATTTTTTTTGAAGTTTTTTTTGAAGTTTTTTTTGAAAATTTTTTTTTGAAATTTTTTTAAAATTTTTTTTAAAATTTTTTTTAAATTTTTTTTTGTTTTTTTTTGAAATTTTTTAAATTTTTTTTTGAAAATTTTTTTTAAAATTTTTATTCGAATTTTTTTTTTTTCGAAAATTTTTTTAAAAAAAAATTTTTTTCGAAATTTTATTTTTTTGAAAATTTTTTTTACGAAAATTTTTTTTGAATTTTTTTTTTTTGAAATTTTTTTTTTCGATTTTTTTTTAAATTTTTTTTTTATTTTTTTTACGAATTTTTTTTTTTTTTTTAATTTTTTTTTTCAATTTTTTTTTTGAAAATTTTTTAAAATTTTTTTATGAAATTTTTTTTTTGTGAATTTTTCTTAAAATTTTTTTTAAAATTTTTTTTTCGAATTTTTTTAGTAATGTTTTTTCAATATTTTTTTTGATTTTTTTTATAAATTTTTTTTTGAATTTTTTTTTAAATTTTTTTTAATCTTTTTTTTTATTTTTTTTTTTATTTTTTTTTGTAAATTTTTTCTAAAATTTTTTTTTTGTTTTTTTTTTATTTTTTTAATTTTTTTTTGAAATTTTTTTTTGAAATTTTTTTTTCGAAATTTTATTTTTTTGAAAATTTTTTTTACGAAAATTTTTTTTTGAAATTTTTTTTTTTAAATTTTTTTTTTCAATTTTTTTTGAATTTTTTTTGTAATTTTTTTTAAAATTTTTTTTAAATTGTTTTTTTCGAATTTTTTTTTGTAATTTTTTTTAAATTTTTTTTTAATTTTTTTTTTGATTTTTTTTTAATTTTTTTTTTAATTTTTTTTTTTATTTTTTTTTGAATTTTTTTTAAAAATTTTTTTTGAATCTTTTTTTTTATTTTTTTCGAATTTTTTTTGTAATTTTTTTTAAATTTTTTTTTTGGAATTTTTTCAATTTTTTTTTTTGAAATTTTTTTTCGATTTTTTTTAAATTTTTTTTAAAAATTTTTTTGAATTTTTTTTTATTTTTTTTTTGAAATTTTTTTTGAATTTTTTTTAAAATTTTTTTTCGATTTTTTATTTTTTTGAAAATTTTTTTAAGAAAATTTTTTTTGAAATTTTTTTTTTGAAATTTTTTTTTCAATTTTTTTTGAATTTTTTTTTGTAATTTTTTTTTTTATTTTTTTTTAAATTGTTTTTTTCGAATTTTTTTTTGTAATTTTTTTTTATATTTTTTTGAATTTTTTTTTATTTTTTTTTTGAATTTTTTTTAAAAATTTTTTTTGAATCTTTTTTTTTTATTTTTTTTTGAATTTTTTTTGTAATTTTTTTTTAAATTTTTTCTAAAAATTTTTTTTTGTTTTTTTTTATTTTTTTAATTTTTTTTTGAAATTTTTTTTTTTAATTTTTTTTCGAAATTATTTTTTTTTGAAAATTTTTTTTTAGAAAAATTTTTTTCGAAATTTTATTTTTTTGAAAATTTTTTATCGAAAATTTTTTTTGAAATTTATTTTTTAAAATTTTTTCAAATTTTTTTTTTGAAATTTTTTTTCGATTTTTTTTTTATTTTTTTTAAAAAATTTTTCTGAATTTTTTTTAATTTTGTTTTTGAAATTTTTTTTGAATTTTTTTTTTAATTTTTTTTCGATTTTTTATTTTTTTGAAAATTTTTTTACGAAAATTTTTTTTGAAATTTTTTTTTTTTGAAATTTTTTTTTTCAATTTTTTTTCAATTTTTTTTGAATTTTTTTTTGTAATTTTTTTAAAATTTTTTTTTTAATTGTTTTTTTCGAATTTTTTTTGGAATTTTTTTTAATTTTTTTTTTTAATTTTTTTTTTCAATTTTTTTTTTGAAAATTTTTTAAAATTTTTTTATGAAATTTTTTTTTGTGAATTTTTTTTTAAATTTTTTTTAAAATTTTTTTTTCGAATTTTTTTAGTAATTTTTTTTCAATATTTTTTTTGATTTTTTTTATAAATTTTTTTTTGAATTTTTTTTAAAATTTTTTTTAATCTTTTTTTTTATTTTTTTTTGAATTTTTTTTTGTAAATTTTTTTAAAATTTTTTCTAAAATTTTTTTTTTGTTTTTTTTTATTTTTTTAATTTTTTTTTTCAATTTTTTTTTGAATTTTTTTTGTAATTTTTTTTTTAATTTTTTTTAAATTGTTTTTTTCGAATTTTTTTTGGTAATTTTTTTTAAATTTTTTTTTAATTTTTTTTTTGATTTTTTTTTTATTTTTTTTTTTAATTTTTTTTTTTATTTTTTTTTGAATTTTTTTTAAAAATTTTTTTTGAATATTTTTTTTTTATTTTTTTCGAATTTTTTTTGTAATTTTTTTTAAATTTTTTTTTTGATTTTTTTTTATAAATTTTTTTTTGATTTCTTTTTTATAAATTTTTTTTTGATTTTTTTTTTTAAATTTTTTTTGAAAAATTTTCTCTTTGAATTTTTTTTGATTTTTAAAAATTTTTTTAAGAAAATTTTTTTTGAAATTTTTTTTTTGGAATTTTTTCAATTTTTTTTTTGAATTTTTTTTTCGATTTTTTTTTAATTTTTTTTTAAAATTTTTTTGAATTTTTTTTTATTTTTTTTTTGAAATTTTTTTTGAATTTTTTTAAAAATTTTTTTTCGATTTTTTATTTTTTTGAAAATTTTTTTACGAAAAACTTTTTTTGAAATTTTTTTTTTGAAATTTTTTTTTCAATTTTTTTTGAATTTTTTTTTGTAATTTTTTTTTTTAATTTTTTTTTAAATTGTTTTTTCGAATTTTTTTTTGGAATTTTTTTTAATTTTTTTTTGAATTTTTTTTTATTTTTTTTTTAATTTTTTTTAAAAATTTTTTTTGAATCTTTTTTTTTATTTTTTTTTGAATTTTTTTTGTAATTTTTTTTTAAATTTTTTCTAAAAATTGTTTTTGTTTTTTTTTATTTTTTAAATTTTTTTTTGAAATTTTTTTTTTTAATTTTTTTTCGAAATTATTTTTTTTTGAAAATTTTTTTTTAGAAAAATTTTTTTCGAAATTTTATTTTTTTGAAAATTTTTTATCGAAAATTTTTTTTGAAATTTTTTTTTTGGAATTTTTTCAAATTTTTTTTTTGAAATTTTTTTTCGATTTTTTTTTATTTTTTTTTTTAAATTTTTCTGAATTTTTTTTAATTTTGTTTTTGAAATTTTTTTTGAATTTTTTTTTTAATTTTTTTTCAATTTTTTTTTGTAATTTTTTTTTAAATTTTTTTTTAAATTGTTTTTTTCGAATTTTTTTTTGTAATTTTTTTTTTATATTTTTTTGAATTTTTTTTTATTTTTTTTTTGAATTTTTTTTAAAAATTTTTTTTGAATCTTTTTTTTTTATTTTTTTTTGAATTTTTTTTGTAATTTTTTTTTAAATTTTTTCTAAAAATTTTTTTTTGTTTTTTTTTATTTTTTTAATTTTTTTTTGAAATTTTTTTTTTTAATTTTTATTCGAAATTATTTTTTTTTGAAAATTTTTTTTTAGAAAAATTTTTTTCGAAATTTTATTTTTTTGAAAATTTTTTATCGAAAATTTTTTTTGAAATTTATTTTTTAAAATTTTTTCAAATTTTATTTTGAAATTTTTTTTCGATTTTTTTTTTATTTTTTTTAAAAAAATTTTCTGAATTTTTTTTAATTTTGTTTTTGAAATTTTTTTTGAATTTTTTTTTAAATTTTTTTTCGATTTTTTATTTTTTTGAAAATTTTTTTACGAAAATTTTTTTTGAAATTTTTTTTTTTTGAAATTTTTTTTTTCAATTTTTTTTCAATTTTTTTTCAATTTTTTTTGAATTTTTTTTTTGTAATTTTTTTAAAAATTTTTTTTAAATTGTTTTTTTCGAATTTTTTTTGGAATTTTTTTTAATTTTTTTTTTTAATTTTTTTTTTCAATTTTTTTTTTTGAAAATTTTTTAAAATTTTTTTATGAAATTTTTTTTTTGTGAATTTTTTTTAAAATTTTTTTTAAAATTTTTTTTTCGAATTTTTTTAGTAATTTTTTTTCAATTTTTTTTTTGATTTTTTTTATAAATTTTTTTTTGAATTTTTTTAAAAATTTTTTTTAATCTTTTTTTTTATTTTTTTTTGAATTTTTTTTTGTTTACATTTTTTTAAAATTTTTTCTAAAATTTTTTTTTTGTTTTTTTTTATTTTTTTATTTTTTTTTGAAATTTTTTTTTCGAAATTTTATTTTTTTGAAAATTTTTTTTACGAAAATTTTTTTTGAAATTTTTTTTTTTGAAATTTTTTTTTTCAATTTTTTTTCAATTTTTTTTTAATTTTTTTTTGTAATTTTTTAAAAAATTTTTTTTAAATTGTTTTTTTCGAATTTTTTTTGGAATTTTTTTTAATTTTTTTTTTGAATTTTTTTTAAAATTTTTTTTCAATTTTTTTTTCATTTTTTTTTAAATTTTTTTTCGAAATTTTTTTTTTTGAAAATTTTTTTTTACGAAAATTTTTTTTGAATTTTTTTTTTGAATTTTTTTTGTAATATTTTTTAAAATTTTCTTTTGTAATTTTTTTCGAAATTTTTTTTGAAATTTTTTTTGAAGTTTTTTTTGAAAATTTTTTATTTTTTAAATTTTTTTTTGAAAATTTTTTTTAAAATTTTTTTTCGAAATTTTTTTTTTTAAAAAATTTTTTTTTAGAAAATTTTTTTTCGAATTTTATTTTTTTGAAAATTTTTTTTACGAAAATTTTTTTTGAAATTTTTTTTTTCATTTTTATTGAATTTTTTTTGTGAATTTTTTTTAAATTTTTTTTTGATTTTTTTTATAAATTTTTTTTTAAATTTTTTTTTTTTGAAATTTTTTTTTCAATTTTTTTTCAATTTTTTTTGAATTTTTTCTTAAATTTTTTTTTTGTTTTTTTTTGTTTTTTTAATTTTTTTTTTCAATTTTTTTTTGAATTTTTTTTGTAATTTTTTTTTTAATTTTTTTTAAATTGTTTTTTTCGAATTTTTTTTGGTAATTTTTTTTAAATTTTTTTTAAATTTTTTTTTGATTTTTTTTTTATTTTTTTTTTAATTTTTTTTTTATTTTTTTTTTGAATTTTTTTAAAAATTTTTTTTGAATATTTTTTTTTTATTTTTTTCGAATTTTTTTTGTAATTTTTTTTAAATTTTTTTTTTGATTTTTTTTTATAAATTTTTTTTTTGATTTCTTTTTTATAAATTTTTTTTTGATTTTTTTTTTTTAAATTTTTTTTGAAAAATTTTCTCTTTGAATTTTTTTTGATTTTTAAAAATTTTTTTAAGAAAATTTTTTTTGAAATTTTTTTTTTGGAATTTTTTCAATTTTTTTTTTGAAATTTTTTTTCGATTTTTTTTTAATTTTTTTTAAAAATTTTTTTGAATTTTTTATTTTTTTTTTGAAATTTTTTTTGAATTTTTTTTAAAATTTTTTTTCGATTTTTTATTTTTTTGAAAATTTTTTTAAAAAAACTTTTTTTGAAATTTTTTTTTTGAAATTTTTTTTTCAATTTTTTTTGAATTTTTTTTTGTAATTTTTTTTTTAATTTTTTTTTAAATTGTTTTTTTCGAATTTTTTTTTGTAATTTTTTTTTATTTTTTTTTGAATTTTTTTTTATTTTTTTTTTGAATTTTTTTTAAAAATTTTTTTTGAATCTTTTTTTTTTATTTTTTTTTTGAATTTTTTTTGTAATTTTTTTTTAAATTTTTTCTAAAAATTGTTTTTGTTTTTTTTTTATTTTTTTAATTTTTTTTTGAAATTTTTTTTTTTAATTTTTTTTCGAAATTATTTTTTTTTGAAAATTTTTTTTTAGAAAAATTTTTTTCGAAATTTTATTTTTTTGAAAATTTTTTATCGAAAATTTTTTTTGAAATTTTTTTTTTGGAATTTTTTCAAATTTTTTTTTTGAAATTTTTTTTCGATTTTTTTTTTATTTTTTTTAAAAAAATTTTCTGAATTTTTTTTAATTTTGTTTTTGAAATTTTTTTTGAATTTTTTTTTAAATTTTTTTTCGATTTTTTATTTTTTTGAAAATTTTTTTACGAAAATTTTTTTTGAAATTTTTTTTTTTTGAATTTTTTTTTTTTCAATTTTTTTTCAATTTTTTTTGAATTTTTTTTTGTAATTTTTTTAAAAATTTTTTTTAAATTGTTTTTTTCGAATTTTTTTTGGAATTTTTTTTAATTTTTTTTTTTCAATTTTTTTTTTCAATTTTTTTTTTCGAAAATTTTTTAAAATTTTTTTATGAAATTTTTTTTTTGTGAATTTTTTTTAAAATTTTTTTTAAAATTTTTTTTTCGAATTTTTTTAGTAATTTTTTTTCAATATTTTTTTTGATTTTTTTTATAAATTTTTTTTTGAATTTTTTTAAAAATTTTTTTTAATCTTTTTTTTTATTTTTTTTTGAATTTTTTTTTGTAAATTTTTTTAAAATTTTTTCTAAAATTTTTTTTTTGTTTTTTTTTATTTTTTTATTTTTTTTTTGAAATTTTTTTTTCGAAATTTTATTTTTTTGAAAATTTTTTTTACGAAAATTTTTTTTTGAAATTTTTTTTTTGAAATTTTTTTTTTCAATTTTTTTTTGAATTTTTTTTGTAATTTTTTTTTAGATTTTTTTTAAATTGTTTTTTTTTTCGAATTTTTTTTTGTAATTTTTTTTAAAATTTTTTTTAAATTTTTTTTTTTATTTTTTTTTTATTTTTTTTTTAATTTTTTTTTTTATTTTTTTTTGAATTTTTTTTAAAAATTTTTTTTGAATATTTTTTTTTTATTTTTTTCGAATTTTTTTTGTAATTTTTTTTAAATTTTTTTTTTGATTTTTTTTTATAAATTTTTTTTTTGATTTCTTTTTTATAAATTTTTTTTTGATTTTTTTTTTTTAAATTTTTTTTGAAAAATTCTCTCTTTGAATTTTTTTTGATTTTTAAAAATTTTTTTAAGAAAATTTTTTTTGAATTTTTTTTTTTGGAATTTTTTCAATTTTTTTTTTTTAAATTTTTTTTCGATTTTTTTTTTATTTTTTTTTAAAATTTTTTTCAATTTTTTTTTATTTTTTTTTTGAAATTTTTTTTGAATTTTTTTTAAAATTTTTTTTCGATTTTTTATTTTTTTGAAAATTTTTTTACGAAAATTTCTTTTGAAATTTTTTTTTTGAAATTTTTTTTTCAATTTTTTTTGAATTTTTTTTTGTAATTTTTTTTTAAAATTTTTTTTTAAATTGTTTTTTTCGAATTTTTTTTTGTAATTTTTTTTTATTTTTTTTTGAATTTTTTTTTATTTTTTTTTTGAATTTTTTTTAAAAATTTTTTTTGAATCTTTTTTTTTTATTTTTTTTTGAATTTTTTTTGTAATTTTTTTTTAAATTTTTTCTAAAAATTGTTTTTGTTTTTTTTTTATTTTTTTTATTTTTTTTTGAAATTTTTTTTTTTAATTTTTTTTCGAAATTATTTTTTTTTGAAAATTTTTTTTTAGAAAAATTTTTTTCGAAATTTTATTTTTTTGAAAATTTTTTATCGAAAATTTTTTTTGAAATTTTTTTTTTGGAATTTTTTCAAATTTTTTTTTTGAAATTTTTTTCGATTTTTTTTTTATTTTTTTTTTTTTAATTTTTCTGAATTTTTTTTAATTTTGTTTTTGAAATTTTTTTTGAATTTTTTTTTTAATTTTTTTTCGATTTTTTATTTTTTTGAAAATTTTTTTACGAAAATTTTTTTTTAAATTTTTTTTTTTTGAAATTTTTTTTTTCAATTTTTTTTCAATTTTTTTTGAATTTTTTTTTGTAATTTTTTAAAAAAATTTTTTTAAATTGTTTTTTTCGAATTTTTTTTGGAATTTTTTTTAATTTTTTTTTTGAATTTTTTTTAAAATTTTTTTTCAATTTTTTTTTCATTTTTTTTTAAATTTTTTTTCGAAATTTTTTTTTTTGAAAATTTTTTTTCACGAAAATTTTTTTTGAATTTTTTTTTTTAATTTTTTTTGAATTTTTTTTTTGAATTTTTTTTTGAATTTTTTTTGTAATATTTTTTAAAATTTTCTTTTGTAATTTTTTCGAAATTTTTTTTGAAGTTTTTTTTGAAATTTTTTTAAAATTTTTTTTAAATTTTTTTTTGTTTTTTTTTGAAATTTTTTTAATTTTTTTTTGAAATTTTTTTTTTTAATTTTTATCGAAATTTTTTTTTTCTCGAAAATTTTTTTAAAAAAAAATTTTTTTCGAAATTTTATTTTTTTGAAAATTTTTTTTAAAAATTTTTTTTGAATTTTTTTTTTTTGAATTTTTTTTTAAATTTTTTTTTGAATTTTTTTTAAAAATTTTTTTTGAATCTTTTTTTTTTATTTTTTTTTTGTAATTTTTTTTTTGTAATTTTTTTTTTTATTTTTTCTAAAATTTTTTTTTTGTTTTTTTTTTATTTTTTTAATTTTTTTTTGAAATTTTTTTTTAAATTTTTTTTCGAAATTTTTTTTTTTGAAAATTTTTTTTACGAAAATTTTTTTTGAAATTTTTTTTTTCATTTTTTTTGATTTTTTTTTTGTGAATTTTTTTAAAAATTTTTTTTTTAATTTTTTTTTCAATTTTTTTTTTGAAAATTTTTTTTTTGAATTTTTTTTTTTGAAATTTTTTTTGAAAAATTTTCTCTTTGAATTTTTTTTGATTTTAAAAAATTTTTTTTCAAAATTTTTTTACGAAAATTTTTTTTTGAAATTTTTTTTTTGGAATTTTTTTTAAATTTTTTTTTGAATTTTTTTTTAAAATTTTTTTTCGAAATTTTTTTTTTGAAAATTTTTTTTTACGAAAATTTTTTTTGAAATTTTTTTTTCAATCTTTTTTGAAGTTTTTTTGAAAATTTTTTTTTGAAATTTTTTTTTTTGAAATTTTTTTTTGTAATTTTTTTTAAAATTTTTTTTAAATTGTTTTTTTCGAATTTTTTTTTGTAATTTTTTTTATTTTTTTTTTGATTTTTTTTATAATTTTTTTTTGAATTTTTTTTTAAAATTTTTTTTTGAATTTTTTTTAAAAATTTTTTTTGAATTTTTTTTTTCAATTTTTTTTTGAATTTTTTTTGTAATATTTTTTAAAATTTTCTTTTGTAATTTTTTTCGAAATTTTTTTTGAAGTTTTTTTTGAAGTTTTTTTTGAAAATTTTTTTTTGAAATTTTTTTAAAATTTTTTTTTAAATTTTTGTTAAATTTTTTTTTTTTTTTGAAATTTTTTTAATTTTTTTTTGAAATTTTTTTTTTTAATTTTTATTCGAAATTTTTTTTTTCGAAAATTTTTAAAAAAAAAAATTTTTTTCGAAATTTTATTTTTTTGAAAATTTTTTTTACGAAAATTTTTTTTTGAATTTTTTTTTTTGAAATTTTTTTTTTCGATTTTTTTTTTATTTTTTTTTTTATTTTTTTTTACGAATTTTTTTTTTTTTTATTTTTTTTTTCAATTTTTTTTTTTGAAAATTTTTTAAAATTTTTTTATGAAATTTTTTTTTTGTGAATTTTTTTTAAATTTTTTTTTTTAATTTTTTTTTCGAATTTTTTTAGTAATTTTTTTTCAATATTTTTTTTGATTTTTTTTATAAATTTTTTTTTGAATTTTTTTTTAAATTTTTTTTTAATCTTTTTTTTTATTTTTTTTTGAATTTTTTTTTGTAAATTTTTTTAAAATTTTTTCTAAAATTTTTTTTTTGTTTTTTTTTTATTTTTTTAATTTTTTTTTGAAAATTTTTTTTTAAATTTTTTTTTCGAAATTTTATTTTTTTGAAAATTTTTTTTACGAAAATTTTTTTTTGAAATTTTTTTTTTTGAAATTTTTTTTTTCAATTTTTTTTTGAATTTTTTTTGTAATTTTTTTAAAATTTTTTTTAAATTGTTTTTTTCGAATTTTTTTTTGTAATTTTTTTTTAATTTTTTTTTTGATTTTTTTTTTATTTTTTTTTTATTTATTTTTTTATTTTTTTTTGAATTTTTTTTAAAAATTTTTTTTGAATCTTATTTTTTTATTTTTTTTTGAATTTTTTTTGTAATTTTTTTTTAAAATTTTTTCTAAAATTTTTTTTTTGTTTTTTTTTATTTTTTAAATTTTTTTTTGAAAATTTTTTTTTAATTTTTTTTCGAAATTTTTTTTTTTTGAAATTTTTTTTTTAGAAAAATTTTTTTCGAAATTTTATTTTTTTGAAAATTTTTTATACGAAAATTTTTTTTGAAATTTTTTTTTTCATTTTTTTTTTGTGAATTTTTTTTAAAATTTTTTTTTCAATTTTTTTAAAATTTTTTTTGTTTTTTTTTGAAATTTTTTTATTTTTTTAATTTTTTTCTGAAATTTTTTTTTTAAATTTTTACGAAATTTTTTTTTTTTCGAAAATTTTTTTTAAAAAAAATTTTTTTCGAAATTTTATTTTTTTGTGAAATTTTTTTTTTGTGAATTTTTTTTAAAATTTTTTTTTAAATTTTTTTTTCGAATTTTTTTTTGAATTTTTTTTAAAAATTTTTTTTGAATTTTTTTTTGTAAATTTTTTTAAAATTTTCTCTAAATTTTTTTTTTGTTTTTTTTTTATTTTTTTAATTTTTTTTTGAAAATTTTTTTTAAAATTTTTTTTCGAAATTTTTATTTATTTTTTTAATTTTTTTTTTAATTTTTATTCGAAATTTTTTTTTTTTCGAAAATTTTTTTTAAAAAAATTTTTTTTCGAAATTTTATTTTTTTGAAAATTTTTTTTACGAAATTTTTTTTTTAATTTTTTTTTTGAAATTTTTTTTTTCGATTTTTTTTAAAATTTTTTTTTATTTTTTTTTTTTTGATTTTTTTTTTTTTTTAATTTTTTTTTTCAATTTTTTTTTTGAAAATTTTTTAAAATTTTTTTATGAAATTTTTTTTTTGTGAATTTCTTTTAAAATTTTTTTTAAAATTTTTTTTTCGAATTTTTTTTGTAATTTTTTTTAAATTTTTTTTTTGATTTTTTTTATAAATTTTTTTTTGAATTTTTTTTAAAATTTTTTTTAATCTTTTTTTTTATTTTTTTTTGAATTTTTTTTTGTAAATTTTTTTAAAATTTTTTCTAAAATTTTTTTTTTTGTTTTTTTTTTATTTTTTTAATTTTTTTTGAAAATTTTTTTTAAAAGTTTTTTTTCGAAATTTTATTTTTTTGAAAATTTTTTTTACGAAAATTTTTTTTGAAATTTTTTTTTTTGAAATTTTTTTTTTCAATTTTTTTTTTAATTTTTTTTGTAATTTTTTTAAAAATTTTTTTGAATTTTTTTTTTGATTTTTTTTTTATTTTTTTTTGAATTTTTTTTTTGAATTTTTTTTTGAATTTTTTTTAAAAATTTTTTTTGAATCTTTTTTTTTTATTTTTTTTGAATTTTTTTTGTAATTTTTTTTTAAATTTTTTCTAAATTTTTTTTTTTTTTTTATTTTTTAAATTTTTTCTAAAATTTTTTTTTTTTTTTATTTTTTAAATTTTTTTTTGAAAATTTTTTTAAATTTTTTTTTCGAAATTTTTTTTTTTTGAAAATTTTTTTTTAGAAAAATTTTTTTCGAAATTTTATTTTTTTGAAAATTTTTTATACGAAAATTTTTTTTGAAATTTTTTTTTTCATTTTTTTTTTGTGAATTTTTTTTAAAATTTTTTTTTCAATTTTTTTTTTGAAAATTTTTTTTTTTGAATTTTTTTTTTTTGAAATTTTTTTAATTTTTTTTTTGATTTTTTTTTATTTTTTTTTTTAATTTTTTTTTTAAATTTTTTTTTGAATTTTTTTTTTTAAATTTTTTTTGAATCTTTTTTTTTTATTTTTTTGAATTTTTTTTGTAATTTTTTTTAAAATTTTTTTTTTTGATTTTTTTTATAAATTTTTTTTTGAATTGTTTTTTTCGAATTTTTTTTTGTAATTTTTTTTTATTTTTTTTTGAATTTTTTTTTATTTTTTTTTTGAATTTTTTTTAAAAATTTTTTTTGAATCTTTTTTTTTTATTTTTTTTTTGAATTTTTTTTGTAATTTTTTTTTAAATTTTTTCTAAAAATTGTTTTTGTTTTTTTTTTATTTTTTTAATTTTTTTTTGAAATTTTTTTTTTTAATTTTTTTTCGAAATTATTTTTTTTTGAAAATTTTTTTTTAGAAAAATTTTTTTCGAAATTTTATTTTTTTGAAAATTTTTTATCGAAAATTTTTTTTGAAATTTTTTTTTTGGAATTTTTTCAAATTTTTTTTTTGAAATTTTTTTTCGATTTTTTTTTATTTTTTTTTTTTTAATTTTTCTGAATTTTTTTTAATTTTGTTTTTGAAATTTTTTTTGAATTTTTTTTTTAATTTTTTTTCGATTTTTTTTTGTAATTTTTTTTTAAATTTTTTTTTAAATTGTTTTTTTCGAATTTTTTTTTGTAATTTTTTTTTTATATTTTTTTGAATTTTTTTTTATTTTTTTTTGAATTTTTTTTAAAAATTTTTTTTGAATCTTTTTTTTTTATTTTTTTTTTAATTTTTTTTGTAATTTTTTTTTAAATTTTTTCTAAAAATTTTTTTTTGTTTTTTTTTATTTTTTTAATTTTTTTTTGAAATTTTTTTTTTTAATTTTTATTCGAAATTATTTTTTTTTGAAAATTTTTTTTTAGAAAAATTTTTTTCGAAATTTTATTTTTTTGAAAATTTTTTATCGAAAATTTTTTTTGAAATTTATTTTTTAAAATTTTTTCAAATTTTTTTTTTGAAATTTTTTTTCGATTTTTTTTTTATTTTTTTTAAAAAAATTTTCTGAATTTTTTTTAATTTTGTTTTTGAAATTTTTTTTGAATTTTTTTTTAAATTTTTTTTCGATTTTTTATTTTTTTGAAAATTTTTTTACGAAAATTTTTTTTGAAATTTTTTTTTTTTGAATTTTTTTTTTTTCAATTTTTTTTCAATTTTTTTTGAATTTTTTTTTGTAATTTTTTTAAAAATTTTTTTTAAATTGTTTTTTTCGAATTTTTTTTGGAATTTTTTTTAATTTTTTTTTTTCAATTTTTTTTTTCAATTTTTTTTTTCGAAAATTTTTTAAAATTTTTTTATGAAATTTTTTTTTTGTGAATTTTTTTTAAAATTTTTTTTAAAATTTTTTTTTCGAATTTTTTTAGTAATTTTTTTTCAATATTTTTTTTGATTTTTTTTATAAATTTTTTTTTGAATTTTTTTAAAAATTTTTTTTAATCTTTTTTTTTATTTTTTTTTGAATTTTTTTTTGTAAATTTTTTTAAAATTTTTTCTAAAATTTTTTTTTTGTTTTTTTTTATTTTTTTATTTTTTTTTTGAAATTTTTTTTTCGAAATTTTATTTTTTTGAAAATTTTTTTTACGAAAATTTTTTTTTGAAATTTTTTTTTTGAAATTTTTTTTTTCAATTTTTTTTTGAATTTTTTTTGTAATTTTTTTTTAGATTTTTTTTAAATTGTTTTTTTTTTCGAATTTTTTTTTGTAATTTTTTTTAAAATTTTTTTTAAATTTTTTTTTTTATTTTTTTTTTATTTTTTTTTTAATTTTTTTTTTTATTTTTTTTTGAATTTTTTTTAAAAATTTTTTTTGAATATTTTTTTTTTATTTTTTTCGAATTTTTTTTGTAATTTTTTTTAAATTTTTTTTTTGATTTTTTTTTATAAATTTTTTTTTTGATTTCTTTTTTATAAATTTTTTTTTGATTTTTTTTTTTTAAATTTTTTTTGAAAAATTCTCTCTTTGAATTTTTTTTGATTTTTAAAAATTTTTTTAAGAAAATTTTTTTTGAATTTTTTTTTTTGGAATTTTTTCAATTTTTTTTTTTTAAATTTTTTTTCGATTTTTTTTTTATTTTTTTTTAAAATTTTTTTCAATTTTTTTTTATTTTTTTTTTGAAATTTTTTTTGAATTTTTTTTAAAATTTTTTTTCGATTTTTTATTTTTTTGAAAATTTTTTTACGAAAATTTCTTTTGAAATTTTTTTTTTGAAATTTTTTTTTCAATTTTTTTTGAATTTTTTTTTGTAATTTTTTTTTAAAATTTTTTTTTAAATTGTTTTTTTCGAATTTTTTTTTGTAATTTTTTTTTATTTTTTTTTGAATTTTTTTTTATTTTTTTTTTGAATTTTTTTTAAAAATTTTTTTTGAATCTTTTTTTTTTATTTTTTTTTGAATTTTTTTTGTAATTTTTTTTTAAATTTTTTCTAAAAATTGTTTTTGTTTTTTTTTTATTTTTTTTATTTTTTTTTGAAATTTTTTTTTTTAATTTTTTTTCGAAATTATTTTTTTTTGAAAATTTTTTTTTAGAAAAATTTTTTTCGAAATTTTATTTTTTTGAAAATTTTTTATCGAAAATTTTTTTTGAAATTTTTTTTTTGGAATTTTTTCAAATTTTTTTTTTGAAATTTTTTTCGATTTTTTTTTTATTTTTTTTTTTTTAATTTTTCTGAATTTTTTTTAATTTTGTTTTTGAAATTTTTTTTGAATTTTTTTTTTAATTTTTTTTCGATTTTTTATTTTTTTGAAAATTTTTTTACGAAAATTTTTTTTTAAATTTTTTTTTTTTGAAATTTTTTTTTTCAATTTTTTTTCAATTTTTTTTGAATTTTTTTTTGTAATTTTTTAAAAAAATTTTTTTAAATTGTTTTTTTCGAATTTTTTTTGGAATTTTTTTTAATTTTTTTTTTGAATTTTTTTTAAAATTTTTTTTCAATTTTTTTTTCATTTTTTTTAAAATTTTTTTTCGAAATTTTTTTTTTTGAAAATTTTTTTTCACGAAAATTTTTTTTGAATTTTTTTTTTTAATTTTTTTTGAATTTTTTTTTTGAATTTTTTTTTGAATTTTTTTTGTAATATTTTTTAAAATTTTCTTTTGTAATTTTTTCGAAATTTTTTTTGAAGTTTTTTTTGAAATTTTTTTAAAATTTTTTTTAAATTTTTTTTTGTTTTTTTTTGAAATTTTTTTAATTTTTTTTTGAAATTTTTTTTTTTAATTTTTATCGAAATTTTTTTTTTCTCGAAAATTTTTTTAAAAAAAAATTTTTTTCGAAATTTTATTTTTTTGAAAATTTTTTTTAAAAATTTTTTTTGAATTTTTTTTTTTTGAATTTTTTTTTAAATTTTTTTTTGAATTTTTTTTAAAAATTTTTTTTGAATCTTTTTTTTTTATTTTTTTTTTGTAATTTTTTTTTTGTAATTTTTTTTTTTATTTTTTCTAAAATTTTTTTTTTGTTTTTTTTTTATTTTTTTAATTTTTTTTTGAAATTTTTTTTTAAATTTTTTTTCGAAATTTTTTTTTTTGAAAATTTTTTTTACGAAAATTTTTTTTGAAATTTTTTTTTTCATTTTTTTTGATTTTTTTTTTGTGAATTTTTTTAAAAATTTTTTTTTTAATTTTTTTTTCAATTTTTTTTTTGAAAATTTTTTTTTTGAATTTTTTTTTTTGAAATTTTTTTTGAAAAATTTTCTCTTTGAATTTTTTTTGATTTTAAAAAATTTTTTTTCAAAATTTTTTTACGAAAATTTTTTTTTGAAATTTTTTTTTTGGAATTTTTTTTAAATTTTTTTTTGAATTTTTTTTTAAAATTTTTTTTCGAAATTTTTTTTTTGAAAATTTTTTTTTACGAAAATTTTTTTTGAAATTTTTTTTTCAATCTTTTTTGAAGTTTTTTTGAAAATTTTTTTTTGAAATTTTTTTTTTTGAAATTTTTTTTTGTAATTTTTTTTAAAATTTTTTTTAAATTGTTTTTTTCGAATTTTTTTTTGTAATTTTTTTTATTTTTTTTTTGATTTTTTTTATAATTTTTTTTTGAATTTTTTTTTAAAATTTTTTTTTGAATTTTTTTTAAAAATTTTTTTTGAATTTTTTTTTTCAATTTTTTTTTGAATTTTTTTTGTAATATTTTTTAAAATTTTCTTTTGTAATTTTTTTCGAAATTTTTTTTGAAGTTTTTTTTGAAGTTTTTTTTGAAAATTTTTTTTTGAAATTTTTTTAAAATTTTTTTTTAAATTTTTGTTAAATTTTTTTTTTTTTTTGAAATTTTTTTAATTTTTTTTTGAAATTTTTTTTTTTAATTTTTATTCGAAATTTTTTTTTTCGAAAATTTTTAAAAAAAAAAATTTTTTTCGAAATTTTATTTTTTTGAAAATTTTTTTTACGAAAATTTTTTTTTGAATTTTTTTTTTTGAAATTTTTTTTTTCGATTTTTTTTTTATTTTTTTTTTTATTTTTTTTTACGAATTTTTTTTTTTTTTATTTTTTTTTTCAATTTTTTTTTTTGAAAATTTTTTAAAATTTTTTTATGAAATTTTTTTTTTGTGAATTTTTTTTAAATTTTTTTTTTTAATTTTTTTTTCGAATTTTTTTAGTAATTTTTTTTCAATATTTTTTTTGATTTTTTTTATAAATTTTTTTTTGAATTTTTTTTTAAATTTTTTTTTAATCTTTTTTTTTATTTTTTTTTGAATTTTTTTTTGTAAATTTTTTTAAAATTTTTTCTAAAATTTTTTTTTTGTTTTTTTTTTATTTTTTTAATTTTTTTTTGAAAATTTTTTTTTAAATTTTTTTTTCGAAATTTTATTTTTTTGAAAATTTTTTTTACGAAAATTTTTTTTTGAAATTTTTTTTTTTGAAATTTTTTTTTTCAATTTTTTTTTGAATTTTTTTTGTAATTTTTTTAAAATTTTTTTTAAATTGTTTTTTTCGAATTTTTTTTTGTAATTTTTTTTTAATTTTTTTTTTGATTTTTTTTTTATTTTTTTTTTATTTATTTTTTTATTTTTTTTTGAATTTTTTTTAAAAATTTTTTTTGAATCTTTTTTTTTTATTTTTTTTTGAATTTTTTTTGTAATTTTTTTTAAAAATTTTTTCTAAAATTTTTTTTTTGTTTTTTTTTATTTTTTAAATTTTTTTTTGAAAATTTTTTTTTAATTTTTTTTCGAAATTTTTTTTTTTTGAAATTTTTTTTTTAGAAAAATTTTTTTCGAAATTTTATTTTTTTGAAAATTTTTTATACGAAAATTTTTTTTTAAATTTTTTTTTTCATTTTTTTTTTGTGAATTTTTTTTAAAATTTTTTTTTCAATTTTTTTAAAATTTTTTTTGTTTTTTTTTGAAATTTTTTTATTTTTTTAATTTTTTTCTGAAATTTTTTTTTTAAATTTTTACGAAATTTTTTTTTTTTCGAAAATTTTTTTTAAAAAAAATTTTTTTCGAAATTTTATTTTTTTGTGAAATTTTTTTTTTGTGAATTTTTTTTTAAATTTTTTTTTAAATTTTTTTTTCGAATTTTTTTTTGAATTTTTTTTAAAAATTTTTTTTGAATTTTTTTTTGTAAATTTTTTTAAAATTTTCTCTAAATTTTTTTTTTGTTTTTTTTTTATTTTTTTAATTTTTTTTTGAAAATTTTTTTTAAAATTTTTTTTCGAAATTTTTATTTATTTTTTTAATTTTTTTTTTAATTTTTATTCGAAATTTTTTTTTTTTCGAAAATTTTTTTTAAAAAAATTTTTTTTCGAAATTTTATTTTTTTGAAAATTTTTTTTACGAAATTTTTTTTTTAATTTTTTTTTTGAAATTTTTTTTTTCGATTTTTTTTAAAATTTTTTTTTATTTTTTTTTTTTTGATTTTTTTTTTTTTTTAATTTTTTTTTTCAATTTTTTTTTTGAAAATTTTTTAAAATTTTTTTATGAAATTTTTTTTTTGTGAATTTCTTTTAAAATTTTTTTTAAAATTTTTTTTTCGAATTTTTTTTGTAATTTTTTTTAAATTTTTTTTTTGATTTTTTTTATAAATTTTTTTTTGAATTTTTTTTAAAATTTTTTTTAATCTTTTTTTTTATTTTTTTTTGAATTTTTTTTTGTAAATTTTTTTAAAATTTTTTCTAAAATTTTTTTTTTTGTTTTTTTTTTATTTTTTTAATTTTTTTTGAAAATTTTTTTTAAAAGTTTTTTTTCGAAATTTTATTTTTTTGAAAATTTTTTTTACGAAAATTTTTTTTGAAATTTTTTTTTTTGAAATTTTTTTTTTCAATTTTTTTTTTAATTTTTTTTGTAATTTTTTTAAAAATTTTTTTGAATTTTTTTTTTGATTTTTTTTTTATTTTTTTTTGAATTTTTTTTTTGAATTTTTTTTTGAATTTTTTTTAAAAATTTTTTTTGAATCTTTTTTTTTTATTTTTTTTGAATTTTTTTTGTAATTTTTTTTTAAATTTTTTCTAAATTTTTTTTTTTTTTTTATTTTTTAAATTTTTTCTAAAATTTTTTTTTTTTTTTATTTTTTAAATTTTTTTTTGAAAATTTTTTTAAATTTTTTTTTCGAAATTTTTTTTTTTTGAAAATTTTTTTTTAGAAAAATTTTTTTCGAAATTTTATTTTTTTGAAAATTTTTTATACGAAAATTTTTTTTGAAATTTTTTTTTTCATTTTTTTTTTGTGAATTTTTTTTAAAATTTTTTTTTCAATTTTTTTTTTGAAAATTTTTTTTTTTGAATTTTTTTTTTTTGAAATTTTTTTAATTTTTTTTTTGATTTTTTTTTATTTTTTTTTTGAATTTTTTTTTTAAATTTTTTTTTGAATTTTTTTTTTTAAATTTTTTTTGAATCTTTTTTTTTTATTTTTTTGAATTTTTTTTGTAATTTTTTTTAAAATTTTTTTTTTTGATTTTTTTTATAAATTTTTTTTTGAATTTTTTTTTCGAATTTTTTTTGTAATTTTTTTAAAATTTTTTTTTTTGATTTTTTTTATAAATTTTTTTTTGAATTTTTTTTAAATTTTTTTTTAATCTTTTTTTTATTTTTTTTTGAATTTTTTTTTGTAAATTTTTTTAAAATTTTTTCTAAAATTTTTTTTTTGTTTTTTTTTTATTTTTTTAATTTTTTTTGAAAATTTTTTTTAAAAGTTTTTTTTCGAAATTTTATTTTTTTGAAAATTTTTTTTACGAAAATTTTTTTTGAAATTTTTTTTAAATTTTTTTTTAATTTTTTTTGTAATTTTTTTAAAAATTTTTTTGAATTTTTTTTTATTTTTTTTGAATTTTTTTTAAATTTTTTTTTGAATTTTTTTTAAAAATTTTTTTTGAATCTTTTTTTTTTATTTTTTTTTGAATTTTTTTTGTAATTTTTTTAAAAATTTTTTCTAAAATTTTTTTTTTTTTTTTTATTTTTTAAATTTTTTTTTGAAATTTTTTTTAAAATTTTTTTTCGAAATTTTTTTTTTTTGAAAATTTTTTTTTAGAAAATTTTTTTTCGAAATTTTATTTTTTTGAAAATTTTTTTTACGAAAATTTTTTTTGAATTTTTTTTTTGAAATTTTTTTTTTCAATTTTTTTTTTGAAAATTTTTTAAAATTTTTTTATGAAATTTTTTTTTTGTGAATTTTTTTTTAAATTTTTTTTAAAATTTTTTTTTATTTATTTTTTTATTTATTATTTTTATTTATTTTTTAAATTTTTTTTTGAAAATTTTTTTTTAATTTTTTTTCGAAATTTTTTATTTTTGAAAATTTTTTTTTAGAAAAATTTTTTTCGAAATTTTATTTTTTTGAAAATTTTTTATACGAAAATTTTTTTTGAAATTTTTTTTTTCATTTTTTTTTGTGAATTTTTTTTAAAATTTTTTTTTCAATTTTTTTTTTGAAAATTTTTTTTTTTGAATTTTTTTTTTTGAAATTTTTTTAATTTTTTTTTTATTTTTTTTTGAATTTTTTTTTAAATTTTTTTTTTAAATTTTTTTTGAATTTTTTTTGTAATTTTTTTTTAAATTTTTTCTAAAATTTTTTTTTTGTTTTTTTTTTATTTTTTAAATTTTTTTTTGAAAATTTTTTTTAAATTATTTTTTGAAATTTTTTTTAAATTTTTTTTCGAAATTTTTTTTTTTTGAAAATTTTTTTTTAGAAATTTTTTTTTCGAAATTTTATTTTTTTGAAATTTTTTTTTTCAATTTTTTTTTGAAGTTTTTTTGAAAATTTTTTTTTGAAATTTTTTTTTTGAAATTTTTTTTTGTAATTTTTTCTAAAATTTTTTTTTAATTGTTTTTTCGAATTTTTTTTTGTAATTTTTTTTTAATTTTTTTTTTTGATTTTTTTTATAAATTTTTTTTTGAATTTTTTTTTAAAATTTTTTTTTGAATTTTTTTTTTTAATTTTTTTTGAATTTTTTTTTTCAATTTTTTTTTGAATTTTTTTTGTAATATTTTTTAAAATTTTCTTTTGTAATTTTTTTTGAAATTTTTTTAAAATTTTTTTTAAATTTTTTTTTGTTTTTTTTTGAAATTTTTTAAATTTTTTTTTGAAATTTTTTTTTTTAAATTTTTATTCGAAATTTTTTTTTTCTCGAAAATTTTTTTAAAAAAAAATTTTTTTCGAAATTTTATTTTTTTGAAAATTTTTTTTACGAAAATTTTTTTTGAATTTTTTTTTTTTGAATTTTTTTTTTATTTTTTTTTGAATTTTTTTTAAAAATTTTTTTTGAATCTTTTTTTTTTATTTTTTTTTGAATTTTTTTTGTATTTTTTTTTTTTTTTTTCTAAAATTTTTTTTTTGTTTTTTTTTTATTTTTTTTATTTTTTTTTGAAATTTTTTTTTTAATTTTTTTTCGAATTTTTTTTTTTTGAAAATTTTTTTTTAGAAAATTTTTTTTCGAAATTTTTTTTTTTTAATTTTTTTTTAGAAAAATTTTTTTCGAAATTTAATTTATTTTACGAAAATTTTTTTTGAAATTTTTTTTTTCATTTTTTTTAAATTTTTTTTTGTGAAATTTTTTAAAAATTTTTTTTAAAATTTTTTTTTCAATTTTTTTTTTGAAAATTTTTTTTTGAATTTTTTTTTTTGAAATTTTTTTTGAAAAATTTTCTCTTTGAATTTTTTTTGATTTTCAAAAATTTTTTTTCAAAATTTTTTTACGAAAATTTTTTTTTGAAATTTTTTTTTTGGAATTTTTTTTAAATTTTTTTTTGAATTTTTTTTTTTAATTTTTTTTCGAAATTTTTTTTTTTGAAAATTTTTTTTTACGAAAATTTTTTTTGAAATTTTTTTTTTTGAAATTTTTTTTTCAATTTTTTCTGAAGTTTTTTTGAAAATTTTTTTTTGAAATTTTTTTTTTGAAATTTTTTTTTGTAATTTTTTTTAAAATTTTTTTTAAATTGTTTTTTTCGAATTTTTTTTTGTAATTTTTTTTTATTTTTTTTTTGATTTTTTTTATAAATTTTTTTTTGAATTTTTTTTTTAAATTTTTTTTTGAATTTTTTTTAAAAATTTTTTTTGAATTTTTTTTTTCAATTTTTTTTTGAAATTTTTTTTTTTAAATTTTTATTCGAAATTTTTTTTTTCTCGAAAATTTTTTTAAAAAAAAATTTTTTTCGAAATTTTATTTTTTTGAAAATTTTTTTTACGAAAATTTTTTTTGAATTTTTTTTTTTTGAATTTTTTTTAAAATTTTTTTTTGAATTTTTTTTAAAAATTTTTTTTGAATCTTTTTTTTTTATTTTTTTTTGAATTTTTTTTGTAATTTTTTTTTTTATTTTTTCTAAAATTTTTTTTTTGTTTTTTTTTTATTTTTTTTATTTTTTTTGAAATTTTTTCTTTAATTTTTTTTCGAATTTTTTTTTTTTGAAAATTTTTTTTTAGAAAATTTTTTTTCGAAATTTTTTTTTTTAAAAATTTTTTTTTAGAAAAATTTTTTTCGAAATTTAATTTTTTTTACGAAAATTTTTTTTGAAATTTTTTTTTTCATTTTTTTTGAATTTTTTTTTGTGAATTTTTTTAAAAATTTTTTTTAAAATTTTTTTTTCAATTTTTTTTTTGAAAATTTTTTTTTTGAATTTTTTTTTTTGAAATTTTTTTTGAAAAATTTTCTCTTTGAATTTTTTTTGATTTTTAAAAATTTTTTTTCAAAATTTTTTTACGAAAATTTTTTTTTGAAATTTTTTTTTTGGAATTTTTTTTAAATTTTTTTTTGAATTTTTTTTTTTTAATTTTTTTTCGAATTTTTTTTTTTTGAAAATTTTTTTTTACGAAAATTTTTTTTGAAATTTTTTTTTTTGAAATTTTTTTTTCAATTTTTTTTGAAGTTTTTTTGAAAATTTTTTTTTGAAATTTTTTTTTTGAAATTTTTTTTTGTAATTTTTTTAAAAATTTTTTTTAAATTGTTTTTTTCGAATTTTTTTTTGTAATTTTTTTTTATTTTTTTTTTGATTTTTTTTTATAAATTTTTTTTTGAATTTTTTTTTAAAATTTTTTTTTGAATTTTTTTAAAAAATTTTTTTTGAATTTTTTTTTTCAATTTTTTTTGAATTTTTTTTGTAATATTTTTTAAAATTTTCTTTTGTAATTTTTTTCGAAATTTTTTTTGAAGTTTTTTTCGAAGTTTTTTTTGAAAATTTTTTTTTGAAATTTTTTTAAAATTTTTTTTAAATTTTTTTTTAAATTTTTTTTTGTTTTTTTTTGAAATTTTTTTAATTTTTTTTTGAAAATTTTTTTTTAAATTTTTATTCGAAATTTTTTTTTTTCGAAAATTTTTTTAAAAAAAAATTTTTTTCGAAATTTTATTTTTCTGAAATTTTTTTTTACGAAAATTTTTTTTGAATTTTTTTTTTTTGAAATTTTTTTTTTCGATTTTTTTTTTAATTTTTTTTTTTATTTTTTTTTACGAATTTTTTTTTTTTAATTTTTTTTTTTCAATTTTTTTTTTGAAAATTTTTTTATGAAATTTTTTTTTGTGAATTTTTTTTAAATTTTTTTTTTTAATTTTTTTTTCGAATTTTTTTAGTAATTTTTTTTCAATATTTTTTTTCAATATTTTTTTTGATTTTTTTTATAAATTTTTTTTTGAATTTTTTTAAAATTTTTTTTTTAATCTTTTTTTTTATTTTTTTTTGAATTTTTTTTTGTAAATTTTTTTAAAATTTTTTCTAAAATTTTTTTTTTTGTTTTTTTTTTATTTTTTTAATTTTTTTTTGAAAATTTTTTTTTATTTTTTTTTTCGAAATTTAATTTTTTTGAAAATTTTTTTTACGAAAATTTTTTTTTGAAATTTTTTTTTTTGAAATTTTTTTTTTCAATTTTTTTTTGAATTTTTTTTGTAATTTTTTTTTTAATTTTTTTTAAATTGTTTTTTTCGAATTTTTTTTTGTAATTTTTTTTAATTTTTTTTTTTGATTTTTTTTTATTTTTTTTTTATTTTTTTTGAATTTTTTTTAAAAATTTTTTTTGAATCTTTTTTTTTTATTTTTTTTGAATTTTTTTTGTAATTTTTAAATTTTTTCTAAAATTTTTTTTTTGTTTTTTATTATTTTTTAAATTTTTTTTTGAAAATTTTTTTTTAATTTTTTTTCGAAATTTTTTTTTTTTGAAATTTTTTTTTTAGAAAATTTTTTTTCGAAATTTTATTTTTTTGAAAATTTTTTATACGAAAATTTTTTTTGAAATTTTTTTTTTCATTTTTTTTTTGTGAATTTTTTTTAAAATTTTTTTTTCAATTTTTTTAAAATTTTTTTTTGTTTTTTTTTGAAATTTTTTTATTTTTTAATTTTTTTCTGAAATTTTTTTAAAAAATTTTTATTCGAAATTTTTTTTTTTTCGAAAATTTTTTTTAAAAAAAATTTTTTTCGAAATTTTATTTTTTTGTGAAATTTTTTTTTTGTGAATTTTTTTTAAAATTTTTTTTTTAATTTTTTTTTCGAATTTTTTTTTGAATTTTTTTTTAAAATTTTTTTTGAATCTTTTTTGAATTTTTTTTTTGTAAATTTTTTAAAAATTTTTTCTAAATTTTTTTTTTGTTTTTTTTTTATTTTCTTAATTTTTTTTTGAAAATTTTTTTAAAAATTTTTTTTCGAAATTTTTATTTATTTTTTTAATTTTTTTTAAAATTTTTATTCGAAATTTTTTTTTTCGAAAATTTTTTTAAAAAAATTTTTTTTCGAAATTTTATTTTTTTGAAAATTTTTTTTACGAAAATTTTTTTTTAATTTTTTTTTTGAAATTTTTTTTTTCGATTTTTTTTAATTTTTTTTTTCAATTTTTTTTTTGAAAATTTTTTAAAATTTTTTTATGAAATTTTTTTTTTGTGAATTTTTTTAAAAATTTTTTTTTCGAATTTTTTTTGTAATTTTTTTTAATTTTTTTTTTTGATTTTTTTTATAAATTTTTTTTGAATTTTTTTTAAAATTTTTTTTTTTTCTTTTTTTTTATTTTTTTTTGAATTTTTTTTTGTAAATTTTTTTAAAATTTTTTCTAAAATATTTTTTTTGTTTTTTTTTATTTTTTTAATTTTTTTTGAAAATTTTTTTTTAAAGTTTTTTTTCGAAATTTTATTTTTTTGAAAATTTTTTTTACGAAAATTTTTTTTACGAAAATTTTTTTTGAAATTTTTTTTTTTGAAATTTTTTTTTTCAATTTTTTTTTAATTTTTTTTTGTAATTTTTTTAAAAATTTTTTTGAATTTTTTTTTTGATTTTTTTTTATTTTTTTTTTAATTTTTTTTTTAAATTTTTTTTTGAATTTTTTTTTAAAATTTTTTTTGAATCTTTTTTTTTTATTTTTTTTGAATTTTTTTTGTAATTTTTTTAAAATTTTTTTCTAAAATTTTTTTTTTTTTTTATTTTTTAAATTTTTTTTTGAAAATTTTTTTAAAATTTTTTTTCGAAATTTTTTTTTTTTGAAATTTTTTTTTTAGAAAAATTTTTTTCGAAATTTTATTTTTTTGAAAATTTTTTATACGAAAATTTTTTTTGAAATTTTTTTTTTCATTTTTTTTTTGTGAATTTTTTTTAAAATTTTTTTTTGAATTTTTTTTTTGAAAATTTTTTTTTTGAATTTTTTTTAATTTTTTTTTTGATTTTTTTTTTTATTTTTTTTTGAATTTTTTTTTAAAATTTTTTTTTGAATTTTTTTTTAAAATTTTTTTTGAATCTTTTTTTTTTTATTTTTTTGAATTTTTTTTGTAATTTTTTTTAAAATTTTTTCTAAAATTTTTTTTTTGTTTTTTTTTATTTTATAAATTTTTTTTTGAAAATTTTTTTTAAATTTTTTTTTGAAAATTTTTTTTAAATTTTTTTTGTAATTTTTTTAAAAAATTTTTTGAATTTTTTTTTTGATTTTTTTTTATTTTTTTTTGAATTTTTTTTGTAATTTTTTTAAAAATTTTTTTTAAATTGTTTTTTTCGAATTTTTTTTTTGATTTTTTTTTTATTTTTTTTTAAATTTTTTTTTGAATTTTTTTTGTTTTTTTTTTATTTTTTAAATTTTTTTTTGAAAATTTTTTTTTAATTTTTTTTTCGAATTTTTTTTTTTTTGAAATTTTTTTTTTAGAAAAATTTTTTTCGAAATTTTATTTTTTTGAAAATTTTTTATACGAAAATTTTTTTTGAAATTTTTTTTTTAATTTTTTTTTTGTGAATTTTTTTTAAAATTTTTTTTTAAATTTTTTTAAAATTTTTTTTTGTTTTTTTTTGAAATTTTTTTATTTTTTTAATTTTTTTCTGAAATTTTTTTTTTTTCGAAAATTTTTTAAAAAAAAAATTTTTTTCGAAATTTTATTTTTTTGTGAATTTTTTTTTTTGTGAATTTTTTTTAAATTTTTTTTTTATTTTTTTTTCGAATTTTTTTTTGAATTTTTTTTTTTAATTTTTTTTGAATCTTTTTTTTATTTTTTTTGAATTTTTTTTTGTAAATTTTTTTAAAATTTTTTCTAAATTTTTTTTTTGTTTTTTTTTTATTTTTTTAATTTTTTTTTGAAAATTTTTTTTAAAATTTTTTTTCGAAATTTTTATTTATTTTTTAAATTTTTTTTTGAAAATTTTTTTTAAAATTTTTATTCGAAATTTTTTTTTCGAAAATTTTTTTTAAAAAAAATTTTTTTCGAAATTTTATTTTTTTGAAAATTTTTTTTACGAAAATTTTTTTTACGAAAATTTTTTTTACGAAAATTTTTTTTTTAATTTTTTTTTTTTAAATTTTTTTTTTCGATTTTTTTTTAAATTTTTTTTTTATTTTTTTTTACGAATTTTTTTTTTTTTTAAATTTTTTTTTTCAATTTTTTAAAAAATTTTTATGAAATTTTTTTTTTGTGAATTTTTTTTTAAATTTTTTTTTAAATTTTTTTTTCGAATTTTTTTTGTAATTTTTTTTAAATTTTTTTTTTGATTTTTTTTATAAATTTTTTTTTAAATTTTTTTTTGTTTTTTTTTGAAATTTTTTTAATTTTTTTTTGAAAATTTTTTTTTAAATTTTTATTCGAAATTTTTTTTTTTCGAAAATTTTTTTAAAAAAAAATTTTTTTCGAAATTTTATTTTTCTGAAATTTTTTTTTACGAAAATTTTTTTTGAATTTTTTTTTTTTGAAATTTTTTTTTTCGATTTTTTTTTTAATTTTTTTTTTATTTTTTTTTACGAATTTTTTTTTTTTTTAATTTTTTTTTTCAATTTTTTTTTTGAAAATTTTTTTATGAAATTTTTTTTTTGTGAATTTTTTTTAAATTTTTTTTTTAATTTTTTTTTCGAATTTTTTTAGTAATTTTTTTTCAATATTTTTTTTCAATATTTTTTTTGATTTTTTTTATAAATTTTTTTTTGAATTTTTTTAAAATTTTTTTTTTAATCTTTTTTTTTATTTTTTTTTGAATTTTTTTTTGTAAATTTTTTTAAAATTTTTTCTAAAATTTTTTTTTTTGTTTTTTTTTTATTTTTTTAATTTTTTTTTGAAAATTTTTTTTTTATTTTTTTTTTCGAAATTTTATTTTTTTGAAAATTTTTTTTACGAAAATTTTTTTTTGAAATTTTTTTTTTTGAAATTTTTTTTTTCAATTTTTTTTTGAATTTTTTTTGTAATTTTTTTTTAAATTGTTTTTTTCGAATTTTTTTTTGTAATTTTTTTTAATTTTTTTTTTTGATTTTTTTTTATTTTTTTTTTATTTTTTTTGAATTTTTTTTAAAAATTTTTTTTGAATCTTTTTTTTTTATTTTTTTTGAATTTTTTTTGTAATTTTTAAATTTTTTCTAAAATTTTTTTTTTGTTTTTTATTATTTTTTAAATTTTTTTTTGAAAATTTTTTTTTAATTTTTTTTCGAAATTTTTTTTTTTTGAAATTTTTTTTTTAGAAAATTTTTTTTCGAAATTTTATTTTTTTGAAAATTTTTTATACGAAAATTTTTTTTGAAATTTTTTTTTTCATTTTTTTTTTGTGAATTTTTTTTAAAATTTTTTTTTCAATTTTTTTAAAATTTTTTTTTGTTTTTTTTTGAAATTTTTTTATTTTTTAATTTTTTTCTGAAATTTTTTTTAAAAATTTTTATTCGAAATTTTTTTTTTTTCGAAAATTTTTTTTAAAAAAAATTTTTTTCGAAATTTTATTTTTTTGTGAAATTTTTTTTTTGTGAATTTTTTTTAAAATTTTTTTTTAAATTTTTTTTTCGAATTTTTTTTTGAATTTTTTTTTAAAATTTTTTTTGAATCTTTTTTGAATTTTTTTTTGTAAATTTTTTTAAAATTTTTTCTAAATTTTTTTTTTGTTTTTTTTTTATTTTTTTAATTTTTTTTTGAAAATTTTTTTAAAAATTTTTTTTCGAAATTTTTATTTATTTTTTTAATTTTTTTTAAAATTTTTATTCGAAATTTTTTTTTTTCGAAAATTTTTTTAAAAAAATTTTTTTTCGAAATTTTATTTTTTTGAAAATTTTTTTTACGAAAATTTTTTTTTAATTTTTTTTTTTGAAATTTTTTTTTTCGATTTTTTTTAATTTTTTTTTTCAATTTTTTTTTTGAAAATTTTTTAAAATTTTTTTATGAAATTTTTTTTTTGTGAATTTTTTTTAAAATTTTTTTTTCGAATTTTTTTTGTAATTTTTTTTAAATTTTTTTTTTGATTTTTTTTATAAATTTTTTTTGAATTTTTTTTAAAATTTTTTTTTTTCTTTTTTTTTATTTTTTTTTGAATTTTTTTTTGTAAATTTTTTTAAAATTTTTTCTAAAATATTTTTTTTGTTTTTTTTTATTTTTTTAATTTTTTTTGAAAATTTTTTTTTTAAGTTTTTTTTCGAAATTTTATTTTTTTGAAAATTTTTTTTACGAAAATTTTTTTTACGAAAATTTTTTTTGAAATTTTTTTTTTTGAAATTTTTTTTTTCAATTTTTTTTTTAATTTTTTTTGTAATTTTTTTAAAAATTTTTTTGAATTTTTTTTTTGATTTTTTTTTATTTTTTTTTTAATTTTTTTTTTAAATTTTTTTTTAAATTTTTTTTTGAATTTTTTTTTAAAATTTTTTTTGAATCTTTTTTTTTTATTTTTTTTGAATTTTTTTTGTAATTTTTTTAAAAATTTTTTCTAAAATTTTTTTTTTTTTTTTATTTTTTAAATTTTTTTTTGAAAATTTTTTTAAAATTTTTTTTCGAAATTTTTTTTTTTTGAAATTTTTTTTTTAGAAAAATTTTTTTCGAAATTTTATTTTTTTGAAAATTTTTTATACGAAAATTTTTTTTGAAATTTTTTTTTTCATTTTTTTTTTGTGAATTTTTTTTTAAATTTTTTTTTGAATTTTTTTTTTGAAAATTTTTTTTTTGAATTTTTTTTAATTTTTTTTTTGATTTTTTTTTTATTTTTTTTTGAATTTTTTTTTTAAATTTTTTTTTGAATTTTTTTTTAAAATTTTTTTTGAATCTTTTTTTTTTTATTTTTTTGAATTTTTTTTGTAATTTTTTTTTAAATTTTTTCTAAAATTTTTTTTTTGTTTTTTTTTATTTTATAAATTTTTTTTTGAAAATTTTTTTTAAATTTTTTTTTGAAAATTTTTTTAAAATTTTTTTTGTAATTTTTTTAAAAAATTTTTTGAATTTTTTTTTTGATTTTTTTTTATTTTTTTTTGAATTTTTTTTGTAATTTTTTTAAAAATTTTTTTTAAATTGTTTTTTTCGAATTTTTTTTTTGATTTTTTTTTTTATTTTTTTTAAATTTTTTTTTGAATTTTTTTTGTTTTTTTTTATTTTTTAAATTTTTTTTTGAAAATTTTTTTTTAATTTTTTTTTCGAATTTTTTTTTTTTGAAATTTTTTTTTTAGAAAAATTTTTTTCGAAATTTTATTTTTTTGAAAATTTTTTATACGAAAATTTTTTTTGAAATTTTTTTTTTAATTTTTTTTTTGTGAATTTTTTTTAAAATTTTTTTTTAAATTTTTTTAAAATTTTTTTTTGTTTTTTTTTGAAATTTTTTTATTTTTTTAATTTTTTTCTGAAATTTTTTTTTTTTCGAAAATTTTTTTTAAAAAAAATTTTTTTCGAAATTTTATTTTTTTGTGAATTTTTTTTTTGTGAATTTTTTTTAAATTTTTTTTTTAATTTTTTTTTCGAATTTTTTTTTGAATTTTTTTTTTAAATTTTTTTTGAATCTTTTTTTTATTTTTTTTGAATTTTTTTTTGTAAATTTTTTTAAAATTTTTTCTAAATTTTTTTTTTGTTTTTTTTTTATTTTTTTAATTTTTTTTTGAAAATTTTTTTTAAAATTTTTTTTCGAAATTTTTATTTATTTTTTAAATTTTTTTTTGAAAATTTTTTTTAAAATTTTTATTCGAAATTTTTTTTTTTCGAAAATTTTTTTTAAAAAAAATTTTTTTCGAAATTTTATTTTTTTGAAAATTTTTTTTACGAAAATTTTTTTTACGAAAATTTTTTTTACGAAAATTTTTTTTTTAATTTTTTTTTTTTAAATTTTTTTTTTCGATTTTTTTTTAAATTTTTTTTTTATTTTTTTTTACGAATTTTTTTTTTTTTTAAATTTTTTTTTTCAATTTTTTAAAAAAATTTTATGAAATTTTTTTTTTGTGAATTTTTTTTTAAATTTTTTTTTAAATTTTTTTTTCGAATTTTTTTTGTAATTTTTTTTAAATTTTTTTTTTGATTTTTTTTATAAATTTTTTTTTGAATTTTTTCTTTAATTTTTTTTAAATCTTTTTTTTTATTTTTTTTTGAATTTTTTTTTGTAAATTTAAAATTTAAATTTAAAATTTTTTCTAAAATTTTTTTTTTGTTTTTTTTTATTTTTTTAATTTTTTTTTGAAAATTTTTTTTAAAAGTTTTTTTTCGAAATTTTATTTTTTTGAAAATTTTTTTTACGAAAATTTTTTTTGAAATTTTTTTTTTGAAATTTTTTTTTTCAATTTTTTTTTTGATTTTTTTTTATTTTTTTTTGAATTTTTTTTTTTTAATTTTTTTTTGAATTTTTTTTTTAAATTTTTTTTTAATCTTTTTTTTTTATTTTTATTGAATTTTTTTTGTAATTTTTTTTTAAATTTTTTCTAAAATTTTTTTTTTGTTTTTTTTTTTATTTTTTTAATTTTTTTTTGAAATTTTTTTTTTAAATTTTTTTTTGAATTTTTTTTTTCAATTTTTTTTGAATTTTTTTTGTAATATTTTTTAAAATTTTCTTTTGTAATTTTTTTCGAAATTTTTTTTGAAGTTTTTTTTGAAGTTTTTTTTGAAAATTTTTTAAAATTTTTTTTTAAATTTTTTTTTAATTTTTTTTTGTTTTTTTTGAAATTTTTTAAATTTTTTTTTGAAAATTTTTTTTAAAATTTTTATTCGAAATTTTTTTTTTTTCGAAAATTTTTTTTAAAAAAAATTTTTTTCAAAATTTTATTTTTTTGAAAATTTTTTTTACGAAATTTTTTTTGAATTTTTTTTTTTTGAAATTTTTTTTTCGATTTTTTTTTAAATTTTTTTTTTATTTTTTTTTACGAATTTTTTTTTTTTTTTTTAATTTTTTTTTTCAATTTTTTTTGAATTTTTTTTGTAATATTTTTTAAAATTTTCTTTTGTAATTTTTTTCGAAATTTTTTTTGAAGTTTTTTTTGAAGTTTTTTTTGAAAATTTTTTTTTTGAAATTTTTTTAAAATTTTTTTTTTAATTTTTTTTAAATTTTTTTTTGTTTTTTTTGAAATTTTTTAAATTTTTTTTTGAAAATTTTTTTTAAAATTTTTTTTCGAAAATTTTCTTTAAAAAAAATTTTTTTCGAAATTTTATTTTTTTGAAAATTTTTTTTACGAAAATTTTTTTGGAATTTTTTTTTTTTGAAATTTTTTTTTTCGATTTTTTTTTTAAATTTTTTTTTTATTTTTTTTACGAATTTTTTCTTTTTTTTAATTTTTTTTTTCAATTTTTTTTTTGAAAATTTTTTAAAATTTTTTTATGAAATTTTTTTTTTGTGAATTTTTTTTAAAATTTTTTTGAAAATTTTTTTTTCGAATTTTTTTAGTAATTTTTTTTCAATATTTTGTTTGATTTTTTTTATAAATTTTTTTTTGAATTTTTTTTTAAATTTTTTTTAATCTTTTTTTTTATTTTTTTTTGAATTTTTTTTGTAAATTTTTTTAAAATTTTTTCTAAAATTTTTTTTTTGTTTTTTTTTAATTTTTTTAATTTTTTTTTGAAATTTTTTTTTTAAATTTTTTTTTCGAAATTTTATTTTTTTGAAAATTTTTTTTACGAAAATTTTTTTTTGAAATTTTTTTTTTGAAATTTTTTTTTTCAATTTTTTTTTGAATTTTTTTTGTAATTTTTTTTAAAATTTTTTTTAAATTGTTTTTTTCGAATTTTTTTTTGTAATTTTTTTTTAATTTTTTTTAAATTTTTTTTTTGATTTTTTTTTTATTTTTTTTTTAATTTTTTTTTTTATTTTTTTTTGAATTTTTTTTAAAAATTTTTTTTTAATCTTTTTTTTTTATTTTTTTCGAATTTTTTTTGTAATTTTTTTTTAATTTTTTTTTTGATTTTTTTTTATAAATTTTTTTTTTGATTTCTTTTTTATAAATTTTTTTTTGATTTTTTTTCTTGAAATTTTTTTTGAAAAATTTTCTCTTTGAATTTTTTTTGATTTTTAAAAATTTTTTTAAGAAAATTTTTTTTGAAATTTTTTTTTTGGAATTTTTTCAATTTTTTTTTTGAATTTTTTTTTCGATTTTTTTTTTATTTTTTTTAAAAATTTTTTTGAATTTTTTTTTATTTTTTTTTTGAAATTTTTTTTGAATTTTTTTTAAAATTTTTTTTCGATTTTTTATTTTTTTGAAAATTTTTTTACGAAAATTTTTTTTGAAATTTTTTTTTTGAAATTTTTTTTTCAATTTTTTTTGAATTTTTTTTTGTAATTTTTTTTTAAATTTTTTTTCAAATTGTTTTTTTCGAATTTTTTTTTGTAATTTTTTTTTTATTTTTTTTTGAATTTTTTTTTATTTTTTTTTGAATTTTTTTTAAAAATTTTTTTTGAATCTTTTTTTTTTATTTTTTTTTGAATTTTTTTTGTAATTTTTTTTTAAATTTTTTCTAAAAATTTTTTTTTGTTTTTTTTTATTTTTTTAATTTTTTTTTGAAATTTTTTTTTTTTATTTTTTTTCGAAATTATTTTTTTTTGAAAATTTTTTTTTAGAAAATTTTTTTTCGAAATTTTATTTTTTTGAAAATTTTTTATCGAAAATTTTTTTTGAAATTTATTTTTTAAAATTTTTTCAAATTTTTTTTTTGAAATTTTTTTTCGATTTTTTTTTTATTTTTTTTTTTAAATTTTTCTGAATTTTTTTTAATTTTGTTTTTGAAATTTTTTTTGAATTTTTTTTTGAATTTTTTTTCAATTTTTTATTTTTTTGAAAATTTTTTTACGAAAATTTTTTTTGAAATTTTTTTTTTTGAAATTTTTTTTTTCAATTTTTTTTCAATTTTTTTTGAATTTTTTTTTGTAATTTTTTTAAAAATTTTTATTAAATTGTTTTTTTCGAATTTTTTTTGGAATTTTTTTTAATTTTTTTTTTTAAATTTTTTTTTTCAATTTTTTTTTTGAAAATTTTTTAAAATTTTTTTATGAAATTTTTTTTTTGTGAATTTTTTTTAAAATTTTTTTTAAAATTTTTTATTCGAATTTTTTTAGTAATTTTTTTTCAATATTTTTTTTGATTTTTTTTATAAATTTTTTTTTGAATTTTTTTTTAAATTTTTTTTCGATTTTTTTTTTATTTTTTTTAAAAATTTTTTTCAATTTTTTTTTATTTTTTTTTTGAAATTTTTTTTGAATTTTTTTTAAAATTTTTTTTCGATTTTTTATTTTTTTGAAAATTTTTTTACGAAAATTTCTTTTGAAATTTTTTTTTTGAAATTTTTTTTTCAATTTTTTTTGAATTTTTTTTTGTAATTTTTTTTTAAAATTTTTTTTTAAATTGTTTTTTTCGAATTTTTTTTTGTAATTTTTTTTTATTTTTTTTTGAATTTTTTTTTATTTTTTTTTTGAATTTTTTTTAAAAATTTTTTTTGAATCTTTTTTTTTTATTTTTTTTTGAATTTTTTTTGTAATTTTTTTTTAAATTTTTTCTAAAAATTGTTTTTGTTTTTTTTTTATTTTTTTTATTTTTTTTTGAAATTTTTTTTTTTAATTTTTTTTCGAAATTATTTTTTTTTGAAAATTTTTTTTTAGAAAAATTTTTTTCGAAATTTTATTTTTTTGAAAATTTTTTATCGAAAATTTTTTTTGAAATTTTTTTTTTGGAATTTTTTCAAATTTTTTTTTTGAAATTTTTTTCGATTTTTTTTTTATTTTTTTTTTTAAATTTTTCTGAATTTTTTTTAATTTTGTTTTTGAAATTTTTTTTGAATTTTTTTTTTAATTTTTTTTCGATTTTTTATTTTTTTGAAAATTTTTTTACGAAAATTTTTTTTTAAATTTTTTTTTTTTGAAATTTTTTTTTTCAATTTTTTTTCAATTTTTTTTGAATTTTTTTTTGTAATTTTTTAAAAAAATTTTTTTAAATTGTTTTTTTCGAATTTTTTTTGGAATTTTTTTTAATTTTTTTTTTGAATTTTTTTAAAAATTTTTTTTCAATTTTTTTTTCATTTTTTTTTAAATTTTTTTTCGAAATTTTTTTTTTTGAAAATTTTTTTTCACGAAAATTTTTTTTGAATTTTTTTTTTTAATTTTTTTTGAATTTTTTTTTTGAATTTTTTTTTGAATTTTTTTTGTAATATTTTTTAAAATTTTCTTTTGTAATTTTTTCGAAATTTTTTTTGAAGTTTTTTTTGAAATTTTTTTAAAATTTTTTTTAAATTTTTTTTTGTTTTTTTTTGAAATTTTTTTAATTTTTTTTTGAAATTTTTTTTTTTAATTTTTATCGAAATTTTTTTTTTCTCGAAAATTTTTTTAAAAAAAAATTTTTTTCGAAATTTTATTTTTTTGAAAATTTTTTTTAAAAATTTTTTTTGAATTTTTTTTTTTTTAATTTTTTTTTAAATTTTTTTTTGAATTTTTTTTAAAAATTTTTTTTGAATCTTTTTTTTTTATTTTTTTTTTGTAATTTTTTTTTTGTAATTTTTTTTTTTATTTTTTCTAAAATTTTTTTTTTGTTTTTTTTTTATTTTTTTAATTTTTTTTTGAAATTTTTTTTTAAATTTTTTTTCGAAATTTTTTTTTTTGAAAATTTTTTTTTAGAAAAATTTTTTTCGAAATTTAATTTTTTTTACGAAAATTTTTTTTGAAATTTTTTTTTTCATTTTTTTTGATTTTTTTTTTGTGAATTTTTTTAAAAAATTTTTTTTTAATTTTTTTTTCAATTTTTTTTTTGAAAATTTTTTTTTTGAATTTTTTTTTTTGAAATTTTTTTTGAAAAATTTTCTCTTTGAATTTTTTTTGATTTTAAAAAATTTTTTTTCAAAATTTTTTTACGAAAATTTTTTTTTGAAATTTTTTTTTTGGAATTTTTTTTAAATTTTTTTTTGAATTTTTTTTTAAAATTTTTTTTCGAAATTTTTTTTTTGAAAATTTTTTTTTACGAAAATTTTTTTTGAAATTTTTTTTTCAATCTTTTTTGAAGTTTTTTTGAAAATTTTTTTTTGAAATTTTTTTTTTTGAAATTTTTTTTTGTAATTTTTTTTAAAATTTTTTTTAAATTGTTTTTTTCGAATTTTTTTTTGTAATTTTTTTTATTTTTTTTTTGATTTTTTTTATAATTTTTTTTTGAATTTTTTTTTTAAATTTTTTTTTGAATTTTTTTTAAAAATTTTTTTTGAATTTTTTTTTTCAATTTTTTTTTGAATTTTTTTTGTAATATTTTTTAAAATTTTCTTTTGTAATTTTTTTCGAAATTTTTTTTGAAGTTTTTTTTGAAGTTTTTTTTGAAAATTTTTTTTTGAAATTTTTTTAAAATTTTTTTTTAAATTTTTGTTAAATTTTTTTTTTTTTTTGAAATTTTTTTAATTTTTTTTTGAAATTTTTTTTTTTAATTTTTATTCGAAATTTTTTTTTTCGAAAATTTTTAAAAAAAAAAAATTTTTTCGAAATTTTATTTTTTTGAAAATTTTTTTTACGAAAATTTTTTTTTGAATTTTTTTTTTGAAATTTTTTTTTTCGATTTTTTTTTTATTTTTTTTTTATTTTTTTTTACGAATTTTTTTTTTTTTAATTTTTTTTTTCAATTTTTTTTTTTGAAAATTTTTTAAAATTTTTTTATGAAATTTTTTTTTTGTGAATTTTTTTTAAATTTTTTTTTTTAATTTTTTTTTCGAATTTTTTTAGTAATTTTTTTTCAATATTTTTTTTGATTTTTTTTATAAATTTTTTTTTGAATTTTTTTTTAAATTTTTTTTTAATCTTTTTTTTTATTTTTTTTTGAATTTTTTTTTGTAAATTTTTTTAAAATTTTTTCTAAAATTTTTTTTTTGTTTTTTTTTTATTTTTTTAATTTTTTTTTGAAAATTTTTTTTTAAATTTTTTTTTCGAAATTTTATTTTTTTGAAAATTTTTTTTACGAAAATTTTTTTTTGAAATTTTTTTTTTTTAAATTTTTTTTTTCAATTTTTTTTTGAATTTTTTTTGTAATTTTTTTAAAATTTTTTTTAAATTGTTTTTTTCGAATTTTTTTTTGTAATTTTTTTTTAATTTTTTTTTTGATTTTTTTTTTATTTTTTTTTTATTTATTTTTTTATTTTTTTTTGAATTTTTTTTAAAAATTTTTTTTGAATCTTTTTTTTTTATTTTTTTTTGAATTTTTTTTGTAATTTTTTTTTTAAATTTTTTCTAAAATTTTTTTTTTGTTTTTTTTTATTTTTTAAATTTTTTTTTGAAAATTTTTTTTTAATTTTTTTTCGAAATTTTTTTTTTTTGAAATTTTTTTTTTAGAAAAATTTTTTTCGAAATTTTATTTTTTTGAAAATTTTTTATACGAAAATTTTTTTTGAAATTTTTTTTTTCATTTTTTTTTTGTGAATTTTTTTTAAAATTTTTTTTTCAATTTTTTTAAAATTTTTTTTGTTTTTTTTTGAAATTTTTTTATTTTTTTAATTTTTTTCTGAAATTTTTTTTTTAAATTTTTACGAAATTTTTTTTTTTTCGAAAATTTTTTTTAAAAAAAATTTTTTTCGAAATTTTATTTTTTTGTGAAATTTTTTTTTTGTGAATTTTTTTTAAAATTTTTTTTTAAATTTTTTTTTCGAATTTTTTTTTGAATTTTTTTTAAAAATTTTTTTTGAATTTTTTTTTGTAAATTTTTTTAAAATTTTCTCTAAATTTTTTTTTTGTTTTTTTTTTATTTTTTTAATTTTTTTTTGAAAATTTTTTTTTAAATTTTTTTTCGAAATTTTTATTTATTTTTTTAATTTTTTTTTTAATTTTTATTCGAAATTTTTTTTTTTTCGAAAATTTTTTTTAAAAAAATTTTTTTTCGAAATTTTATTTTTTTGAAAATTTTTTTTACGAAATTTTTTTTTTAATTTTTTTTTTGAAATTTTTTTTTTCGATTTTTTTTAAAATTTTTTTTTATTTTTTTTTTTTTGATTTTTTTTTTTTTTAATTTTTTTTTTCAATTTTTTTTTTGAAAATTTTTTAAAATTTTTTTATGAAATTTTTTTTTTGTGAATTTCTTTTAAAATTTTTTTTAAAATTTTTTTTTCGAATTTTTTTTGTAATTTTTTTTAAATTTTTTTTTTGATTTTTTTTATAAATTTTTTTTTGAATTTTTTTTAAAATTTTTTTTAATCTTTTTTTTTATTTTTTTTTGAATTTTTTTTTGTAAATTTTTTTAAAATTTTTTCTAAAATTTTTTTTTTTGTTTTTTTTTTATTTTTTTAATTTTTTTTGAAAATTTTTTTTAAAAGTTTTTTTTCGAAATTTTATTTTTTTGAAAATTTTTTTTACGAAAATTTTTTTTGAAATTTTTTTTTTTGAAATTTTTTTTTTCAATTTTTTTTTTAATTTTTTTTGTAATTTTTTTAAAAATTTTTTTGAATTTTTTTTTTGATTTTTTTTTTATTTTTTTTTGAATTTTTTTTTTGAATTTTTTTTTGAATTTTTTTTAAAAATTTTTTTTGAATCTTTTTTTTTTATTTTTTTTGAATTTTTTTTGTAATTTTTTTTTAAATTTTTTCTAAATTTTTTTTTTTTTTTTATTTTTTAAATTTTTTCTAAAATTTTTTTTTTTTTTTATTTTTTAAATTTTTTTTTGAAAATTTTTTTAAAATTTTTTTTCGAAATTTTTTTTTTTTGAAAATTTTTTTTTAGAAAAATTTTTTTCGAAATTTTATTTTTTTGAAAATTTTTTATACGAAAATTTTTTTTGAAATTTTTTTTTTCATTTTTTTTTTGTGAATTTTTTTTAAAATTTTTTTTTCAATTTTTTTTTTGAAAATTTTTTTTTTTGAATTTTTTTTTTTTGAAATTTTTTTAATTTTTTTTTTGATTTTTTTTTATTTTTTTTTTGAATTTTTTTTTTAAATTTTTTTTTGAATTTTTTTTTTTAAATTTTTTTTGAATCTTTTTTTTTTATTTTTTTGAATTTTTTTTGTAATTTTTTTTAAAATTTTTTTTTTTGATTTTTTTTATAAATTTTTTTTTGAATTTTTTTTTCGAATTTTTTTTGTAATTTTTTTAAAATTTTTTTTTTTGATTTTTTTTATAAATTTTTTTTTGAATTTTTTTTAAATTTTTTTTTAATCTTTTTTTTATTTTTTTTTGAATTTTTTTTTGTAAATTTTTTTAAAATTTTTTCTAAAATTTTTTTTTTGTTTTTTTTTTATTTTTTTAATTTTTTTTGAAAATTTTTTTTAAAAGTTTTTTTTCGAAATTTTATTTTTTTGAAAATTTTTTTTACGAAAATTTTTTTTGAAATTTTTTTTAAATTTTTTTTTAATTTTTTTTGTAATTTTTTTAAAAATTTTTTTGAATTTTTTTTTATTTTTTTTGAATTTTTTTTAAATTTTTTTTTGAATTTTTTTTAAAAATTTTTTTTGAATCTTTTTTTTTTATTTTTTTTTGAATTTTTTTTGTAATTTTTTTAAAAATTTTTTCTAAAATTTTTTTTTTTTTTTTTATTTTTTAAATTTTTTTTTGAAATTTTTTTTAAAATTTTTTTTCGAAATTTTTTTTTTTTGAAAATTTTTTTTTAGAAAATTTTTTTTCGAAATTTTATTTTTTTGAAAATTTTTTTTACGAAAATTTTTTTTGAATTTTTTTTTTGAAATTTTTTTTTCAATTTTTTTTTTGAAAATTTTTTAAAATTTTTTTATGAAATTTTTTTTTTGTGAATTTTTTTTTAAATTTTTTTTAAAATTTTTTTTTATTTATTTTTTTATTTATTATTTTTATTTATTTTTTAAATTTTTTTTTGAAAATTTTTTTTTAATTTTTTTTCGAAATTTTTTATTTTTGAAAATTTTTTTTTAGAAAAATTTTTTTCGAAATTTTATTTTTTTGAAAATTTTTTATACGAAAATTTTTTTTGAAATTTTTTTTTTCATTTTTTTTTTGTGAATTTTTTTTAAAATTTTTTTTTCAATTTTTTTTTTGAAAATTTTTTTTTTTGAATTTTTTTTTTTGAAATTTTTTTAATTTTTTTTTTATTTTTTTTTGAATTTTTTTTTAAATTTTTTTTTTAAATTTTTTTTGAATTTTTTTTGTAATTTTTTTTTAAATTTTTTCTAAAATTTTTTTATTGTTTTTTTTTTATTTTTTAAATTTTTTTTTGAAAATTTTTTTTAAATTATTTTTTGAAATTTTTTTTAAATTTTTTTTCGAAATTTTTTTTTTTTGAAAATTTTTTTTTAGAAATTTTTTTTTCGAAATTTTATTTTTTTGAAATTTTTTTTTTCAATTTTTTTTTGAAGTTTTTTTGAAAATTTTTTTTTGAAATTTTTTTTTTGAAATTTTTTTTTGTAATTTTTTCTAAAATTTTTTTTTAATTGTTTTTTCGAATTTTTTTTTGTAATTTTTTTTTAATTTTTTTTTTTTGATTTTTTTTATAAATTTTTTTTTGAATTTTTTTTTAAAATTTTTTTTTGAATTTTTTTTTTTAATTTTTTTTGAATTTTTTTTTTCAATTTTTTTTTGAATTTTTTTTGTAATATTTTTTAAAATTTTCTTTTGTAATTTTTTTTGAAATTTTTTTAAAATTTTTTTTAAATTTTTTTTTGTTTTTTTTTGAAATTTTTTAAATTTTTTTTTGAAATTTTTTTTTTTAAATTTTTATTCGAAATTTTTTTTTTCTCGAAAATTTTTTTAAAAAAAAATTTTTTTCGAAATTTTATTTTTTTGAAAATTTTTTTTACGAAAATTTTTTTTGAATTTTTTTTTTTTGAATTTTTTTTTTATTTTTTTTTGAATTTTTTTTAAAAATTTTTTTTGAATCTTTTTTTTTTATTTTTTTTTGAATTTTTTTTGTATTTTTTTTTTTTTTTTTCTAAAATTTTTTTTTTGTTTTTTTTTTATTTTTTTTATTTTTTTTTGAAATTTTTTTTTTAATTTTTTTTCGAATTTTTTTTTTTTGAAAATTTTTTTTTAGAAAATTTTTTTTCGAAATTTTTTTTTTTTAATTTTTTTTTAGAAAAATTTTTTTCGAAATTTAATTTATTTTACGAAAATTTTTTTTGAAATTTTTTTTTTCATTTTTTTTAAATTTTTTTTTGTGAAATTTTTTAAAAATTTTTTTTAAAATTTTTTTTTCAATTTTTTTTTTGAAAATTTTTTTTTGAATTTTTTTTTTTGAAATTTTTTTTGAAAAATTTTCTCTTTGAATTTTTTTTGATTTTCAAAAATTTTTTTTCAAAATTTTTTTACGAAAATTTTTTTTTGAAATTTTTTTTTTGGAATTTTTTTTAAATTTTTTTTTGAATTTTTTTTTTTAATTTTTTTTCGAAATTTTTTTTTTTGAAAATTTTTTTTTACGAAAATTTTTTTTGAAATTTTTTTTTTTGAAATTTTTTTTTCAATTTTTTTTGAAGTTTTTTTGAAAATTTTTTTTTGAAATTTTTTTTTTGAAATTTTTTTTTGTAATTTTTTTTAAAATTTTTTTTAAATTGTTTTTTTCGAATTTTTTTTTGTAATTTTTTTTTATTTTTTTTTTGATTTTTTTTATAAATTTTTTTTTGAATTTTTTTTTTAAATTTTTTTTTGAATTTTTTTTAAAAATTTTTTTTGAATTTTTTTTTTCAATTTTTTTTTGAAATTTTTTTTTTTAAATTTTTATTCGAAATTTTTTTTTTCTCGAAAATTTTTTTAAAAAAAAATTTTTTTCGAAATTTTATTTTTTTGAAAATTTTTTTTACGAAAATTTTTTTTGAATTTTTTTTTTTTGAATTTTTTTTAAAATTTTTTTTTGAATTTTTTTTAAAAATTTTTTTTGAATCTTTTTTTTTTATTTTTTTTTGAATTTTTTTTGTAATTTTTTTTTTTATTTTTTCTAAAATTTTTTTTTTGTTTTTTTTTTATTTTTTTTATTTTTTTTGAAATTTTTTCTTTAATTTTTTTTCGAATTTTTTTTTTTTGAAAATTTTTTTTTAGAAAATTTTTTTTCGAAATTTTTTTTTTTTAAAATTTTTTTTTAGAAAAATTTTTTTCGAAATTTAATTTTTTTTACGAAAATTTTTTTTGAAATTTTTTTTTTCATTTTTTTTGAATTTTTTTTTGTGAATTTTTTTAAAAATTTTTTTTAAAATTTTTTTTTCAATTTTTTTTTTGAAAATTTTTTTTTTGAATTTTTTTTTTTGAAATTTTTTTTGAAAAATTTTCTCTTTGAATTTTTTTTGATTTTTAAAAATTTTTTTTCAAAATTTTTTTACGAAAATTTTTTTTTGAAATTTTTTTTTTGGAATTTTTTTTAAATTTTTTTTTGAATTTTTTTTTTTTAATTTTTTTTCGAATTTTTTTTTTTTGAAAATTTTTTTTTACGAAAATTTTTTTTGAAATTTTTTTTTTGAAATTTTTTTTTCAATTTTTTTTGAAGTTTTTTTGAAAATTTTTTTTTGAAATTTTTTTTTTGAAATTTTTTTTTGTAATTTTTTTAAAAATTTTTTTTAAATTGTTTTTTTCGAATTTTTTTTTGTAATTTTTTTTTATTTTTTTTTTGATTTTTTTTTATAAATTTTTTTTTGAATTTTTTTTTAAAATTTTTTTTTGAATTTTTTTAAAAAATTTTTTTTGAATTTTTTTTTTCAATTTTTTTTGAATTTTTTTTGTAATATTTTTTAAAATTTTCTTTTGTAATTTTTTTCGAAATTTTTTTTGAAGTTTTTTTCGAAGTTTTTTTTGAAAATTTTTTTTTGAAATTTTTTTAAAATTTTTTTTAAATTTTTTTTTAAATTTTTTTTTGTTTTTTTTTGAAATTTTTTTAATTTTTTTTTGAAAATTTTTTTTTAAATTTTTATTCGAAATTTTTTTTTTTCGAAAATTTTTTTAAAAAAAAATTTTTTTCGAAATTTTATTTTTCTGAAATTTTTTTTTACGAAAATTTTTTTTGAATTTTTTTTTTTTGAAATTTTTTTTTTCGATTTTTTTTTTAATTTTTTTTTTTATTTTTTTTTACGAATTTTTTTTTTTTTAATTTTTTTTGAAATTTTTTTTTTGAAAATTTTTTTATGAAATTTTTTTTTTGTGAATTTTTTTTAAATTTTTTTTTTTAATTTTTTTTTCGAATTTTTTTAGTAATTTTTTTTCAATATTTTTTTTCAATATTTTTTTTGATTTTTTTTATAAATTTTTTTTTGAATTTTTTTAAAATTTTTTTTTTAATCTTTTTTTTTATTTTTTTTTGAATTTTTTTTTGTAAATTTTTTTAAAATTTTTTCTAAAATTTTTTTTTTTGTTTTTTTTTTATTTTTTTAATTTTTTTTTGAAAATTTTTTTTTATTTTTTTTTTCGAAATTTAATTTTTTTGAAAATTTTTTTTACGAAAATTTTTTTTTGAAATTTTTTTTTTTGAAATTTTTTTTTTCAATTTTTTTTTGAATTTTTTTTGTAATTTTTTTTTTAATTTTTTTTAAATTGTTTTTTTCGAATTTTTTTTTGTAATTTTTTTTAATTTTTTTTTTTGATTTTTTTTTATTTTTTTTTTATTTTTTTTGAATTTTTTTTAAAAATTTTTTTTGAATCTTTTTTTTTTATTTTTTTTGAATTTTTTTTGTAATTTTTAAATTTTTTCTAAAATTTTTTTTTTGTTTTTTATTATTTTTTAAATTTTTTTTTGAAAATTTTTTTTTAATTTTTTTTCGAAATTTTTTTTTTTTGAAATTTTTTTTTTAGAAAATTTTTTTTCGAAATTTTATTTTTTTGAAAATTTTTTATACGAAAATTTTTTTTGAAATTTTTTTTTTCATTTTTTTTTTGTGAATTTTTTTTAAAATTTTTTTTTCAATTTTTTTAAAATTTTTTTTTGTTTTTTTTTGAAATTTTTTTATTTTTTAATTTTTTTCTGAAATTTTTTTAAAAAATTTTTATTCGAAATTTTTTTTTTTTCGAAAATTTTTTTTAAAAAAAATTTTTTTCGAAATTTTATTTTTTTGTGAAATTTTTTTTTTGTGAATTTTTTTTAAAATTTTTTTTTAAATTTTTTTTTCGAATTTTTTTTTGAATTTTTTTTTAAAATTTTTTTTGAATCTTTTTTGAATTTTTTTTTGTAAATTTTTTAAAAATTTTTTCTAAATTTTTTTTTTGTTTTTTTTTTATTTTTTTAATTTTTTTTTGAAAATTTTTTTAAAAATTTTTTTTCGAAATTTTTATTTATTTTTTTAATTTTTTTTTAAATTTTCATTCGAAATTTTTTTTTTCGAAAATTTTTTTAAAAAAATTTTTTTTCGAAATTTTATTTTTTTGAAAATTTTTTTTACGAAAATTTTTTTTTAATTTTTTTTTTGAAATTTTTTTTTTCGATTTTTTTTAATTTTTTTTTTCAATTTTTTTTTTGAAAATTTTTTAAAATTTTTTTATGAAATTTTTTTTTTGTGAATTTTTTTAAAAATTTTTTTTTCGAATTTTTTTTGTAATTTTTTTTAAATTTTTTTTTTGATTTTTTTTATAAATTTTTTTTGAATTTTTTTTAAAATTTTTTTTTTTTCTTTTTTTTTATTTTTTTTTGAATTTTTTTTTGTAAATTTTTTTAAAATTTTTTCTAAAATATTTTTTTTGTTTTTTTTTATTTTTTTAATTTTTTTTTTAAATTTTTTTTTGAATTTTTTTTTAAAATTTTTTTTGAATCTTTTTTTTTTATTTTTTTTGAATTTTTTTTGTAATTTTTTTAAAAATTTTTTCTAAAATTTTTTTTTTTTTTTATTTTTTAAATTTTTTTTTGAAAATTTTTTTAAAATTTTTTTTCGAAATTTTTTTTTTTGAAATTTTTTTTTTAGAAAAATTTTTTTCGAAATTTTATTTTTTTGAAAATTTTTTATACGAAAATTTTTTTTGAAATTTTTTTTTTCATTTTTTTTTTGTGAATTTTTTTTAAAATTTTTTTTTGAATTTTTTTTTTGAAAATTTTTTTTTTGAATTTTTTTTAATTTTTTTTTTGATTTTTTTTTTTATTTTTTTTTGAATTTTTTTTTAAAATTTTTTTTTGAATTTTTTTTTAAAATTTTTTTTGAATCTTTTTTTTTTTATTTTTTTGAATTTTTTTTGTAATTTTTTTTAAAATTTTTTCTAAAATTTTTTTTTTGTTTTTTTTTATTTTATAAATTTTTTTTTGAAAATTTTTTTTAAATTTTTTTTTGAAAATTTTTTTTAAATTTTTTTTGTAATTTTTTTAAAAAATTTTTTGAATTTTTTTTTTGATTTTTTTTTATTTTTTTTTGAATTTTTTTTGTAATTTTTTTAAAAATTTTTTTTAAATTGTTTTTTTCGAATTTTTTTTTTGATTTTTTTTTTATTTTTTTTTAAATTTTTTTTTGAATTTTTTTTGTTTTTTTTTTATTTTTTAAATTTTTTTTTGAAAATTTTTTTTTAATTTTTTTTTCGAATTTTTTTTTTTTTGAAATTTTTTTTTTAGAAAAATTTTTTTCGAAATTTTATTTTTTTGAAAATTTTTTATACGAAAATTTTTTTTGAAATTTTTTTTTTAATTTTTTTTTTGTGAATTTTTTTTAAAATTTTTTTTTAAATTTTTTTAAAATTTTTTTTTGTTTTTTTTTGAAATTTTTTTATTTTTTTAATTTTTTTCTGAAATTTTTTTTTTTTCGAAAATTTTTTAAAAAAAAAATTTTTTTCGAAATTTTATTTTTTTGTGAATTTTTTTTTTTGTGAATTTTTAAATTTTTTTTTTATTTTTTTTTCGAATTTTTTTTTGAATTTTTTTTTTAAATTTTTTTTGAATCTTTTTTTTATTTTTTTTGAATTTTTTTTTGTAAATTTTTTTAAAATTTTTTCTAAATTTTTTTTTTGTTTTTTTTTTATTTTTTTAATTTTTTTTTGAAAATTTTTTTTAAAATTTTTTTTCGAAATTTTTATTTATTTTTTAAATTTTTTTTTGAAAATTTTTTTTAAAATTTTTATTCGAAATTTTTTTTTCGAAAATTTTTTTTAAAAAAAATTTTTTTCGAAATTTTATTTTTTTGAAAATTTTTTTTACGAAAATTTTTTTTACGAAAATTTTTTTTACGAAAATTTTTTTTTTAATTTTTTTTTTTTAAATTTTTTTTTTCGATTTTTTTTTAAATTTTTTTTTTATTTTTTTTTACGAATTTTTTTTTTTTTTAAATTTTTTTTTTCAATTTTTTAAAAAATTTTTATGAAATTTTTTTTTTGTGAATTTTTTTTTAAATTTTTTTTTAAATTTTTTTTTCGAATTTTTTTTGTAATTTTTTTTAAATTTTTTTTTTGATTTTTTTTATAAATTTTTTTTTAAATTTTTTTTTGTTTTTTTTTGAAATTTTTTTAATTTTTTTTTGAAAATTTTTTTTTAAATTTTTATTCGAAATTTTTTTTTTCGAAAATTTTTTTAAAAAAAAATTTTTTTCGAAATTTTATTTTTCTGAAATTTTTTTTTACGAAAATTTTTTTTGAATTTTTTTTTTTTGAAATTTTTTTTTTCGATTTTTTTTTTAATTTTTTTTTTATTTTTTTTTACGAATTTTTTTTTTTTTTAATTTTTTTTTTCAATTTTTTTTTTGAAAATTTTTTTATGAAATTTTTTTTTTGTGAATTTTTTTTAAATTTTTTTTTTAATTTTTTTTTCGAATTTTTTTAGTAATTTTTTTTCAATTTTTTTTTTCAATATTTTTTTTGATTTTTTTTATAAATTTTTTTTTGAATTTTTTTAAAATTTTTTTTTTAATCTTTTTTTTTATTTTTTTTTGAATTTTTTTTTGTAAATTTTTTTAAAATTTTTTCTAAAATTTTTTTTTTTGTTTTTTTTTTATTTTTTTAATTTTTTTTTGAAAATTTTTTTTTTATTTTTTTTTTCGAAATTTTATTTTTTTGAAAATTTTTTTTACGAAAATTTTTTTTTGAAATTTTTTTTTTTGAAATTTTTTTTTTCAATTTTTTTTTGAATTTTTTTTGTAATTTTTTTTTAAATTGTTTTTTTCGAATTTTTTTTTGTAATTTTTTTTAATTTTTTTTTTTGATTTTTTTTTATTTTTTTTTTATTTTTTTTGAATTTTTTTTAAAAATTTTTTTTGAATCTTTTTTTTTTATTTTTTTTGAATTTTTTTTGTAATTTTTAAATTTTTTCTAAAATTTTTTTTTTGTTTTTTATTATTTTTTAAATTTTTTTTTGAAAATTTTTTTTTAATTTTTTTTCGAAATTTTTTTTTTTTGAAATTTTTTTTTTAGAAAATTTTTTTTCGAAATTTTATTTTTTTGAAAATTTTTTATACGAAAATTTTTTTTGAAATTTTTTTTTTCATTTTTTTTTTGTGAATTTTTTTTAAAATTTTTTTTTCAATTTTTTTAAAATTTTTTTTTGTTTTTTTTTGAAATTTTTTTATTTTTTAATTTTTTTCTGAAATTTTTTTTAAAAATTTTTATTCGAAATTTTTTTTTTTTCGAAAATTTTTTTTAAAAAAAATTTTTTTCGAAATTTTATTTTTTTGTGAAATTTTTTTTTTGTGAATTTTTTTTAAAATTTTTTTTTAAATTTTTTTTTCGAATTTTTTTTTGAATTTTTTTTTAAAATTTTTTTTGAATCTTTTTTGAATTTTTTTTTGTAAATTTTTTTAAAATTTTTTCTAAATTTTTTTTTTGTTTTTTTTTTATTTTTTTAATTTTTTTTTGAAAATTTTTTTAAAAATTTTTTTTCGAAATTTTTATTTATTTTTTTAATTTTTTTTAAAATTTTTATTCGAAATTTTTTTTTTTCGAAAATTTTTTTAAAAAAATTTTTTTTCGAAATTTTATTTTTTTGAAAATTTTTTTTACGAAAATTTTTTTTTAATTTTTTTTTTTGAAATTTTTTTTTTCGATTTTTTTTAATTTTTTTTTTCAATTTTTTTTTTGAAAATTTTTTTATGAAATTTTTTTTTTGTGAATTTTTTTTAAAATTTTTTTCTCGAATTTTTTTTGTAATTTTTTTTAAATTTTTTTTTTGATTTTTTTTATAAATTTTTTTTGAATTTTTTTTAAAATTTTTTTTTTTCTTTTTTTTTATTTTTTTTTGAATTTTTTTTTGTAAATTTTTTTAAAATTTTTTCTAAAATATTTTTTTTGTTTTTTTTTATTTTTTTTATTTTTTTTGAAAATTTTTTTTTTAAGTTTTTTTTCGAAATTTTATTTTTTTGAAAATTTTTTTTACGAAAATTTTTTTTACGAAAATTTTTTTTGAAATTTTTTTTTTTGAAATTTTTTTTTTCAATTTTTTTTTTAATTTTTTTTGTAATTTTTTTAAAAATTTTTTTGAATTTTTTTTTTGATTTTTTTTTATTTTTTTTTTAATTTTTTTTTTAAATTTTTTTTTAAATTTTTTTTTGAATTTTTTTTTAAAATTTTTTTTGAATCTTTTTTTTTTATTTTTTTTGAATTTTTTTTGTAATTTTTTTAAAAATTTTTTCTAAAATTTTTTTTTTTTTTTTATTTTTTAAATTTTTTTTTGAAAATTTTTTTAAAATTTTTTTTCGAAATTTTTTTTTTTTGAAATTTTTTTTTTAGAAAAATTTTTTTCGAAATTTTATTTTTTTGAAAATTTTTTATACGAAAATTTTTTTTGAAATTTTTTTTTTCATTTTTTTTTTGTGAATTTTTTTTTAAATTTTTTTTTGAATTTTTTTTTTGAAAATTTTTTTTTTGAATTTTTTTTAATTTTTTTTTTGATTTTTTTTTTATTTTTTTTTGAATTTTTTTTTTAAATTTTTTTTTGAATTTTTTTTTAAAATTTTTTTTGAATCTTTTTTTTTTTATTTTTTTGAATTTTTTTTGTAATTTTTTTTTAAATTTTTTCTAAAATTTTTTTTTTGTTTTTTTTTATTTTATAAATTTTTTTTTGAAAATTTTTTTTAAATTTTTTTTTGAAAATTTTTTTAAAATTTTTTTTGTAATTTTTTTAAAAAATTTTTTGAATTTTTTTTTTGATTTTTTTTTATTTTTTTTTGAATTTTTTTTGTAATTTTTTTAAAAATTTTTTTTAAATTGTTTTTTTCGAATTTTTTTTTTGATTTTTTTTTTATTTTTTTTTAAATTTTTTTTTGAATTTTTTTTGTTTTTTTTTATTTTTTAAATTTTTTTTTGAAAATTTTTTTTTAATTTTTTTTTCGAATTTTTTTTTTTTGAAATTTTTTTTTTAGAAAAATTTTTTTCGAAATTTTATTTTTTTGAAAATTTTTTATACGAAAATTTTTTTTGAAATTTTTTTTTTAATTTTTTTTTTGTGAATTTTTTTTAAAATTTTTTTTTAAATTTTTTTAAAATTTTTTTTTGTTTTTTTTTGAAATTTTTTTATTTTTTTAATTTTTTTCTGAAATTTTTTTTTTTTCGAAAATTTTTTTTAAAAAAAATTTTTTTCGAAATTTTATTTTTTTGTGAATTTTTTTTTTGTGAATTTTTTTTAAATTTTTTTTTTAATTTTTTTTTCGAATTTTTTTTTGAATTTTTTTTTTTAATTTTTTTTGAATCTTTTTTTTATTTTTTTTGAATTTTTTTTTGTAAATTTTTTTAAAATTTTTTCTAAATTTTTTTTTTGTTTTTTTTTTATTTTTTTAATTTTTTTTTGAAAATTTTTTTTAAAATTTTTTTTCGAAATTTTTATTTATTTTTTAAATTTTTTTTTGAAAATTTTTTTTAAAATTTTTATTCGAAATTTTTTTTTTTCGAAAATTTTTTTTAAAAAAAATTTTTTTCGAAATTTTATTTTTTTGAAAATTTTTTTTACGAAAATTTTTTTTACGAAAATTTTTTTTACGAAAATTTTTTTTTTAATTTTTTTTTTTTAAATTTTTTTTTTCGATTTTTTTTTAAATTTTTTTTTTATTTTTTTTTACGAATTTTTTTTTTTTTTAAATTTTTTTTTTCAATTTTTTAAAAAATTTTTATGAAATTTTTTTTTTGTGAATTTTTTTTTAAATTTTTTTTTAAATTTTTTTTTCGAATTTTTTTTGTAATTTTTTTTAAATTTTTTTTTTGATTTTTTTTATAAATTTTTTTTTGAATTTTTTCTTTAATTTTTTTTAAATCTTTTTTTTTATTTTTTTTTGAATTTTTTTTTGTAAATTTAAAATTTAAATTTAAAATTTTTTCTAAAATTTTTTTTTTGTTTTTTTTTATTTTTTTAATTTTTTTTTGAAAATTTTTTTTAAAAGTTTTTTTTCGAAATTTTATTTTTTTGAAAATTTTTTTTACGAAAATTTTTTTTGAAATTTTTTTTTTGAAATTTTTTTTTTCAATTTTTTTTTTGATTTTTTTTTATTTTTTTTTGAATTTTTTTTTTTAAATTTTTTTTTGAATTTTTTTTTTAAATTTTTTTTTAATCTTTTTTTTTTATTTTTATTGAATTTTTTTTGTAATTTTTTTTTAAATTTTTTCTAAAATTTTTTTTTTGTTTTTTTTTTTATTTTTTTAATTTTTTTTTGAAATTTTTTTTTTAAATTTTTTTTTGAATTTTTTTTTTCAATTTTTTTTGAATTTTTTTTGTAATATTTTTTAAAATTTTCTTTTGTAATTTTTTTCGAAATTTTTTTTGAAGTTTTTTTTGAAGTTTTTTTTGAAAATTTTTTTTTGAAAATTTTTTAAAATTTTTTTTTAAATTTTTTTTTAATTTTTTTTTGTTTTTTTTGAAATTTTTTAAATTTTTTTTTGAAAATTTTTTTTAAAATTTTTATTCGAAATTTTTTTTTTTTCGAAAATTTTTTTTAAAAAAAATTTTTTTCAAAATTTTATTTTTTTGAAAATTTTTTTTACGAAATTTTTTTTGAATTTTTTTTTTTTGAAATTTTTTTTTCGATTTTTTTTTAAATTTTTTTTTTATTTTTTTTTACGAATTTTTTTTTTTTTTTTTAATTTTTTTTTTCAATTTTTTTTGAATTTTTTTTGTAATATTTTTTAAAATTTTCTTTTGTAATTTTTTTCGAAATTTTTTTTGAAGTTTTTTTTGAAGTTTTTTTTGAAAATTTTTTTTTTGAAATTTTTTTAAAATTTTTTTTTTAATTTTTTTTAAATTTTTTTTTGTTTTTTTTGAAATTTTTTAAATTTTTTTTTGAAAATTTTTTTTAAAATTTTTTTTCGAAAATTTTCTTTAAAAAAAATTTTTTTCGAAATTTTATTTTTTTGAAAATTTTTTTTACGAAAATTTTTTTGGAATTTTTTTTTTTTGAAATTTTTTTTTTCGATTTTTTTTTTAAATTTTTTTTTTATTTTTTTTACGAATTTTTTCTTTTTTTTAATTTTTTTTTTCAATTTTTTTTTTGAAAATTTTTTAAAATTTTTTTATGAAATTTTTTTTTTGTGAATTTTTTTTAAAATTTTTTTGAAAATTTTTTTTTCGAATTTTTTTAGTAATTTTTTTTCAATATTTTGTTTGATTTTTTTTATAAATTTTTTTTTGAATTTTTTTTTAAATTTTTTTTAATCTTTTTTTTTATTTTTTTTTGAATTTTTTTTGTAAATTTTTTTAAAATTTTTTCTAAAATTTTTTTTTTGTTTTTTTTTAATTTTTTTAATTTTTTTTTGAAATTTTTTTTTTAAATTTTTTTTTCGAAATTTTATTTTTTTGAAAATTTTTTTTACGAAAATTTTTTTTTGAAATTTTTTTTTTGAAATTTTTTTTTTCAATTTTTTTTTGAATTTTTTTTGTAATTTTTTTTAAAATTTTTTTTAAATTGTTTTTTTCGAATTTTTTTTTGTAATTTTTTTTTAATTTTTTTTAAATTTTTTTTTTGATTTTTTTTTTATTTTTTTTTTAATTTTTTTTTTTATTTTTTTTTGAATTTTTTTTAAAAATTTTTTTTTAATCTTTTTTTTTTATTTTTTTCGAATTTTTTTTGTAATTTTTTTTTAATTTTTTTTTTGATTTTTTTTTATAAATTTTTTTTTTGATTTCTTTTTTATAAATTTTTTTTTGATTTTTTTTCTTGAAATTTTTTTTGAAAAATTTTCTCTTTGAATTTTTTTTGATTTTTAAAAATTTTTTTAAGAAAATTTTTTTTGAAATTTTTTTTTTGGAATTTTTTCAATTTTTTTTTTGAATTTTTTTTTCGATTTTTTTTTTATTTTTTTTAAAAATTTTTTTGAATTTTTTTTTATTTTTTTTTTGAAATTTTTTTTGAATTTTTTTTTAAATTTTTTTTCGATTTTTTATTTTTTTGAAAATTTTTTTACGAAAATTTTTTTTGAAATTTTTTTTTTGAAATTTTTTTTTCAATTTTTTTTGAATTTTTTTTTGTAATTTTTTTTTTAATTTTTTTTCAAATTGTTTTTTTCGAATTTTTTTTTGTAATTTTTTTTTTATTTTTTTTTGAATTTTTTTTTATTTTTTTTTGAATTTTTTTTAAAAATTTTTTTTGAATCTTTTTTTTTTATTTTTTTTTGAATTTTTTTTGTAATTTTTTTTTAAATTTTTTCTAAAAATTTTTTTTTGTTTTTTTTTATTTTTTTAATTTTTTTTTGAAATTTTTTTTTTTTATTTTTTTTCGAAATTATTTTTTTTTGAAAATTTTTTTTTAGAAAATTTTTTTTCGAAATTTTATTTTTTTGAAAATTTTTTATCGAAAATTTTTTTTGAAATTTATTTTTTAAAATTTTTTCAAATTTTTTTTTTGAAATTTTTTTTCGATTTTTTTTTTATTTTTTTTTTTAAATTTTTCTGAATTTTTTTTAATTTTGTTTTTGAAATTTTTTTTGAATTTTTTTTTGAATTTTTTTTCAATTTTTTATTTTTTTGAAAATTTTTTTACGAAAATTTTTTTTGAAATTTTTTTTTTTGAAATTTTTTTTTTCAATTTTTTTTCAATTTTTTTTGAATTTTTTTTTGTAATTTTTTTAAAAATTTTTTTTAAATTGTTTTTTTCGAATTTTTTTTGGAATTTTTTTTAATTTTTTTTTTAAATTTTTTTTTTCAATTTTTTTTTTGAAAATTTTTAAAAATTTTTTTATGAAATTTTTTTTTTGTGAATTTTTTTTAAAATTTTTTTTAAAATTTTTTATTCGAATTTTTTTAGTAATTTTTTTTCAATATTTTTTTTGATTTTTTTTATAAATTTTTTTTTGAATTTTTTTTAAAATTTTTTTTAATCTTTTTTTTTATTTTTTTTTGAATTTTTTTTTGTAAATTTTTTTAAAATTTTTTCTAAAATTTTTTTTTTGTTTTTTTTTATTTTTTTAATTTTTTTTTGAAATTTTTTTTTAAAATTTTTTTTTCGAAATTTTATTTTTTTGAAAATTTTTTTTTACGAAAATTTTTTTTTGAAATTTTTTTTTTGAAATTTTTTTTTTCAATTTTTTTTTGAATTTTTTTTGTAATTTTTTTTAAAATTTTTTTTAAATTGTTTTTTTCGAATTTTTTTTTGTAATTTTTTTTAAATTTTTTTTTAATTTTTTTTTGATTTTTTTTTTATTTTTTTTTTTATTTTTTTTTTATTTTTTTTGAATTTTTTTTAAAAATTTTTTTTGAATCTTTTTTTTTTATTTTTTTCGAATTTTTTTTGTAATTTTTTTTAAATTTTTTTTTTGATTTTTTTTTATAATTTTTTTTTTGATTTCTTTTTTATAAATTTTTTTTTGATTTTTTTTTTTGAAATTTTTTTTGAAAAATTTTCTCTTTGAATTTTTTTTGATTTTTAAAAATTTTTTTAAGAAAATTTTTTTTGAAATTTTTTTTTTGGAATTTTTTCAATTTTTTTTTTTGAAATTTTTTTTCGATTTTTTTTTTATTTTTCTTAAAAATTTTTTTGAATTTTTTTTTATTTTTTTTTTGAAATTTTTTTTGAATTTTTTTTAAAATTTTTTTTCGATTTTTTATTTTTTTGAAAATTTTTTTACGAAAATTTTTTTTGAAATTTTTCTTTTGAAATTTTTTTTGAATTTTTTTTTGTAATTTTTTTTTTTTATTTTTTTTTAAATTGTTTTTTTCGAATTTTTTTTTTGTAATTTTTTTTTATTTTTTTTTGAATTTTTTTTTATTTATTTTTTGAATTTTTTTTAAAAATTTTTTTTGAATCTTTTTTTTTTATTTTTTTTTGAATTTTTTTTGTAATTTTTTTTTAAATTTTTTCTAAAAATTGTTTTTGTTTTTTTTTTATTTTTTAAATTTTTTTTTGAAATTTTTTTTTTTAATTTTTTTTCGAAATTATTTTTTTTTGAAAATTTTTTTTTTGAAAAATTTTTTTCAAAATTTTATTTTTTTGAAAATTTTTTATCGAAAATTTTTTTTGAAATTTTTTTTTTGGAATTTTTTCAAATTTTTTTTTTGAAATTTTTTTTCGATTTTTTTTTTATTTTTTTTTTAAATTTTTCTGAATTTTTTTAAATTTTGTTTTTGAAATTTTTTTTGAACTTTTTTTTTAATTTTTTTTCGATTTTTTATTTTTTTGAAAATTTTTTTACGAAAATTTTTTTTGAAATTTTTTTTTTTTGAAATTTTTTTTTTCAATTTGTTTTCAATTTTCTTTGAATTTTTTAAATTGTTTTTTTCGAATTTTTTTTGGAATTTTTTTTAATTTTTTTTTTGAATTTTTTTTTAAATTTTTTTTTGAATTTTTTTTGAATCTTTTTTTTTATTTTTTTTCAATTTTTTTATTCAATTTTTTTTTAATTTTTTTTCGAAATTTTTTTTTTTGAAAATTTTTTTTTACTAAAATTTTTTTTGAATTTTTTTTTTGAATTTTTTTTGTAATATTTTTTAAAATTTTCTTTTGTAATTTTTTTCGAAATTTTTTTTGAAATTTTTTTTGAAGTTTTTCTTGAAAATTTTTTATTTTTTTAATTTTTTTTTGAAAATTTTTTTTAAAATTTTTTTTCGAAATCTTTTTTTTTTAAAAATTTTTTTTAGAAAAATTTTTTTCGAATTTTATTTTTTTGAAAATTTTTTTTACGAAAATTTTTTTTGAAATTTTTTTTTTCATTTTTTTTGAATTTTTTTTTGTGAATTTTTTTTAAATTTTTTTTTGATTTTTTTTATAAATTTTTTTTTGAATTTTTTTTTAAAATTTTTTTTTGAATTTTTTTTTTAAATTTTTTTTGAATTTTTTTTTTGAATTTTTTTTTGAATTTTTTTTGTAATATTTTTTAAAATTTTCTTTTGTAATTTTTTTCGAAATTTTTTTTGAAGTTTTTTTTGAAATTTTTTTAAAATTTTTTTTTAATTTTTTTTTGTTTTTTTTTGAAATTTTTTTAATTTTTTTTTGAAATTTTTTTTTAAAATTTTTATCGAAATTTTTTTTTTCTCGAAAATTTTTTAAAAAAAAAATTTTTTTCGAAATTTTATTTTTTTGAAAATTTTTTTTACGAAAATTTTTTTTTAATTTTTTTTTTTTGAATTTTTTTTAAAATTTTTTTTTGAATTTTTTTTAAAAATTTTTTTTGAATCTTTTTTTTTTATTTTTTTTGAATTTTTTTTGTAATTTTTTTTTTAATTTTTTCTAAAATTTTTTTTTTGTTTTTTTTTTATTTTTTTTATTTTTTTTTGATTTTTTTTTTATTTTTTTTTTAATTTTTTTTTTTTTTTTTTTTTGAATTTTTTTTAAAAATTTTTTTTGAATCTTTTTTTTTTATTTTTTTCGAATTTTTTTTGTAATTTTTTTTAAATTTTTTTTTTGATTTTTTTTATAAATATTTTTTTTGATTTCTTTTTTATAAATTTTTTTTTGATTTTTTTTCTTGAAATTTTTTTTGAAAAATTTTCTCTTTGAATTTTTTTTGATTTTTAAAAATTTTTTTAAGAAAATTTTTTTTGAAATTTTTTTTTTGGAATTTTTTCAATTTTTTTTTTTGAAATTTTTTTTCGATTTTTTTTTTATTTTTTTTAAAAAATTTTTTGAATTTTTTTTTATTTTTTTTTTGAAATTTTTTTTGAATTTTTTTTAAAATTTTTTTTCGATTTTTTATTTTTTTGAAAATTTTTTTAGGAAAATTTTTTTTGAAATTTTTTTTTTGAAATTTTTTTTTCAATTTTTTTTGAATTTTTTTTTGTAATTTTTTTTTAAATTTTTTTTCAAATTGTTTTTTTCGAATTTTTTTTTGTAATTTTTTTTTTATTTTTTTTTGAATTTTTTTTTATTTTTTTTTTGAATTTTTTTTAAAAATTTTTTTTTGAATCTTTTTTTTTTATTTTTTTTTGAATTTTTTTTGAATTTTTTTTTAAATTTTTTCTAAAAATTTTTTTTTGTTTTTTTTTATTTTTTTAATTTTTTTTTGAAATTTTTTTTTTAATTTTTTTTCGAAATTATTTTTTTTTTTAAATTTTTTTTAGAAAAATTTTTTTCGAAATTTTATTTTTTTGAAAATTTTTTATCGAAAATTTTTTTTGAAATTTATTTTTTAAAATTTTTTCAAATTTTTTTTTTGAAATTTTTTTTCGATTTTTTTTTTATTTTTTTTAAAAAATTTTTCTGAATTTTTTTTAATTTTGTTTTTGAAATTTTTTTTGAATTTTTTTTTTAATTTTTTTTCGATTTTTTATTTTTTTGAAAATTTTTTTACGAAAATTTTTTTTGAAATTTTTTTTTTCAATTTTTTTTCAATTTTTTTTGAATTTTTTCTTTGAATTTTTTTTGATTTTTAAAAATTTTTTTAAGAAAATTTTTTTTGAAATTTTTTTTTTGGAATTTTTTCAATTTTTTTTTTGAATTTTTTTTTCGATTTTTTTTTTATTTTTTTTTTAAATTTTTTTGAATTTTTTTTTATTTTTTTTTTGAAATTTTTTTTGAATTTTTTTTAAAATTTTTTTTCGATTTTTTATTTTTTTGAAAATTTTTTTACGAAAATTTTTTTTGAAATTTTTTTTTTGAAATTTTTTTTTCAATTTTTTTTGAATTTTTTTTTGTAATTTTTTTTTTAATTTTTTTTCAAATTGTTTTTTTCGAATTTTTTTTTGTAATTTTTTTTTTATTTTTTTTTGAATTTTTTTTTATTTTTTTTTTGAATTTTTTTTAAAAATTTTTTTTGAATCTTTTTTTTTTATTTTTTTTTGAATTTTTTTTGTAATTTTTTTTTAAATTTTTTCTAAAAATTTTTTTTTGTTTTTTTTTATTTTTTTAATTTTTTTTGAAATTTTTTTTTTTTATTTTTTTTCGAAATTATTTTTTTTTGAAAATTTTTTTTTAGAAAAATTTTTTTCGAAATTTTATTTTTTTGAAAATTTTTTATCGAAAATTTTTTTTGAAATTTATTTTTTAAAATTTTTTCAATTTTTTTTTTTGAAATTTTTTTTCGATTTTTTTTTTATTTTTTTTTTAAAATTTTTCTGAATTTTTTTTAATTTTGTTTTTGAAATTTTTTTTGAATTTTTTTTTTAATTTTTTTTCGATTTTTTATTTTTTTGAAAATTTTTTTACGAAAATTTTTTTTGAAATTTTTTTTTTTGAAATTTTTTTTTTCAATTTTTTTTCAATTTTTTTTGAATTTTTTTTTGTAATTTTTTTAAAAATTTTTTTGAAATTTTTTTTTTTTGAAATTTTTTTTTTCAATTTTTTTTCAATTTTTTTTGAATTTTTTTTGTAATTTTTTTAAAAATTTTTTTTAAATTGTTTTTTTCGAATTTTTTTTGGAATTTTTTTTAATTTTTTTTTTTAAATTTTTTTTTTCAATTTTTTTTTTGAAAATTTTTTAAAATTTTTTTATGAAATTTTTTTTTTGTGAATTTTTTTTAAAATTTTTTTTAAAATTTTTTTTTCGAATTTTTTTAGTAATTTTTTTTCAATATTTTTTTTGATTTTTTTTATAAATTTTTTTTTGAATTTTTTTTAAAATTTTTTTTAATCTTTTTTTTTATTTTTTTTTGAATTTTTTTTTGTAAATTTTTTTAAAATTTTTTCTAAAATTTTTTTTTTGTTTTTTTTTTTTATTTTTTTAATTTTTTTTTGAAATTTTTTTTTAAAATTTTTTTTTCGAAATTTTATTTTTTTGAAAATTTTTTTTACTAAAATTTTTTTTTGAAATTTTTTTTTTGAAATTTTTTTTTTCAATTTTTTTTTGAATTTTTTTTGTAATTTTTTTTAAAATTTTTTTTAAATTGTTTTTTTCGAATTTTTTTTTGTAATTTTTTTTAAATTTTTTTTTAATTTTTTTTTGATTTTTTTTTTATTTTTTTTTTATTTTTTTTTTATTTTTTTTTGAATTTTTTTTAAAAATTTTTTTTGAATCTTTTTTTTTTATTTTTTTCGAATTTTTTTTGTAATTTTTTTTTAATTTTTTTTTTGATTTTTTTTATAAATTTTTTTTTTGATTTCTTTTTTATAAATTTTTTTTTGATTTTTTTTTTTGAAATTTTTTTTGAAAAATTTTCTCTTTGAATTTTTTTTGATTTTTAAAAATTTTTTTAAGAAAATTTTTTTTGAAATTTTTTTTTTGGAATTTTTTCAATTTTTTTTTTGAAATTTTTTTTCGATTTTTTTTTTATTTTTTTTAAAAATTTTTTTGAATTTTTTTTTATTTTTTTTTTGAAATTTTTTTTGAATTTTTTTTAAAATTTTTTTTCGATTTTTTATTTTTTTGAAAATTTTTTTACGAAAATTTTTTTTGAAATTTTTTTTTTGAAATTTTTTTTTCAATTTTTTTTGAATTTTTTTTTGTAATTTTTTTTTTATTTTTTTTTAAATTGTTTTTTTCGAATTTTTTTTTGTAATTTTTTTTTATTTTTTTTTGAATTTTTTTTTATTTTTTTTTTGAATTTTTTTTAAAAATTTTTTTTGAATCTTTTTTTTTTATTTTTTTTTGAATTTTTTTTGTAATTTTTTTAAAAATTTTTTCTAAAAATTGTTTTTGTTTTTTTTTTATTTTTTTAATTTTTTTTTGAAATTTTTTTTTTTTATTTTTTTTCGAAATTATTTTTTTTTGAAAATTTTTTTTTAGAAAATTTTTTTTCAAAATTTCATTTTTTTGAAAATTTTTTATCGAAAATTTTTTTTGAAATTTTTTTTTTGGAATTTTTTCAAATTTTTTTTTTGAAATTTTTTTTCGATTTTTTTTTTATTTTTTTTTTTTAATTTTTCTGAATTTTTTTTAATTTTGTTTTTGAAATTTTTTTTGAACTTTTTTTTTAATTTTTTTTCGATTTTTTATTTTTTTGAAAATTTTTTTACGAAAATTTTTTTTGAAATTTTTTTTTTTTGAAATTTTTTTTTTCAATTTGTTTTCAATTTTTTTTGAATTTTTTTTTGTAATTTTTTAAAAAAAATTTTTTAAATTGTTTTTTTCGAATTTTTTTTGGAATTTTTTTAAATTTTTTTTTTGAATTTTTTTTTAAATTTTTTTTTGAATTTTTTTTGAATCTTTTTTTTTATTTTTTTTCAATTTTTTTTTTCAATTTTTTTTTAATTTTTTATCGAAATTTTTTTTTTTGAAAATTTTTTTTTACGAAAATTTTTTTTGAATTTTTTTTTTGAATTTTTTTTTTGAATTTTTTTTGTAATATTTTTTAAAATTTTCTTTTGTAATTTTTTTCGAAATTTTTTTTGAAATTTTTTTTGAAGTTTTTCTTGAAAATTTTTTATTTTTTTAATTTTTTTTTGAAAATTTTTTTTAAAATTTTTTTTCGAAATTTTTTTTTTTAAAAAATTTTTTTTTAGAAAAATTTTTTTCGAATTTTATTTTTTTGAAAATTTTTTTTACGAAAATTTTTTTTGAAATTTTTTTTTCATTTTTTTTGAATTTTTTTTTGTGAATTTTTTTTAAATTTTTTTTTTGATTTTTTTTATAAATTTTTTTTTGAATTTTTTTTTTAAATTTTTTTTTGAATTTTTTTTTTAAATTTTTTTTGAATTTTTTTTTTTTTATTTTTTTTTGAATTTTTTTTGTAATTTTTTTTTAAATTTTTTCTAAAAATTTTTTTTTGTTTTTTTTTATTTTTTTAATTTTTTTTTGAAATTTTTTTTTTTAATTTTTTTTCGAAATTATTTTTTTTTGAAAATTTTTTTTTAGAAAAATTTTTTTCGAAATTTTATTTTTTTGAAAATTTTTTATCGAAAATTTTTTTTGAAATTTATTTTTTAAAATTTTTTCAAATTTTTTTTTTGAAATTTTTTTTCGATTTTTTTTTTATTTTTTTTTTTAAATTTTTCTGAATTTTTTTTAATTTTGTTTTTGAAATTTTTTTTGAATTTTTTTTTTTAATTTTTTTTCGATTTTTTATTTTTTTGAAAATTTTTTTACGAAAATTTTTTTTGAAATTTTTTTTTTTGAAATTTTTTTTTTCAATTTTTTTTCAATTTTTTTTGAATTTTTTTTTGTAATTTTTTTAAAAATTTTTTTTAAATTGTTTTTTTCGAATTTTTTTTCGAATTTTTTTTAATTTTTTTTTTAAATTTTTTTTTTCAATTTTTTTTTTGAAAATTTTTTAAAATTTTTTTATGAAATTTTTTTTTTGTGAATTTTTTTTAAAATTTTTTTTAAAATTTTTTATTCGAATTTTTTTAGTAATTTTTTTTCAATATTTTTTTTGATTTTTTTTATAAATTTTTTTTTGAATTTTTTTTAAAATTTTTTTCAATCTTTTTTTTTATTTTTTTTTGAATTTTTTTTTGTAAATTTTTTTAAAATTTTTTCTAAAATTTTTTTTTTGTTTTTTTTTTATTTTTTTAATTTTTTTTTGAAATTTTTTTTTTAAATTTTTTTTTCGAAATTTTATTTTTTTGAAAATTTTTTTTTACGAAAATTTTTTTTTGAAATTTTTTTTTTGAAATTTTTTTTTTCAATTTTTTTTTGAATTTTTTTTGTAATTTTTTTTAAAATTTTTTTTAAATTGTTTTTTTCGAATTTTTTTTTGTAATTTTTTTTAAATTTTTTTTAAATTTTTTTTTGATTTTTTTTTTATTTTTTTTTTATTTTTTTTTTATTTTTTTTTAATTTTTTTTAAAAATTTTTTTTGAATCTTTTTTTTTTATTTTTTTCGAATTTTTTTTGTAATTTTTTTTAAATTTTTTTTTTGATTTTTTTTATAAATTTTTTTTTGATTTCTTTTTTATAAATTTTTTTTTGATTTTTTTTTTGAAATTTTTTTTGAAAAATTTTCTCTTTGAATTTTTTTTGATTTTTAAAAATTTTTTTAAGAAAATTTTTTTTGAAATTTTTTTTTTGGAATTTTTTCAATTTTTTTTTTTGAAATTTTTTTTCGATTTTTTTTTTATTTTTTTTAAAAATTTTTTTGATTTTTTTTTTATTTTTTTTTTGAAATTTTTTTTGAATTTTTTTTAAAATTTTTTTTCGATTTTTTATTTTTTTGAAAATTTTTTTAAGAAAATTTTTTTTGAAATTTTTTTTTTGAAATTTTTTTTTCAATTTTTTTTGAATTTTTTTTTGTAATTTTTTTTTTATTTTTTTTTAAATTGTTTTTTTCGAATTTTTTTTTGTAATTTTTTTTTATTTTTTTTTGAATTTTTTTTTATTTTTTTTTTGAATTTTTTTTAAAAATTTTTTTTGAATCTTTTTTTTTTATTTTTTTTTGAATTTTTTTTGTAATTTTTTTTTAAATTTTTTCTAAAAATTGTTTTTGTTTTTTTTTTATTTTTTTAATTTTTTTTTGAAATTTTTTTTTTTATTTTTTTTCGAAATTATTTTTTTTTGAAAATTTTTTTTTAGAAAAATTTTTTTCAAAATTTCATTTTTTTGAAAATTTTTTATCGAAAATTTTTTTTGAAATTTTTTTTTTGGAATTTTTTTGAAATTTTTTTTCGATTTTTTTTTTATTTTTTTTTAAAAATTTTTCTGAATTTTTTTTAATTTTGTTTTTGAAATTTTTTTTGAACTTTTTTTTTAATTTTTTTTCGATTTTTTATTTTTTTGAAAATTTTTTTACGAAAATTTTTTTTGAAATTTTTTTTTTTTGAAATTTTTTTTTTCAATTTGTTTTCAATTTTTTTTGAATTTTTTTTTGTAATTTTTTAAAAAAAAATTTTTAAATTGTTTTTTTCGAATTTTTTTTGGAATTTTTTTTAATTTTTTTTTTGAATTTTTTTTTAAATTTTTTTTTGAATTTTTTTTGAATCTTTTTTTTTATTTTTTTTCAATTTTTTTTTTCAATTTTTTTTTAATTTTTTTTCGAAATTTTTTTTTTTGAAAATTTTTTTTTACGAAAATTTTTTTTGAATTTTTTTTTTGAATTTTTTTTTTGAATTTTTTTTGTAATATTTTTTAAAATTTTCTTTTGTAATTTTTTTCGAAATTTTTTTTGAAATTTTTTTTGAAGTTTTTCTTGAAAATTTTTTATTTTTTTAATTTTTTTTTGAAAATTTTTTTTAAAATTTTTTTTCGAAATTTTTTTTTTTAAAAAATTTTTTTTTAGAAAAATTTTTTTCGAATTTTATTTTTTTGAAAATTTTTTTTACGAAAATTTTTTTTGAAATTTTTTTTTTCATTTTTTTTGAATTTTTTTTTGTGAATTTTTTTTAAATTTTTTTTTTGATTTTTTTTATAAATTTTTTTTTGAATTTTTTTTTTAAATTTTTTTTTGAATTTTTTTTTTAAATTTTTTTTGAATTTTTTTTTTGAATTTTTTTTTGAATTTTTTTTGTAATATTTTTTAAAATTTTCTTTTGTAATTTTTTTCGAAATTTTTTTTGAAGTTTTTTTTGAAATTTTTTTAAAATTTTTTTTAAATTTTTTTTGTTTTTTTTTGAAATTTTTTTAATTTTTTTTTGAAATTTTTTTTTAAAATTTTTATCGAAATTTTTTTTTTCTCGAAAATTTAAAAAAAAAAAAATTTTTTTCGAAATTTAATTTTTTTGAAAATTTTTTTTACGAAAATTTTTTTTGAATTTTTTTTTTTGAATTTTTTTTTAAATTTTTTTTTGAATTTTTTTTAAAAATTTTTTTTGAATCTTTTTTTTTTATTTTTTTTGAATTTTTTTTGTAATTTTTTTTTTAATTTTTTCTAAAATTTTTTTTTTGTTTTTTTTTTATTTTATTTATTTTTTTTTGAAATTTTTTTTTAAATTTTTTTTCGAAATTTTTTTTTTTGAAAATTTTTTTTTAGAAAATTTTTTTTCGAAATTTAATTTTTTTTACGAAAATTTTTTTTGAAATTTTTTTTTTCATTTTTTTTGAATTTTTTTTTGTGAATTTTTTTAAAAAATTTTTTTTAAATTTTTTTTTCAATTTTTTTTTTGAAAATTTTTTTTTTGAATTTTTTTTTTTGAATTTTTTTTTGAAAAATTTTCTCTTTGAATTTTTTTTGATTTTTAAAAATTTTTTTTCAAAATTTTTTTACGAAAATTTTTTTTTGAAATTTTTTTTTTGGAATTTTTTTTAAATTTTTTTTTGAATTTTTTTTTTAAATTTTTTTTCGAAATTTTTTTTTTGAAAATTTTTTTTTACGAAAATTTTTTTTGAAATTTTTTTTTTTGAAATTTTTTTTTCAATCTTTTTTGAAGTTTTTTTGAAAATTTTTTTTTGAAATTTTTTTTTTGAAATTTTTTTTTGTAATTTTTTTAAAAATTTTTTTTAAATTGTTTTTTTCGAATTTTTTTTTGTAATTTTTTTTATTTTTTTTTTGATTTTTTTTATAAATTTTTTTTTTGAATTTTTTTTTTTAATTTTTTTTTGAATTTTTTTTAAAAATTTTTTTTGAATTTTTTTTTTAAATTTTTTTTTGAATTTTTTTGTAATATTTTTTAAAATTTTCTTTTGTAATTTTTTTCGAAATTTTTTTTGAAGTTTTTTTTGAAGTTTTTTTTGAAAATTTTTTTTTGAAATTTTTTTAAAATTTTTTTTTAATTTTTTTTAAATTTTTTTTTTTTTTTTTTTGAAATTTTTTTAATTTTTTTTTGAAAATTTTTTTTACGAAAATTTTTTTTTGAATTTTTTTTTTTGAAATTTTTTTTTCAATTTTTTTTGAATTTTTTTTTGTAATTTTTTTTTTATTTTTTTTTAAATTGTTTTTTTCGAATTTTTTTTTGTAATTTTTTTTTATTTTTTTTTGAATTTTTTTTTATTTTTTTTTTGAATTTTTTTAAAAATTTTTTTTGAACTTTTTTTTAAATTTTTTTTCGATTTTTTATTTTTTTTGAATTTTTTTTTAAATTTTTTTTTGAATTTTTTTTAAAAATTTTTTTTGAATCTTTTTTTTTTTATTTTTTTTGAATTTTTTTTGTAATTTTTTTTTTAATTTTTTCTAAAATTTTTTTTTTGTTTTTTTTTTATTTTATTTATTTTTTTTTGAAATTTTTTTTTAAATTTTTTTTCGAAATTTTTTTTTTTGAAAATTTTTTTTTAGAAAATTTTTTTTCGAAATTTAATTTTTTTTACGAAAATTTTTTTTGAAATTTTTTTTTTCATTTTTTTTGAATTTTTTTTTGTGAATTTTTTTAAAAAATTTTTTTTAAATTTTTTTTTCAATTTTTTTTTTGAAAATTTTTTTTTTGAATTTTTTTTTTTGAATTTTTTTTTGAAAAATTTTCTCTTTGAATTTTTTTTGATTTTTAAAAATTTTTTTTCAAAATTTTTTTACGAAAATTTTTTTTTGAAATTTTTTTTTTGGAATTTTTTTTAAATTTTTTTTTGAATTTTTTTTTTAAATTTTTTTTCGAAATTTTTTTTTTGAAAATTTTTTTTTACGAAAATTTTTTTTGAAATTTTTTTTTTTGAAATTTTTTTTTCAATCTTTTTTGAAGTTTTTTTGAAAATTTTTTTTTGAAATTTTTTTTCGATTTTTTTTTTATTTTTTTTAAAAATTTTTTTGAATTTTTTTTTATTTTTTTTTTGAAATTTTTTTTGAATTTTTTTAAAAATTTTTTTTCGATTTTTTATTTTTTTGAAAATTTTTTTACGAAAATTTTTTTTGAAATTTTTTTTTTGAAATTTTTTTTTCAATTTTTTTTGAATTTTTTTTTGTAATTTTTTTTTTATTTTTTTTTAAATTGTTTTTTTCGAATTTTTTTTTGTAATTTTTTTTTATTTTTTTTTGAATTTTTTTTTATTTTTTTTTTGAATTTTTTTTAAAAATTTTTTTTGAATCTTTTTTTTTTATTTTTTTTTGAATTTTTTTTGTAATTTTTTTAAAAATTTTTTCTAAAAATTGTTTTTGTTTTTTTTTTATTTTTTTAATTTTTTTTTGAAATTTTTTTTTTTTATTTTTTTTCGAAATTATTTTTTTTTGAAAATTTTTTTTTAGAAAATTTTTTTTCAAAATTTCATTTTTTTGAAAATTTTTTATCGAAAATTTTTTTTGAAATTTTTTTTTTGGAATTTTTTCAAATTTTTTTTTTGAAATTTTTTTTCGATTTTTTTTTTATTTTTTTTTTTAAATTTTTCTGAATTTTTTTTAATTTTGTTTTTGAAATTTTTTTTGAACTTTTTTTTTAATTTTTTTTCGATTTTTTATTTTTTTGAAAATTTTTTTACGAAAATTTTTTTTGAAATTTTTTTTTTTTGAAATTTTTTTTTTCAATTTGTTTTCAATTTTTTTTGAATTTTTTTTTGTAATTTTTTAAAAAAAATTTTTTAAATTGTTTTTTTCGAATTTTTTTTGGAATTTTTTTAAATTTTTTTTTTGAATTTTTTTTTAAATTTTTTTTTGAATTTTTTTTGAATCTTTTTTTTTATTTTTTTTCAATTTTTTTTTTCAATTTTTTTTTAATTTTTTATCGAAATTTTTTTTTTTGAAAATTTTTTTTTACGAAAATTTTTTTTGAATTTTTTTTTTGAATTTTTTTTTTGAATTTTTTTTGTAATATTTTTTAAAATTTTCTTTTGTAATTTTTTTCGAAATTTTTTTTGAAATTTTTTTTGAAGTTTTTCTTGAAAATTTTTTATTTTTTTAATTTTTTTTTGAAAATTTTTTTTAAAATTTTTTTTCGAAATTTTTTTTTTAAAAAAATTTTTTTTTAGAAAAATTTTTTTCGAATTTTATTTTTTTGAAAATTTTTTTTACGAAAATTTTTTTTGAAATTTTTTTTTCATTTTTTTTGAATTTTTTTTTGTGAATTTTTTTTAAATTTTTTTTTTGATTTTTTTTATAAATTTTTTTTTGAATTTTTTTTTTAAATTTTTTTTTGAATTTTTTTTTTAAATTTTTTTTGAATTTTTTTTTTTTTATTTTTTTTTGAATTTTTTTTGTAATTTTTTTTTAAATTTTTTCTAAAAATTTTTTTTTGTTTTTTTTTATTTTTTTAATTTTTTTTTGAAATTTTTTTTTTTAATTTTTTTTCGAAATTATTTTTTTTTGAAAATTTTTTTTTAGAAAAATTTTTTTCGAAATTTTATTTTTTTGAAAATTTTTTATCGAAAATTTTTTTTGAAATTTATTTTTTAAAATTTTTTCAAATTTTTTTTTTGAAATTTTTTTTCGATTTTTTTTTTATTTTTTTTTTTAAATTTTTCTGAATTTTTTTTAATTTTGTTTTTGAAATTTTTTTTGAATTTTTTTTTTTAATTTTTTTTCGATTTTTTATTTTTTTGAAAATTTTTTTACGAAAATTTTTTTTGAAATTTTTTTTTTTGAAATTTTTTTTTTCAATTTTTTTTCAATTTTTTTTGAATTTTTTTTTGTAATTTTTTTAAAAATTTTTTTTAAATTGTTTTTTTCGAATTTTTTTTCGAATTTTTTTTAATTTTTTTTTTAAATTTTTTTTTTCAATTTTTTTTTTGAAAATTTTTTAAAATTTTTTTATGAAATTTTTTTTTTGTGAATTTTTTTTAAAATTTTTTTTAAAATTTTTTATTCGAATTTTTTTAGTAATTTTTTTTCAATATTTTTTTTGATTTTTTTTATAAATTTTTTTTTGAATTTTTTTTAAAATTTTTTTCAATCTTTTTTTTTATTTTTTTTTGAATTTTTTTTTGTAAATTTTTTTAAAATTTTTTCTAAAATTTTTTTTTTGTTTTTTTTTTATTTTTTTAATTTTTTTTTGAAATTTTTTTTTTAAATTTTTTTTTCGAAATTTTATTTTTTTGAAAATTTTTTTTTACGAAAATTTTTTTTTGAAATTTTTTTTTTGAAATTTTTTTTTTCAATTTTTTTTTGAATTTTTTTTGTAATTTTTTTTAAAATTTTTTTTAAATTGTTTTTTTCGAATTTTTTTTTGTAATTTTTTTTAAATTTTTTTTAAATTTTTTTTTGATTTTTTTTTTATTTTTTTTTTATTTTTTTTTTATTTTTTTTGAATTTTTTTTAAAAATTTTTTTTGAATCTTTTTTTTTTATTTTTTTCGAATTTTTTTTGTAATTTTTTTTAAATTTTTTTTTTGATTTTTTTTATAAATTTTTTTTTGATTTCTTTTTTATAAATTTTTTTTTGATTTTTTTTTTGAAATTTTTTTTGAAAAATTTTCTCTTTGAATTTTTTTTGATTTTTAAAAATTTTTTTAAGAAAATTTTTTTTGAAATTTTTTTTTTGGAATTTTTTCAATTTTTTTTTTTGAAATTTTTTTTCGATTTTTTTTTTATTTTTTTTAAAAATTTTTTTGATTTTTTTTTTATTTTTTTTTTGAAATTTTTTTTGAATTTTTTTTAAAATTTTTTTTCGATTTTTTATTTTTTTGAAAATTTTTTTAAGAAAATTTTTTTTGAAATTTTTTTTTTGAAATTTTTTTTTCAATTTTTTTTGAATTTTTTTTTGTAATTTTTTTTTTATTTTTTTTTAAATTGTTTTTTTCGAATTTTTTTTTGTAATTTTTTTTTATTTTTTTTTGAATTTTTTTTTATTTTTTTTTTGAATTTTTTTTAAAAATTTTTTTTGAATCTTTTTTTTTTATTTTTTTTTGAATTTTTTTTGTAATTTTTTTTTAAATTTTTTCTAAAAATTGTTTTTGTTTTTTTTTTATTTTTTTAATTTTTTTTTGAAATTTTTTTTTTTATTTTTTTTCGAAATTATTTTTTTTTGAAAATTTTTTTTTAGAAAAATTTTTTTCAAAATTTCATTTTTTTGAAAATTTTTTATCGAAAATTTTTTTTGAAATTTTTTTTTTGGAATTTTTTTGAAATTTTTTTTCGATTTTTTTTTTATTTTTTTTTAAAAATTTTTCTGAATTTTTTTTAATTTTGTTTTTGAAATTTTTTTTGAACTTTTTTTTTAATTTTTTTTCGATTTTTTATTTTTTTGAAAATTTTTTTACGAAAATTTTTTTTGAAATTTTTTTTTTTTGAAATTTTTTTTTTCAATTTGTTTTCAATTTTTTTTGAATTTTTTTTTGTAATTTTTTAAAAAAAAATTTTTAAATTGTTTTTTTCGAATTTTTTTTGGAATTTTTTTTAATTTTTTTTTTGAATTTTTTTTTAAATTTTTTTTTGAATTTTTTTTGAATCTTTTTTTTTATTTTTTTTCAATTTTTTTTTTCAATTTTTTTTTAATTTTTTTTCGAAATTTTTTTTTTTGAAAATTTTTTTTTACGAAAATTTTTTTTGAATTTTTTTTTTGAATTTTTTTTTTGAATTTTTTTTGTAATATTTTTTAAAATTTTCTTTTGTAATTTTTTTCGAAATTTTTTTTGAAATTTTTTTTGAAGTTTTTCTTGAAAATTTTTTATTTTTTTAATTTTTTTTTGAAAATTTTTTTTAAAATTTTTTTTCGAAATTTTTTTTTTTAAAAAATTTTTTTTTAGAAAAATTTTTTTCGAATTTTATTTTTTTGAAAATTTTTTTTACGAAAATTTTTTTTGAAATTTTTTTTTTCATTTTTTTTGAATTTTTTTTTGTGAATTTTTTTTAAATTTTTTTTTTGATTTTTTTTATAAATTTTTTTTTGAATTTTTTTTTTAAATTTTTTTTTGAATTTTTTTTTTAAATTTTTTTTGAATTTTTTTTTTGAATTTTTTTTTGAATTTTTTTTGTAATATTTTTTAAAATTTTCTTTTGTAATTTTTTTCGAAATTTTTTTTGAAGTTTTTTTTGAAATTTTTTTAAAATTTTTTTTAAATTTTTTTTTGTTTTTTTTTGAAATTTTTTTAATTTTTTTTTGAAATTTTTTTTTAAAATTTTTATCGAAATTTTTTTTTTCTCGAAAATTTAAAAAAAAAAAAATTTTTTTCGAAATTTTATTTTTTTGAAAATTTTTTTTACGAAAATTTTTTTTGAATTTTTTTTTTTGAATTTTTTTTTAAATTTTTTTTTGAATTTTTTTTAAAAATTTTTTTTGAATCTTTTTTTTTTTATTTTTTTTGAATTTTTTTTGTAATTTTTTTTTTAATTTTTTCTAAAATTTTTTTTTTGTTTTTTTTTTATTTTATTTATTTTTTTTTGAAATTTTTTTTTAAATTTTTTTTCGAAATTTTTTTTTTTGAAAATTTTTTTTTAGAAAATTTTTTTTCGAAATTTAATTTTTTTTACGAAAATTTTTTTTGAAATTTTTTTTTTCATTTTTTTTGAATTTTTTTTTGTGAATTTTTTTAAAAAATTTTTTTTAAATTTTTTTTTCAATTTTTTTTTTGAAAATTTTTTTTTTGAATTTTTTTTTTTGAATTTTTTTTTGAAAAATTTTCTCTTTGAATTTTTTTTGATTTTTAAAAATTTTTTTTCAAAATTTTTTTACGAAAATTTTTTTTTGAAATTTTTTTTTTGGAATTTTTTTTAAATTTTTTTTTGAATTTTTTTTTTAAATTTTTTTTCGAAATTTTTTTTTTGAAAATTTTTTTTTACGAAAATTTTTTTTGAAATTTTTTTTTTTGAAATTTTTTTTTCAATCTTTTTTGAAGTTTTTTTGAAAATTTTTTTTTGAAATTTTTTTTTTGAAATTTTTTTTTGTAATTTTTTTTTAAATTTTTTTTAAATTGTTTTTTTCGAATTTTTTTTTGTAATTTTTTTTATTTTTTTTTTGATTTTTTTTATAAATTTTTTTTTTGAATTTTTTTTTTTAATTTTTTTTTGAATTTTTTTTAAAAATTTTTTTTGAATTTTTTTTTTTAATTTTTTTTTGAATTTTTTTGTAATATTTTTTAAAATTTTCTTTTGTAATTTTTTTCGAAATTTTTTTTGAAGTTTTTTTTGAAGTTTTTTTTGAAAATTTTTTTTTGAAATTTTTTTAAAATTTTTTTTTAATTTTTTTTAAATTTTTTTTTTTTTTTTTTGAAATTTTTTTAATTTTTTTTTGAAAATTTTTTTTACGAAAATTTTTTTTTGAATTTTTTTTTTTGAAATTTTTTTTTCAATTTTTTTTGAATTTTTTTTTGTAATTTTTTTTTTATTTTTTTTTAAATTGTTTTTTTCGAATTTTTTTTTGTAATTTTTTTTTATTTTTTTTTGAATTTTTTTTTATTTTTTTTTTGAATTTTTTTTAAAAATTTTTTTTGAACTTTTTTTTAAATTTTTTTTCGATTTTTTATTTTTTTGAAAATTTTTTTACGAAAATTTTTTTTGAAATTTTTTTTTTTTGAAATTTTTTTTTTCAATTTGTTTTCAATTTTTTTTGAATTTTTTTTTGTAATTTTTTAAAAAAAATTTTTTAAATTGTTTTTTTCGAATTTTTTTTGGAATTTTTTTTAATTTTTTTTTTGAATTTTTTTTTAAATTTTTTTTTGAATTTTTTTTGAATATTTTTTTTTATTTTTTTTCAATTTTTTTTTTCAATTTTTTTTTAATTTATTTTCGAAATTTTTTTTTTTGAAAATTTTTTTTTACGAAAATTTTTTTTGAATTTTTTTTTTGAATTTTTTTTTTGAATTTTTTTTGTAATATTTTTTAAAATTTTCTTTTGTAATTTTTTTCGAAATTTTTTTTGAAATTTTTTTTGAAGTTTTTCTTGAAAATTTTTTATTTTTTTAATTTTTTTTTGAAAATTTTTTTTAAAATTTTTTTTCGAAATTTTTTTTTTAAAAAAATTTTTTTTTAGAAAAATTTTTTTCGAATTTTATTTTTTTGAAAATTTTTTTTACGAAAATTTTTTTTGAAATTTTTTTTTTCATTTTTTTTGAATTTTTTTTTGTGAATTTTTTTTAAATTTTTTTTTTGATTTTTTTTATAAATTTTTTTTTGAATTTTTTTTTAAAATTTTTTTTTGAATTTTTTTTTTAAATTTTTTTTGAATTTTTTTTTTGAATTTTTTTTTGAATTTTTTTTGTAATATTTTTTAAAATTTTCTTTTGTAATTTTTTTCGAAATTTTTTTTGAAGTTTTTTTTGAAATTTTTTTAAAATTTTTTTTAAATTTTTTTTTGTTTTTTTTTGAAATTTTTTTAATTTTTTTTTGAAATTTTTTTTTAAAATTTTTATCGAAATTTTTTTTTCTCGAAAATTAAAAAAAAAAAAAATTTTTTTCGAAATTTTATTTTTTTGAAAATTTTTTTTACGAAAATTTTTTTTGAATTTTTTTTTTTTGAATTTTTTTTTAAATTTTTTTTTGAATTTTTTTTAAAAATTTTTTTTGAATCTTTTTTTTTTTATTTTTTTTGAATTTTTTTTGTAATTTTTTTTTTAATTTTTTCTAAAATTTTTTTTTTGTTTTTTTTTTATTTTATTTATTTTTTTTTGAAATTTTTTTTTAAATTTTTTTTCGAAATTTTTTTTTTTGAAAATTTTTTTTTAGAAAATTTTTTTTCGAAATTTAATTTTTTTTACGAAAATTTTTTTTGAAATTTTTTTTTTCATTTTTTTTGAATTTTTTTTTGTGAATTTTTTTAAAAAATTTTTTTTAAATTTTTTTTTCAATTTTTTTTTTGAAAATTTTTTTTTTGAATTTTTTTTTTTG